>VZTU01022379.1:44658-60689 GCA_013400835.1 Zapornia atra | reverse complement strand
TATATTCAAATTTAGGCCCATTGCCTCTTGTCCTGTCACTGGGCACCACTGAAAAAAAATTACCTCATCCTCCCAACACCCACCCCTCAAGTGTTTATAAGCAATTATAAGATCCCCTTCAGTCTTTGCTAGGCTACAAAGTCCCAAGTCCCTCAGCCTCTCTTCATAAAAGAGATGTTCTAGTCCCCTCATCATCTTCATAGCCTTCTTTTGTACTTTCTCCTGTAGCTCCCTGACCTTCTTGAACCAGGGAGCCCAGAACTGCAACCAAGATTCTTGATGAGGCCTCACCAGGGCAGAGTAGAGGGGGAGAAGAACCTCCCTTGAGCTGCTGGCCACACTTTTCTTGATACACCCCAGGGTGCCATTGGCTTTCTGGGCCATGAGGGCACACTGCTGGCTCATGGTTAACCTGTTGTCCCTCAGGACTCCCAGGTCTATTCCCACAGAGCTGCTTCCCAGCAGGTGATCCCCTAACCTGTACTGGTGCCTGGGGTTATTCCTCCCTCGGTGCAGGACCCTACCCTTGCCCTTGCTGCATTTCCTAAGATGACTCTGCCCAGCTCTGCAGCCTGTCTGGATCTCACTGGATGGCAGCACAGCCTTCAGCGTGTCAGCCACTCGCCCAGTTTTGTGTCATCAGTAAAGCTGCTGAGGGTGACTCTATCCCTTCATCCAAGTTGTTAATGGTTGTATTGAACAGGGCTGGACCCAGGACTGAGCCCTGAGGAACATGACTTGTTACAGGCCTCCAACTAGACTCTGTGTCACTGATCACAGCCCTCTGGGTATTCCTTTTTGTGTTATGGAGGTGTGACCTCGTGTACTATGAAAGATGAATGTGGGTAGCTTTGAGATGTAGTGGAAGACCAGACGTGTAAATCATAAAGGATTAATGACAGTATTGCTTGAAGAAGACTGCAGTGCAGGGAAGTGGGTTGCAGTGTGAGGCACAGAAATGAAAGTAGTTTGCAATGAGGCCTTACTGTTACTTGGGCAGGATGCTGGTTTTGGGCTTGTGCAGAAACTTGGCTTTACCTCTGCGATTTGATAACCTCTAACATCATCTTTCCAAAAATCTCAGTGTCCTCTCTTCTGCATGCTCCACTGCTGCTGACAGTACCTTACTTTGATTCGACACAGGTAACCCTTCCCTTTTTAACACAGTTCTGTGCATCACTTACTGAGACTTCACAAACTGCAGCCTGGGACTTGCTGTAGCAACACCTCGTATGAAGATGTTGTCCCTCACTGCTGCAAACCCTGGCTGTCTGCACGTCTTGAGAGCAATATCTCCGAGAAAGGTTAAAGCCCCTTGCTGAGGGAATTACGGTGGAGAAACAGGAGTGTTCGGCCAGAATCTGCCCTGGAATTCTAAAAAGCGTGAGTGTGACAGCTGGTGTAGGAAGAACACCTTCTTCGAGACGTGACGCTGGAGAGCAGCGTAACATTCAGAGCTAGAGCACCCCCTCTTGAGCTGTCGCAGGGATGCCCCGGTATTGTTCGGAACGCTGTGTGTCTGCACAGTGTGCTGCAGGCTTTGTTACACGCCCACGGCAAAGCACTACTGCTTTCAGTGCCCCCCCGCTGCTATTTTAGTGCCTTAATGCAGGAGTAACCTGCTCAAATGCGCCGGGATGTGATCGCCCTATTCATACCTCAGCAGGAGGTGTTCCATGGTTACAGGACCTTTTTAGTCATACCCAAATTAGCATCATTTTGACTTTGAGGACATGGATCACGGTTAGGGGATTGAAGCTGATGTGTGCTGGAGGTTTGCATTTGATTATGTGCAGGTAATTAGTTGACAAAATGTCTTTTTTTTTTTTTTTCCTTGGGGGGAGGAGGTAATTTAAAATGCTTGGGAGTGGGAAGGTACTTTTATTTAATCTAAATCAAGAGAAAATGAAGTCAATATGAACTCTATAGCCCATACTCAGTCTATGACTAATGAGAGTTTTGGAGCTGTAGGAAAGGGATGGGAACAGCTGTCAGGTTGGATTCTGCTGACACAGCATTAGGCAGAATACTATGGTGCCAGTATGAGATGTTTGGCCTCCTGAGCAGCATGGCTGGTTCCAGGTCCAAGATGCATTTGGACTGCTGGGAGGACAGACAGTAGGCGTATAGGGAAAAAACCAACAGTGTATCTTCTATTTTGCTCCTAGTGCTTGGACCTCTGTCCGTAAACTTGTTCTCTGCATCCACATCTTCCTCTTCATTCATCAAAGCTTTACAATAACAACCAGTATTAAACAAACCCAACCAACCAAACACAAAAATCCCAAAATGAATCCCACTGGAACAAAACCAGCACACAACTTGTCCCCAGAAGCTGAAAAAGTACTGTTCTGTTGTGCTTGTAACTGGTTCCCTAGTGTTGCTTCTCCATGTCCTAGGATCTGCGTACCTTTTCTTCATAACTGGAGAGCAGAAACCAAGTCATAGTGTTACAAACAGACTGACTCTTGGCCTGTAAAACCCTTGGTAGACAAAGGATTCACTGCAACCCTTCAACTTTAATACCTAAATATGGAAACAGAGAGGAGAAATCCTAATGCTCAAAGAAGTGTAAGAGTGAGAAGCAGTCTTACAGCACATGGCTTCAAGGCGATTGCATAAGGTGTTAGTAACACACACACACACACACACACACATGAAACCTTTTTTGGAATTGTAGACTTCTCTGTCATTCCCACAGCGATATGGCTCATAGAAATGTTGATTTATGCATATTGCCATAGCTTTGCTTTCCTGATTTATGTTTTGTGAAATCCTGAGGGTCTTGAGGGTTGTCTAACCAAGGTTGAATGAACATTGAAATGGGGTGAATAGGACCATGTACCACTGGAAAGTATTTTTACTGGCTTTGAAGCTCGGGCTCTGTCAGCATCCACAGAATCTCTTATGGAATAGTTGTGGAAATACTTTTTATTTTTCCTGCTGGGATCCTTACTAGTAATTTGAATTTTCATGGAGCCAATGTATTCCAGGTAAGTTTTATCTTACTTTTTCCACAAATGCTCTGTAGCATCAGAAGGACATTAGTATGACCCAGCGTAATGGTAGCTGATAAATTACAGCTTCCATGCGACTAGGTGCTGTTGCTTGCTTAGCTACGAAGCACTAACCCATGCAGTGTTGAGAAGCTACAGTACAGTCTCTGCCTATGTATAGTTTATCTATTTATGTTGTGTGTGCATTAGCAATTACAATGGGTTTGAGACAGCTCTGATAATTAAAGATCACAGAAACACAGGTAGCCTCCTTTCCAGAAGTCAACACGTAGCACTTGAATGAAGTCACCGTGGCCACGTTCATGTCAAGATAGATGTAACCCCCCCACATCCATCCAGATACTGAACCCACAGCCACAGGTGCCATACCAAAATGGAATTACTGAGCCTTACGGATCCTAACTCTGGTGACACAGCCAGTAACCATACTCTTGAAATGAATGTCAGAATGCGTGCTTAATTGCAACTCAGGAGAAAGGTGAATGCTGCTGATCACTAAGTACTTTGAACCGTGACCAGCAACGTTGAACAGTAGCAGTTAATGTCTGGGAAAGGTCAGAGAACACCCATTGTTAGGGGTAGCTTTATGCTATCCATGTCTGTACGAGCAATCTATCAAAAATTGGCTGCAACCTATAATTTTTCAGGTAAAACAGCATGTCTACTGCTCTCCAGCCTGCCTAGACTCCAATACCTCCAGTAAGGACCTGAACATGTTCCACTGCAGGTTTCCCAGCAGTGCTGACTGTTGCTATGCCTATCATTGCTCAGGGTTTTCCTCCATCTCACCGATGGCGTACTACTGCAACAAATTCAGATTGCTTCCTTGGTTAGCTTGCTTCTGTGAAGTCTCTGCCCTTGCCCACAGAAGGCTTTGTGAGAGGGAGTTAGAGAACCGGCCTCACCAGGAGCGGCTGAGGTAACTGGGGTTGTTTAGTCTGGAGAAAAGGAGACTGAGAGGAGACCTTCTCACTCTTCTACAACTACCTGACAGGATGCTGTAGCCAGGTGGGTGTGGGTCTCTTTTCTCAAGTAGCAAATGACATGGAAAGAAGAAATGGCCTCAAGTTGCATCAGGGGAGGTTTAGATTGGATATTAGGAAGTATTTCTTCATGGAAAGTGTAATTAAGCATTGGAACAGGCTGCCCAGGGAAGTGGTGGAGTCACCACCCATGGGGGTATTTAAAAGACATGTAGATGTGATACTTAGTCACATGGACTTGGAAGTTCTAGGATAACAGTTGGATTTTATGATCTTAAAGGTCCTTTTCACCCAAAAGGATTCTATGATTCCATGAAGCACTAAAAGGCTTTCTGAGGATGGGTGGTGTGAAGGACCATTTCTAGCCTGATAGGTTGTTTTCAGTTTTATTAATCAAACTGGTGCTTCAGCTGTTGAAATAAAATATATGTGGGGATATTCCTCCCCCCATCACTGACATGGAGTCTTAGCAGCAGCTTCTGTAGGCAGTGCTCACAAGTGTCGCATGTAAGCTGCCCCAAGTTTATTACTCGTGTGCATACAAATCAAATCAATGCAGTAGCACAACACAGTTAACATCATACAGGCAGTTGACACACAGTGGTTTCAGGAGAGAGTGAAAAGGACTTTAATGAAGTCTTTAATGAAGTCCATTAACAGTTTTTGTAGCAGTAACTGGGATTGACTCAGTGTGACAGGATGACCCTACGCTCTCTGATTTCAGGAGGCCTCTGCTCAAGTGCAGAAGCTATTGTGCCATAAAGGTAGCTTTTAAGGTTGCCAAGGTACCCAAAGACCTTGGGGTTACATAGATATTCTATATTCTTTAGTTATTATTATTCTATTTGGTAGCTAATACAGAGCAGGGGGAATCCTCTGACTTTAAGTGTAGACAAATCAAAACAATCTCCATGTCCATACTACTTTATTCAAGAAAAAAATAATCTACTCTGGATACCAGAAAAAATAGTCATGAACTGACTTTGTTTTGTGCACATTTTTAGAGGCCATATTAGAGACTGAATATTACATTCCTTTCTCTGTAATTAAAAAATGCTAAACCACTTTAACCCTTCTATATAACACTCTATGCTGTAAATCACTATGCTTATGTTCCTCCAGGCCTACTGTTAATTTTCTAAGCTTTTGCACTGTCTAAACTCTCACTAATGCTAACAGTGGGCATCCAGAGATAAGCTGACTGGGAAAAGAAAAAACCCCAATAATTTAATATGCCATAGCTGTTATGGTCCTGAGCCTTCATATTTGCCATTTCACTTATAACATATTGAAACTAAGAGTACCAAAGCTAAAAAAAACCTACTGAAACTACTTGAAAAATACCATAGCACATAAAATGTGACATGTTTATTACTAGAGGTAGGATTCTGCTATCATTATACATCTGCATACATGCACATTGTTCTGAACTGCCTGAAGAAGTCAGGCAGTTGGACTAGAAGATTGTTGTAGGTTCCTTCCAATTGAACCAAATATCCCCATAAAAGAACCAAACAACAGCAAAACACAACAAACCTGGTTGCCCCTAAGAGCACTGTGTGTCTCCTAGTCCTTTGTCCCTGAGTAGGTAGCACCCACTTGAATACAAGCATACTCTTCACTAGGTAAAATCTGGCAGGATGGCAAGGGCCAGATAATTGTGCTGAATGGAGTGACACCCAGTTGGTGACCAGTCGCAAGTGGCATTCCCCAGGGCTCTGTCCTGGCACCAGTTCTCTTCAATGTCTTTATCAATGATTTGGATGAGGCGATTGAGAACACCCTCAGTATGTTTGCAGATGACAGCGTATTGGGTGGGAGTGTTGATCTGCTGGAGGGTAGAAAGGCTCTACGGAGGGTTCTGGACAGGCTGCATTGGTAGGCTGAGGCTAATTGTATGAGATTCAAGAAGGCTGAATGCTGGGTCCTGCATTTGGGTCACAACAACCCCAGGCAATGCTACAGGCTTGGGGAAGAGAGGCTGGAAAGGTTTCCCCTAGAAAAGAAACCAGGGGGANACTAGAAAAGAACCCAGGGGAAGTTGCTTGACAACCAGCTGAACATGAGCCATCACTGTGCACAGGTGGCCAAGAACATCCTGGCTTATATCAGAAACAGTATGACCATCAGGACTAGAGATATGGTTATCCCCCTGTCCTCAGCACTGGTGAGGCCACACCTTGAGTACTGTGTTTGGTTTTGGGCACCTCACTGCAAGAAAGGCACTGAGGTGCTGGAGCATGTCTAGAGAAGATGAACAAAGCTGGTGAAGGGTCTAGAGCACAAGTCATCTGAGGACTGGCTGAAGGAACTGGGGTTGTTTAGCCTGGAGAAAAGGAGGCTGAAGGGAGACTTTATTTCTGTCTATAACTACTTCACAGGAGGTCGTAGCCAGGTGAGTATTGGTCTCTTCTCCCAAGTGATAGGACAAAAGGAAAGATCCTGAAGTTGCACCAGAGGAGGTTGAGATTGGCTATCAGGAAAAATTTCTTCACTGAAAGGGTTGCCAAGCATTAGAACACGCTGCCCAGAGAAGTGGTTGAGCCACCATTCCTGGAGGTATTTAAAAGTAACAGAGATGTGGTGCTTAGTGATGTGGTTTAGTGGTTGGACTTGTCAGTGCTAGGTTAACAGCTGGACTTGACCTGATGATCGTAAAGGTCCTTCCCAACCTAAAGAATTCTAGGATTCTATGTTTATTCCACCAAAGATAAAATTAGCAACTGTTCTCTTCTATTGCTCTCCACATAAAAAGTTCTTTCTTTGCTCTCAAAGGATATATTGTGATAGGCTAATTTCTTCATTTATATCTAATGTCCACAACAGGATTTTTCACGTATCTCACGTTCTCCCAAATGTATAACTTACAGCCATTAAAGAAAAATTATAGATAAAGAGCATGGAGACTTCTTATATTTGGGAAATAGACAAATTAGGCTGTGTTCACATGACTACCTGATAATGATCATATATCATTTGAGGGCTTTATTGTCCATAAAAGCTTCTAATGTCAGCTCCTCTACTAGATAGTGCATGCAGCAAGAGCTTCACAGCAGGATCATTTCTGTTCTCCTAACTGAAGGTTAAAAAAATTTTTAAAATATATTTAAAAGACTGCTCAAAGTTCTGAGGTGGTCTGGGGGTGCTCCTGTTACCTCTTCTTCCAATGAGCAGAGGTGAGTGGTGAGAAGTACATAGCTTTGTGGCTAAAAAATCCCAACGTAAAACCCACCCTGAAATACAGATTGGTTCCTGCCAGTCCTAGCAAACATTGAGGGAGATAAGTAAAGAGATTGGGTATAAATAAGGAAAATGAACGAAACAGGTTTTGTTATGGGGCCTCACTAAATCAGTTTAAGTGGGAGATATGCAATTTCTTGGGGCTTTTTTTTAAGCACAGCTCTTCTATAACTCATACTGCCTAATCTGCACGGGAATGTTTGTGTGAATGGGAATTGTACTTCACATCTAAGGAGAGAATTTTAAAAGGTGCCTGTCTGAGGAGCCTCCGGTTCTTACAGGGAAGGTGATCAATTTCTTTCTCCACAAAATAATTTTAACAGAATGCTCCATAAACTAGAGAGGACGACAATGAATTGTGTCTTCTACAATAATTGCAAACCATTAATGCCTACGGAGTTTATAGGTGAGAAGCTGTTGTAAGCTGGAAAACCAGTTCAAGACTCCTGGCACTGTGCAGATGCATGATGAAGTCACAGAGAGAGCATATTAAGGAAGACTCTTTTACCCCCTATATTCGCATCACCCCTCCTCCATGCAAGCTCTGAGGGAATGACTAGCTGACCTCTCTGTTCAGCTCTAGTAAACAGGTATCATCCTGGCATGCAGTGTGAAACCACATTTGCAACTACACCTCATAACAGAGCATCAATACATTTCTGTGTAGATAAACATAGGAAGAAGTAGAAGCCTTAATTTAATGTGATTCAAAACTCTGATGCAAATAACGATATGTATTATCATCTTATTTTACACAGCACTAGTCACCTACAATGAATAAAGATGTAAAGATCTAGGATGTAAAGCACTTATGTGTTTTACATATATGGGTAAGCATAATTTTCAATTCTTTAATTCAAGGCTTTTCACTGTTTTCTTTGGTTGGTTTTTTTGGTTGTTGTCAGCTTTGACCAACTAGAGAACTTCTCTGGAGTAGCAGGTACTTTTGCTGCAATTTTTACTGAAGACCCTATGAAATCTGGAAACCAGGTCTTAAACTGGTCACAATGACTGGACAACTCTCCTGAACAACGTTGTGCTTAGAGCAGAAGCCTAAACTTGGCCTTCTGAGTGCCCTGGGACTCAGCACCTAGTGAAAAGTACTTTATTCAAGCATTTTGTCATACGGTGCCCTGAAAGTTTTGCCCGTGTGAAGACACAAGGACTTTCCACAGAATGACTGTGGTGAAAGAGCTAATCTAAATATATGATCAGCCTATTTCTCTGAGGAAGCGTATTGAAGTAGAGGCAAACTGTTGTAACAAACTCACTGTCCTATGTGGTCCTCATACCTCCATTCAAGCATCAGAGGTTCTGGAACTTGATTTTATGGTATAAGAAATTATGAAGATGCTTCAGTTCAAATTTACTTGTCCTGTCAAAGTTGGTCCAGAAGGCAAAAATACTACCTGGCTTTGTTTGAGGTAGTCTTGGTGAGCAAACAAAACCTGATGCTCAGTTTGTGCTGGCTTACTGCTTAGTTCCATTTCCAGATGAGGACGAGCAGCTCTGGCAGGCAGCTTCACTGTCAGACTCATCAGGGCTTTCTGGCTAAACTCCATGCTGGTGTAGTCACTCAGGAGTGGTACTGTAATGGAAATGATTCCTTCTGCTCTGCTTGTAACTGTTTCTTCAGGGATTACTTCACGCCGTAGGGTTATGTCGATGTTACTGCTGGCTTCTTCTGCCTGGCGAGTGTCACACTTGCTGTCTTCTCCACCATCTGTAAAGAGCTCTAGATTCAAAGGAGCCTTTGACTCATGCTCTATGACATAAAGGCTGGTGGTATCATTGTCTGACAAGGCCTGAAGCAGTGACCTTGACACAGGTTTCCAATCAGTCTGCAAGACAAAACAAGGAGGAAGGATAATTTCAGTATTATACTTTTGCAAAGCACAACTGGCAATTCACTGAAATAGAAAAGAATAAAGCTAAGCGACAGGCAGCCTGGTCCTGCCTGTATATCTTGCTCACTCATCCATTTTATCTCTTCTTTGTTGGTTTTAGAAACATGAATGAAAGCATTTGTTTCCCTAATTCAGAGGACCATATATTCTCCTCTCCCACAGCACTTAAATGAAGTTTTTCTTGACTTTATGTGCACCTGGGACAAAATCCCATGGTGATAAAATGTAGGCTTCACAATGTGCTGCTCTAAGACCCACATCTTTCAAAGAATTTAAAACAAACATGTTGCTATAGAAAAGCAGCAGCTTGAATTAAACAGCAGCCAAGCAAGCTTTAGATATCAGCTGCTGCAAGTAGCTGTTATCTGTCATGCCATGTTGTTATCCAAGTACACCTTGGGCTACAAGGCTTTGCAAATTCTGTTCAACTGAATGGAGAAGAGTCTGTAACACAAAGCATCCTTCTTTTTTACTCAGATTGTTCTGCTGGGTCTGCCCACTTTTGCTGTAATTTTTTAAAAATTATGGCCAGGCTGGTATGTTCTCTAGTTTAAATACTAGCTTTTCTTTCCCTTTGTTGTTTTTCCCCCTCAGTTGCTTTAAACTTGTTTGAACTGTTATGGTTCTATTGAAAAAAAAAAAAAAGTGAGTTTGGTTATTATTTTCTTCTTACAATTTGTGTTCTGACTTGGGAATGAATATGCTGTTCTTTGAAATCTCAGTAACCCCACATAAAGTATCTCTCTTTTTCTCTTGTGGAAAGAGGTAGATGAGTAGATAACTCTGCATGGCCAGCTTTTGCCTTTCTTTGCATAAAGGCCTGTGTGATATGTAGCTCCATTATTATATTTATTATGAACAGCAGCCCATATTTTGCACTTACCAAATCTAAAATAAGCTATATGTGTGTGTCTGTCTCTGTGTTTATACAAAATAAGCTCTAAGGACCTGAAAGAGGCAGTGATAGGTGGAGAATCTTGTCTAAATGTGAAGAATAGGACACTGTTAGAGTTGCTGGCTCATCATGTTAGTCTCCATCATTCATTTTCCTGGCCTTTCTGTGCTGACTGAATTGAGAGTGTCTCCAGTTCCTCCTGCTGCTCTAGACCATGGGGGTATCATGGCCTTTTTCACAACACAAAGTGCTCTGCCTGGATTTGAAGTACAAATTCTTTTGCCACCTATCTGGACTATATATGTGTTTTCTGTGAGGAGTTTCTACATTGCTCAACTAACCTGATGGAGATTAGTCTTGAAACAACCCACAAATAGAATAAATATGTGGAATATAGTATGATTTGCTCTTTTCCTCTGTTTCACAGTACTCATTGGGGGGATTTTTCATGAACTGTTCATAACATCAAATTGCTTCTAGGCACTCTGGTAACTGCTGTCTCCTCACACAGGGCTTTTTCTGCTCTTCTCAAAACCCTTATAGAACATGTTTCTTCTGTTTCTTCTATATTATCAACATTACAGTATTTCTCAGACTTGGCTAACACAGGTTTCATTTCCTTTTAGTTGCTTGGTCTCTGCAGGAACAGTTAAATGGATTTTAAGTTGGTATATTTTGCTTTTAGAGATGTGTATGTCGAAGTGGCATTATGGTTCATAAAACCTGTTTGGCCTTTTGATAGCATAGAGTCTCACTGTATTTCACCTGCACTTCTTCATAATGGAAAATTTATCTTTGGACCTATCAGGTTATTTTGGCTGTTACTTCTTACTCCTTTCTTGCTGAAACTTCTATCCTGCAATTCAACTCTCTCCAAGCTCATTATTACATGGAATCGCTTCAGGTCTTGCACTTTCTTTAAGGCAGAAATCCCCCAAATGCTGAATATACTAGATTGCTTTTTTGCCTTTGAGAAGCCTGACTTCAAACAAGGACTGAATCTGCAGATCTCCTGGTTTCTAAATGTGTGGTGGGGAAGTAGCAAGGGAATGAAGTGGAGTTATTTTTACTGGAGTGGTCAGTGACGGACATCTGAGTCCAAACACTGAGTGTCCCTGTACTCGGCATCGGTGAGGCCACACCTCAAGTACTGTGTCCAGTTCTGGGCTCCTTACCACAAGAAGGGCGTTGAGGTCCTTGAGTGAGTCCAGAGAAAGGCAGCCTGGCTGGTGAAGGGGCTGGAGGGAAAATCATATGAAGGAGCTCGGGATGTTTAGTCTGGAGAAGAGGAGGCTGAGGGGAGACCTTATCACAGCCTACAACTACCTGAAGGGAGGTTGTAGAGAGTTGGGCAATGGTCTCTTCAGCCAGGTGACAGGACAAGGGGAAGTGGCACAAAGCTGTGCCAGGGCAGGTTCAGATTAGATGTTAGGAAAAATTTTTCACTGAAGGAGCTGTCAGGGCCTGGAACAGGCTGCCCATGGGAGGGGGTTGAGTCACCTTCCCTGATGTGTTTTAAAAAAGAGTAGATGAGGTACTTAGGGGTATGGTTTGGCATAGGATGAGAACGGTTGGACTTGATGATCTTAAAGGCCTTTTCCAACCTTGTGGTTCTGTGATTCTGTGATTCTGTGATTCTGTGATTCTGTGATTCTGTGAACTGGAAGTTGACTGGTGCTTGTAAGGACATCAAGTTCTTAAAGGCACAGAGCAGTGAAACTGCAATCTTCTAGCAGCACCACTTTAGAAACTCTGGCTTTGCCCAGCTGTACATTTAACATCTGATCCCGCTTTGTTCGGCATTATCTGACTTTGGCAAAATGATCATCTGGCACTGTCTCTGAGCTCATCACTTCCTTATCTATGCTTAAGTGGAAGCAAGCAAGCAAGCAAGCAAGGAAGTCCATATTCCATCTGGAATATGAAAGATCATACTTGTTCTCTTGAAGGAAGCAGTGCTGACGTTCAGCCAAACCTTTGATTACCTGTCAGGGTCTTCTGAAACTTTGTTGCTGATTATTTCACTCCCTGCCCTGAGACTTGGACAGTGTCCGGCTTGTCAGCACTTCCCAGCTTCTGCCTGATTTTTGACTAAATAGATAGAAGCCGGCTTTGTTAAAGCTGACAAGTTGGCTTGAGAAACTAGATTTAGGAGTGCCAAATACAGTTCAGGTCTGCCAGAAAAATCAATGATATTTCAAAAGGAAAGTAGAATAAATTCCTCCTCCAAAAAGCACAATGGTTGGCAGTTTGAGGCTTGGGAGATAAACTGAGGTGTCCCAGAGGAAGAACTAGTATCAGGTGTCAGCAAAACTTGAGCAGAAACTTGTTTAGAAGTGGAGAAGGTAAGGAGAGGAAGAAGCAAATCAGCCCACTAATGGGCAAAAGTGAATAATATGTTCTCCAGCAGCATCTTTGTAACAGATGATTTCCAGGCACTTCAGTACTGAAAGTCAGGTATCCTTATCTTTCCCATGTGGGAAAAATTTGTGCAAGATGTGAACATCCTGCTGAACCTTGGTGCTTTTTGTCTAGTAGATGCTGCCCAGACAGCTATTGGCTGACCAGGCAGAGCCCCTAGATTGCTCTGGAGTTGGGTGCAAGGGTGAGGAGCAATTTCAGAAAACACCATACAGGTGGCCTCTGTCCTCGGACTTCTGTGGAATTAGGCCACAATGCAATACTTTGTATTATGAGTTTTTGGTACCTAATAATCAGTTCCAGATGGTAAAACCTGACTAGATATGAAGACTTAATTTCTCTGTTTAGACTCTGTATCCTCCCCATTCAACTTTGCCTTGTTCTTTTAATAACCATATGTTTTAATATGCTCTGTAATGTTCTCAAAAATTTCGGAGAACCTTTAATATATTAAAAATGGTATATAGCCTCTGCCTAAACAACAACCCTCCATCATCCTGTATTTCTAAAGTTGCTCCAGCTTCCCAACTGTGGATATTAGACATTAGTAAATGTGTGAAATTTGAAAAGATTAATAACTAACATTACTGATCAATCAGCAGGAAAGATGGCATAGACAGTGGGATCAAGTACATTCTCAGGAAGTTTGCCGATGACACCAAGCTGTGAGGTGAGGTTGACACACTGCAGGGAAGGGATGTCATCCAGAGTGACCTTGACAGGCTGAATAGATGGGCCCATGCAAACTGCATGGAGTACAACAAGGCCAAGGGCAAACTCCTGCAGGTGGGTCAGTGCAATCCCAAGCACAGCTATAGATTGGACAGAGAATGGATTGAGACCAGCCCTGAAGAGAACTTGGGGGTGCTGATCGATGATAAGCTCAAGATGAGCCAGCAGTGTGCAATAGCAGCTCAGAAGGCCAACTGTGTCCTGGGCTGCATCAAGAACAGCGTGGCCAGCAGGTCGAGGGAGGTGATTCTGCCCCTCTACTCTGTTCTTGTGAAACCCCACCTGGAGTACTGCATCCAGCTCTGGTGTCTCCAGTACAGGAAATACACGGAGCTGAAGGAGCAAGTCCAGAGAAGGGCCATGAAGATGATGAGAGAGCTGGAGCACCTCTCCTATGAAGACAGGCTGAGTTGGGCTTGTTCAGTCTGGACAAGAGAAGGCTCCAGGGAGACCTAATTATGTCATACCAATACTTAAAGGGATCCTACAGGAAAGTGGGAGAGGGACTGTTCACCAGGGAGTGCAATGATAGGACAAGGGATAATGGCTTAAAGCTGAAAGAAGGTAGGTTTAGGTTAGATGTTAGGAAGAAATTCTTTACTCTGAGGGTGGTGAGGCACTGGAACAGGTTGCCCAGAGAGGTTGTGGAAGCCCCATCCCTGGAAGAGTTTAAGGCCAGGTTGAATGGAGCTTTGGGAACCCTGGCCTAGTGAAGGTGTCCCTGCCCATGGCAGGAGGGTTGGAACTAGATGATCTTTGAAGTCCGTTCCAACTCCCAACTATATTATGATTCTATGATCTCCCTTGTCTTTTTCACACCATCAGAGGAGTACTTGCCATATCCTGGAGGGCACTGCTGTTTCTTGGACTTGGTACACTGGGCCAGCATGATATTTTCAGTCTGTAAAGAATTATTGTCAGGTTAAAAAATTGACATTTCATATGCATTTATATTATCTACCATTTATACACAACATTTTGTTGATATTTTAAAGCCCATCAAAACGAGATGTTATACAATGCCTATTAAGCATCATGCCCATTAAAAACTGCAGACCAATCTTGGTACACTGAAATGCTGTGTTAGTGATGATTAGCATCTTTGTAAAAGGACAAAGGAACTGTGACAGGAATTGGAAATATTCAGCCATTGTGTATTCCCAATTCACTATCATTTCCACAAAACCTCCATCTTCCTGAGAACTCTTGGACACAAAGGAGGAAGTTTGTTTTAGAACGTATTTGCTCCAGGACTTCTAACAAGAAGCTTGCTTTCCCTCAATGAAGAGTAATTCCTGTTTTGAGCTTCTGTGCAATGACAGCAGTGGCCTGGACAGGCTCTCCCTTGTACCCACAGTCCAGCACAGGGGGCACAACACAGCTCCTGCTCTTTTCTGATCTGAGTTTGGTTCTGTGACACATAATATCTCACTGTTTCACCTAACAGAACAGAAACAAGCTTTACTAAAAACTCTTATCAGCTGCTTCTGCCGTAGAGGAAAGGGTTTGTAGGGTAGAGCTGAGTTTGCCAGTCACGCAGTTCAGATGGGCCTCAGCCATCTACTTATCTCATCAGAGCCCTTTCTTTTTAAGCTCCTTCCTTGTACCTAAGTGCTCAAAACCAACAGAAGTGGCAACAAACTGCTGTGCTTTGTAGCTTCCTTGGGCCACTCCTGACATGGGCACCACCTCAGGCATTGTCCTCCTGGCTTTTCTGGAGAGGGATGCTGGAGCTGGCCCCAGGCTGGCTGGGTTTCTGCTGTGATTTCCTTGAGGAGGGGCAGCAGTGGGGTGGATAGGAATTTCCAAAGGATTTTCTGCTGAGCTGACGGGATTTATCACCCCTGAGTGCTCATCACTGTCTCCTGTGGGTGCTGAGGGAGAACATCTCAGAGTTTTTGAGCTGATCACCTCCCTGTCAGTAGCTGCTCTCAGAGCACCACCCCCCCTCATTGCTATAGGCAATGAGTCACCTCCATAGGAAAAAACCTCAACACAGATGTGAGAGACTGTAGGAGGTTATGCAGCCCATCACCCTGCCTTAGTGTTGACTTCTGTGCTGCCTTGTTTTCAAATCAAATCTAGACTTCCTTAGCTGTCAGGTACTTTGCATCTCTTTAGGCTGTGTTTTGGGGTGAAGCTGGAGGCTATTAAGTTACTGGATCTCTGCTGATCCTATGAAGATGAATGTTTGGCTGGTGAGTCCTTTTTTAAAAATCAAGCAGGTAATGGAGATGAGGTGATCTTTGGCACCCCTTGTCTAAGTTCCAGGTGTTCAACGCTGCTACATATTTAATTGCTATTTTGTAGTGCTACACCAGACCTCTGTGTATTGTCTTGTTTTGGTTTGGTTTTGGTTTGGGTTGGTTTTGGGGTGTTTTTAGTTTTCCAAAACATCTTTCCTAATGGGCCTAGACAATGAAGGATGATGGTTTAACAGAATGACATTTGCTCTAGGTCAGAACTTCCAAGTAAGTCTCTGAAGTTCTTGGTAAAAAGGCTCTATCAGATAAAGAGCAACTTAAAGTAAAATCTGAAAAGGAAAGTGCACAGGAGACATCATGTGGAGCTTGGTCTTTTTTTTTTTTTTCCCCAGTGGCAAGGGCAGGAGCTAAGCCTGACACATGAGCTAAAGTGAACTATGTCACCCTGTACAGTCTTTCAAGCCACAGGCGGTACCGTCTGTCTGTTCTGTCCTTTAGCAGCTCTGCTTTCAGCTTCTGAGGCTGGTGTTTGTAAAGAGGAGAAAAAGGGAAGGAGGTGTTCTAGGACATCAAAATAGCAGTATGAATGGTTGTATGCAACTAGGTTTAGTAGAAAAATGAGTATTAAGACA
>VZTU01022379.1:21440-31967 GCA_013400835.1 Zapornia atra | reverse complement strand
ACAGAAAAAAGCCCCATAACACACAATATTACATAAAGACTCAAAATCTACAGAACATGAGGGAAGTGAAGTGGATTTAAGACCCAGGTGTTAGATTAAATAAATTAAATATATTAATTCTACTCTTGATAAACACTATTTCTCAGCTAGAACCACGAATGTTCTTTGTGCCCGTATGCCCACACTCTCCCTTCCCCTCCACGCCCACCTGTAAATGAAGCCTATGTTCATGTGACTATGAAGAGTTTATAGTCTAGGTTCACAGAGGTAGATGGGACATGGGAGATAACAAATATTCACATTCTGTAGTATTTCAGCACTTGGTCATTCTCACCACCCATTGTGGCTGTCTCTACGCGTCCTTCACATTACTACCTCGCATCTCCTCTCTCTCCTATCTCCAGAATCTGACATGCATTTCCACTGCTCTGAGCTCCCTGTTCTTCCACATGATGTGTACCAGACTGTCTGCACATGGTTATCTATCTGTTGAAGTACCAGGTGGATCATGCTCGTGTGTCCAGCTGTGCTAGAATGGTCTAGGACATATGCCAATGAGCAAGGGGACCCTTCCAAGACTTCCACGTTCTTTGTACCTTTCTCATGTGGGCCTCTCACAGTACTCCTTCCGAAGTGGCTGACAAAGTGGCAGCCAGCTATGAGAGAACAGGTGTTCTGATATAAATGGGAGAACATGGGAGATTTTGGTGGTACAAAAGAAGCAGAGACTCCTAGGAGAGCAGAAATGCTCATTTGTTAGACAGCTTTCTTCTTGGAGTTTGTACCAATTTCAGCTGAGATAAACAGCATTAGTTTTCTTCTTAGTAGGTAGTACAGGGCTATGTTTTGGATTTGTGCTGAAAAGAGGGTTTCACAAAATGGAGATTTTTTTGCTACAGAGAGATGCTTTTGTGGTTGAGCGGTGCTCCCACCAAGTCAACGCCTCTTCTGTTTCTGACACCAGTCTGCCAGCAGGATGGCTAGGGGTGCACAAGGAATTGGGAGGGGTCACAGGAGCAATTTCAGGGACTTGGTGATACAAATCATGCATTTGCGCATGACTGCTGGAGAAGCCTTTGCATGATATGCTGCATGGCAAGGGCAGAATAAGCAGCCACGGCTGCTGCACGCAGATCGTACTGAAATTATGATTGCTTTTCCATCTCTTTCTTAGTCCCATCATTTTTTGTTACTGCCCTTTTGCTGTACCATATTCTCTCTGTTGCATGGCCTAAAGTACATCTGGAACTGATCTTGAATCACAGAGAAATTATTTCCCTTCTTGTCAAAGAAGGAAATGTGGAAAACTAGTGGAAAACTGTTGCAAAACAAACCTGTGTATGGCATGAATTGTTACCAGAAAAATCATAGTAACCTGATTTCTAATCAGTTTGAAAACCCAGTGCTAATCGCAAAAAGACTAGCACTGCACATTGTTTGAAGCATAATTGGGATCTGAGTTTGTACTGCGTATCTGATAACCTCTTCACCTTTTCCACTGCAGGTGGTGGTTGTGTCTCATTGACAGGCTGATGAATCAGATGATGTGACATTCTGGTTTTTTCTGTAGAAGATTATTAACATTTCTTTCCCAAACATCTTAGCATCTGTTAGAACAAAACTAAGAGAGCTTTGTGAGATTTGGCTACAAGAAGTCTGTGTGCAGTGCATCCTTGCTATCCATGTTGTGTGTGCTCTTTGGTAGCATCCTGTCTGTGCGATGTCCTGCTGTACGTGCTACGTACTGCTGAGTTGATAGTAAGGCACCTCATATTCTCAAGTGATTATCATCTGGAAGTACTTACCAGCAACCACTGAGTGGATTCTGTGAGTGCCTCTCTGTATCTCAGCTCATGTGGTGTAGGAGCTGCAGGCAGGTCCCACTTTATTATCAGTTGGTTTGTGATCTGATAAGCATTTATGTTAGATGGTGTCAAGCACTTCCCTAAAATGGGGAACATGCAGCTGTTATAAGTGCAAGAGAGGCAGGATAGCTTTGGTAATTATGTCTGTCAGGTGTGGTTTGTAAAAAATAAAAGGCTTGGCACATAACACTGAAAGATTTTAAAAAGCCTGGGAATAAATTATTACTAAATCTTTTTTGTATCAACAAAATAGGGTTGTTTCTCTCCCCTTTCTTTTGTAAATGCTTCTCCTGATTTCAGGAAGGCCCTTTTTCTAAGCAGGTGCTATTCTGAGTGAGTCTGAAAAGCAAAATCAAAATGTCAAGAGTACCTATAATTGTGAAGAGTACCAAAAGACTTCTAGAATGTCTTCTAGTTTCAGCAACTGTGTTTAGCTATATAATTTTAAGTCCAAATATATTTTTGTCCTTCTTGACAGTAAACAGAAGGTGGCTGAAAGCCTTCAGAGTAGGTCATAGTGATAATTTGGGAGGGACCCTCAGCAGTGACAAGTGCTGGTTTTTTTCTTGGACCACAATTACTCCAAGAAGGTGAAGTTTTGGAAATCCCTTTAAGTTATCTCAGTGATCAGATACTGTAGATAATCTTTAAATAAACATGTAAATGTCATAGCTAATAGGATTTATTTTTTTCATGTCTCCCCTGCAGCACTGTGTAATGGTAAGTGGCCTTTGAAAAAAGTTCAACATTGAAAAGATTTCTGAAAATGCTAATGCTCTGTAATAAGAATTCCTTAATTGAGTGGTACTGAGTCAACCTGCTCTCTGTAAACCAATAAAGAAGTTCAGAAAACCATCAAAGAGAGCACAGGAAGCTGGTTAAGTACTGTACACCAATATCACTATATATTTTTCTGAATATGACTATTTTATAGTCTAGCAAATGATTTAAAGTAAAACCCTTCTCCTGTAAAAGCTGATAAACTTCTGATACTGACTTCAGCATAGATTTTATCCAGGGAAACCAAACTGCAGCTTAGCTCTCTGAATCAGTAAAAATAACAAGTGTATTTCAGGAGTTACAATTTTGGAAATAAACTTTAAGAAAGTGCCACCAGCTCTTCAGTTGGGCGCTGTAGTAGTAACACAGCTTGTGAGGATGCTGTACCTGCTTTGCTCGGTATAACGGAGATGGTCTTTCCTTTCACACAGCTGCCTTGGATGTAATTCACCGCTATCCAGATAGAGGCAGATCGCTCCAGATAGAGGTCCTGTCGTTCTATCTTGATGGAAGGTGATGTTGTGTTTCGTCGAAGAATCTTTGATATTCTGTGCCTTCAGAGAAAAGGAAGCAGAATGAAAACCAGAGATTTTATTGGATTGTAGTTGTCCCCTGGCCCAGAAAGAAGTGATACAGCAATTGATAGTTTTCCAGGTACTTACATACAAAATTCAGTTGAAGTCTCGAAGGTGAGGCCTGTGCAGCTTGAAACAGCAAGTGGGATTCCGGTACCCTAGTAAATCTAGGGTAAGCATGCAAGTTTAAGCATGCAAATCCCCCTTGTGTGCTTGGGGAGCTGTCACGTTCCTTAAACTTGTAAGGTACAGTATGAACCAAGACACAATCCATATGGCCTTCTTTAGTACTTACAGTGGGATATAAAGAGCATTTAGAAGTTATAAAATTAGGTTTGAAATTACCTCATAAAATCTACTTGCCACCTACCGTGGAGGCACCTACATTCCTTTTGAACAGGAAAACTTCCCAGTTAGCTGAATCTAAATTACCACAAAGGTACGAAAAACTTCTTACAAGTTATATGCCTGTCTTCTGACTTCTGTTCCATCAGTGTTTGACAGAGGTGTTTTAATGCCACCTCGATCCTTAGCCCTGCAGACTTTCCATGGTATACATAATTCACATAGTACAGAAAGCCCAAGATGTTTAAAGCCTTACATGGGAGGGTGTTTCTGGTCTGTTTAGTTTGGTTTTGGGGGTTTTTTCCTCCCCATCTCTCTCTCATTTACTCTCTGCCATACACAGGATGGATTTTTCTCAAAGTTAAAACTGTTCCAGTTCAATGTTCTTCAAGGAATGGGCTGGCATACTAATTGCCTGCCTACATATTTCAAGTATTAAATGTGCTGATCATGATACAATATTTAATAACTGAACAAAACCACTTGGAAGTTCCTCTGTCCTCTGCTTCAGACTAGTTGTGAATCATTCATTAATATTTCAAAGCATGATTTCAAATTCGTGGTTGGAACTTCTTTGTGGGAGTGTTTTTCTTTAATCCTTTTCTTTCTGACAACTAAATCATAAGGAGCCAGGTGAAGGAACAATTTCAATGTCAAACCGATGTTACTTCTAGAAACAGGTGATGTCCTCTCCTAGGCAAGCAAAAAGCCCTTTTGAACATTTTTGTTTTCCTTTTAGCTCAATAAAAAAAAAAGAAGAAAGGAAGCTTTTCTTTAAAACCACTGGGCTGAAGCCCAGGAAGCCTGAAAGTTCTGGCTCTGGCTTAGGAAAATCAACATCTCCGGGAGGTAATTGCCTCCGTCCTGCCCCACCCACCACCTCTTCACTCTTTTTTTCTGCCTTCTCTGTTCCTAACACTAACCCTGCAGCTTAGGAACAGCAGGGTTGTCTGATTTTGACTGAGGACTCTGAGGGCAACTAGCTTACAAATACTTCAGCTGATAGTATCTCTACAGAAGCAGAGCAGTTTCACAGGTGCTTCTTGCCTTCCAGGAAGTTGGGGCGCCTGGAAGACCCAAGAAGCAAGACAGCAAATGCAGTGGGTTTGGTGCTTATTGTAAGGCCTTCAGGGGGGAAAATATTGTAGGTCATGGGGGGAGTAACCTCAGCTCTGAGGTGGTTGCTTTGCTTATCTGCAGAAGATCACCCTGGGGGATTTCCCAGTGTGGTGACAGTTCCTTTAGGAGATGCTCCTAACAACAGCTCTTTTTTAATGCTGAGTGGTGAGTTATGTGGCATAATAATCATCAATGAGTATCAGAATTTGCCAATGGCATACAGCGTTGTATCCTGTGTACCCTATGATATGGTCTTATGGCAAAGATCCTATCTTCTAGTCCCACTTCTCTCTAAACATATACTTTATCTCATTGGAAATCCCAAATATGTAGATATAAAATGAGGAAAATCCATTTTGTAATGCAGGTACCAAGACACAAATCTGCTGACTTGAAAATCTTTTTTTTCAACAATGGGCAGGTGTTGATCTAATCTGCCTAGCTACATTTTACCCCGCTTCTTTATTTCAGCTTCTACAAACAAGGTGCAAATGAAGATACCCATATTTTAAAGTAACAATTTAAAGATGAATCCTACAAGTTCTTTCCATCTATGAAATCAATACCTGATAATTCCGAGCTGCAGAAAAATACTTTAAAATTAATTTTTCTTTTGTCCCACATCAGACATCTCCTTGGATATATGGTATAGCATAATACATAAAGTATAATAAAAAGAGCTTAGTATCTGGTTTGGTTTTGGTTGCATTATGTGTGATGAACCAAACCCCTATTCCCTGTCCTCCTGGGCCACTGTGAGGGAGGAGGTAGAGAAATTTTGAGTGAAATTAAGCTCATGAAGAAGGGAGAGGTGGGGGGAAGTGTTTCAAGATTTGGGTTTATTTCTCATTATTCTATGTTAATTTGAATGGTAGTTAATTTTTTTTTCCCCCAAGTGGAGTCTGTTTTGCCTGTGATGGCAATCAGTGAACAATCTCTCATCTTGACCCATGACCCTTTTGTTATATCTTTTTCTCCCCTGTCCAGTTGAGGACAGGAGTGATAGGGCAGCTTTGGTGGGTACCTGGCCTCCAGCCTTGGTCAATACTCACCACACTCTTACTGAGCTCTTACCAAATCAATAAGCATCGATGAGATGTGAAGAAAGATTTTGATGAGTATTGTGATTAAATATATCAGAGCAAAACTCTGATGGGTAAGAATCATGCTGAATAGCACTGACAACTTCTGTTTTCTGAAATTACTTTCAGACTTACCATTGTAAGAACAGGGTATAACCAATCAAATTCGGAGCACTGGGCACTGGCAGCCAGGTACAGGTTAGATCGTCACTTAATTCTCTGTAGCACACCAATTCATTTTCCCAGTCTGCAAGATGAGAACACGAGGACTGGAAAAGACTCATCACAGGCAACTGTTTACCAGTAGCTGGTGTGAGGTAATTGTGAGAAGCAAAACCAAATGCAAAACAAGCTGGACCCTTCTGTCCAACACAGAAAGAACCAGCTGTGTGAGTCCTTAGGCCATGTTTACTTTGAAGGCAAGTAGTTCACTGATGTTTAGAACAAGGGACAGAGACATTTATAAAGATCAAACCTTATCAGTCCTAATTTTTACAAGTAAAACCCGATTTTTCTGTGTGAAGGTAGAAAAGGATAATTCTTCATGATGCCATTACCAGCTATTACATACCCAGCAACATAGCACAGAACTATGGTGTTTCCTACAGCTTTTGTACCATTACAACTTTGAATCGTGTTTCTTTCCTACAATAGAGGCAGCTCTCTTGCTGCTTGCCTACCTCTGCACTTATTTAAAGTAGTTTTTTGGTTCTGTTTTGTTTTTCAATTCTGAATGAAATATGCTTTATACTTCTGGAAACACTTTTGCACTCTTCGGCAACAACAACAAAAGCAGACACAAACTGCACATTCAAGGAAGTATTACCAGTATTTGGCCCCCTGCTTTGCAGAAAGGTATGACAAGGTAATCTCCTTTAACCAGTGAAAAAATCACCATGAACCTCTGGCCTCAGAGACCATAGATGTTTATTTCCCAGCTTTGCTCTGGTTTCACACCATTCCCATCTGATTGACGGTGCCGATCTTGCCACTGTGTTTCTGTGAAGCAGTCAATTGTTTTCTGAAATCTGTACAAAGCAGTGGCTTCTGATGGGTTACTCTGGAACTGGGGAGCAACCCACTTCCCTCAGGGAGTTGCTGTGACTTGGAAACCCCGGAGAACCAGGAGCATCTGCCTTGAATGGGAGGGAGGCACTGTTCACCAGCAGTATTATAAACTGCGGTTGGCAACAGCTCTGCCTGGAAAGTTGTTTTGACTCTGAAATACAAATGTATGGATGTTTTTGAAAGCATAGGCCAGAACAGACTGCACACACCCTTCTAAAAATCTTAGAAATAAATGTCAAGAGTTACTTAATGCTTTCTGTGCCTCAGTCTTTAGTAGAAAGATCAGTTGTTCTCCAGGTACTCAGCCCCCTGAGCTGGAAGGCAGGGTAGGGGAGCAGAGTGAAGCCACTGTAATCCAAGGGGAAATGGTTAGTGACCTGCTACACCACTTAGACACACACAAGGCTATGGGGCCAGATGGGATCCACCCAAAGGTACTGAGGCACCTGGCAGAAGTGCTCATCAAGCCACTTTCCATCATGCATCATCAGTCCTGTGTAACTGGGGAGGTCCCAGTTGACTGGAGGTTAGCCAGTGTGACACCCATCTCCAAGAAGGGCTGGAAGGAGAACCTGGAGAACTGCAGGCCTGTCAGTCTGACCTTGGTGCCAGGGAAAAGTTGTGCAGCAGATCACTCTGAGTGTCATCACAACACACATACACAATATCCAGGTGACCAGGCCCAGACACTATGTATGAGAAGAGCCTGGCTCCATCCTCCTGACTCTTGCCCTTTACATATTTATAAACATTAATAAGGTCACCCCTCAGTCTTCTCCAAGCTAAAGGGGCCCAGCTGCCTCAGCTTCTTCTCATAAGGATGGTGTTCAACTCCCTTAATCATCTTGGTAGCCCTGCACTGGACTCTTTCAAGGAGTTCCATGTCCTTCTTCAATGGAGGAGTCCAGAACTGGACACAATGTTCCAGATGTGGTCTCACCAGGGCAGAGTAGAGGGGGAGGAGAACCTCTCTTGACCTACTAACCACACCCCTTCTAATACACCCCGGGATGCCATTTGCCTTCTTAGCCACAAGGGCACATTGCTGGCTCCTGCTCATTTTGCTGTCCACCAGCATCCCCAGGTCCCTCTCACCTATGAGTCGATGGGCTGAGGTCAATTGTATCAAGCTCAACAGGGCTGAGTGCTGGGTCCTGCTGCAGGCTTGGGGAAGAGTGAATGGAAATCTGCCTGGTGGAAAAAGACCTGGGGAAGTTGCTTGACAACCAGCTGAATATGAGCCAGCCATGTTCCCACGTGGCCAAGAAAGCCAACAGCATCCTGGCCTGTATTAGAAATGGTCTGGCCAGCAGGACTAGGGAAGTGATCATCCCCCTGTACTCAGCACTGGTGAGGCTGCGAACGGAACTATGTTCAGCTTTGGGCCCCCAGCTACAAGAACGGCACTGAGGTGCTGGGCTGTGTGCTAAGAAGGGACACATTTGGACTTGATGATCTTAATGGTCTTCTCTAATGTAAATGATTCTATGTTTCTGTACACATTTTTCACCTGAAGGGCAGTTAAACACTGATGACACTCTTAACTCAATTTTAATCTCTAGCGGTTAAGCTTATTTTAGTATTTAAAAAATCTTTTATCAGAAATGTTAGTGATAAAATATGACTGCTTCACTTTGTGTCTTAGCACCTGAACTATTAGTTCAGAAGAATCAGGCAAGATGCCTCTAAGTACCACCCACACTTTTAAAAAAAGACCAACATTTTTTTTCTATTCAGAAAAGTAGATAAGGATCTCAACAGAATACTTGAGGTGATAAAAATGATTTTTTCATGATGAGTAAAGTATTTTATATCTTGGGCTTAATGAGTTACCAACAGACCTATCAATCTTGAATAAGAAATGTTTTGGTATTTGTTAAATAAATATGCTTAGCTCTGCAACTGGTGTTAGAGCATGGTTACAGCATATACATAGCTTATGAGAGAAAAGATCAGTCCTCATCTTTTCCTCATTCAGAGCCATTTCTTCCTACAACCTGAGTTACAGAGTATCCCTGACATTCTTTTCATCATTCAGATAGCAGCTGTAAATTTAAGTTAAAAGTTGAGTTGGACAGAAAAGGTGTGTGTAAAGGGAGTATAGCTCAGACTTTTAACACCCTCACCCTATGATAGTTCCATTCTCCTATTAGAAGAAATGTGCTTTTCCAATTAAGTTATGCCACATCAGTTTAGGTATATGCAGCTTCCTTTTGGAAAGGTGGAGTTCAGATCTTCCTTGTTTCTACATCATGTGAATAGTTAGTGAATTCTTTGCTTTTCTAGTCTGACCACCAAGCCACATCTTGACTGCCTCACCCATGGACATGGTGCTTTAACAATTGGGGAAAACTGCAACTGCTCTCACTTTCTTCTGCTCTTTTACTTTGGATTAAGCCTTTCATTTACTTGGTGTTTCTTTTGTCGTTGTTGTTTTAAAGTAACACCTCAAAACGAAGCTTCATGTTAATATGTCCATAACATACTGCTCCCAAAACTATTTGAAATAACAGTTTTAGAGAAAGTGAAAAGAACTCTTCTACTCTATTTCTGCTAACTTCTTCCCAAAATATTTTTTAGTAACTGAGGTCCAAGTGGTGACCACAGTGTTGCAGTCTCATCACTGCTTATAAGAGAACAGGGGGTTTTATTAGTCTTAAAAAAGCCTCTGGCTTTCTCGGTTAGACGAAGGTATTAGAACAGAAAACAGTATATTTTATGTGTGGAAATAGTGTATTAGCTCAACTAACACTGTAGTGCACCACACTGATGATAAAATATTGAAGCTCTGTGTTACTTTCTCCAGATGAACTTAACTAATGCTACACAGTTGGTTTTTTAGTTGCCCTATTTGTGGGTATTAGTGTCCAGATGCACATTCAAATTTTTCCTACTGCTTTTTTGTTTTACTCTACCACTTCCCCTTAAAGAACATGTATATTATTACTATTATTTCTTCCCAGCCCTAGAATAGTGCTAATCCTCTACTGTGGCTCTGCTGCAAGAGCTAAGCAAAGAAATATTTTTTTTTCCACTGTTCTGAGAACTTCATGATCCACTTTTTGTTTTTCTTCCTGTGTATCTGGCGTCCTTGAGTAATGCTTTAGTAGGATTTAGTCTGATTGGCCAATAGCAAGGAATGCAATACTACCCATGGCTAATTTCAGAAAAATATAGTCCTCTTGATCATGCTTTATACAGTGCCACCAGGTACTCAGAATCTGTCTTCTCTGCTGTGACTCTGAGGGAGTAGGGTATTTCTGCCTACAATAATTCAGCATTAGGTACACCAGATGACAGCCAGACGCTGTGTAATAACCTCTGCTGCAATGCATTCACCTGGTCCCTTTGCCATTAACACCATGCCATCAGTTAAACGTAAAGCATAAATAGTAGTCACACATGAACATTGCAGCCTCTACTGTCTTTCGAAATCACGGTATTTTGCCCAGAGGCTACACAGTGAACGGAATTTATTCACAGCTTGTCGATTACCTCTAGTAGCTGTACTGTCACACAGGCCTATCTGTCCGTCCGTGCTGTGCCGGGCGGTTTTCCTCTTCAGAACTCTGCAAACGTTTCTTTCCTGATAAAATCTCTCTTGCCTAAGCGCCTGCCGGCAGCGGGGGGAGCCGACAGCGGGCAGGGGGGGAGCGGGCAGGGTGGGAGCGGGCAGAAGGGGAGCGGGCAGCG
>VZTU01022379.1:6982-19604 GCA_013400835.1 Zapornia atra | reverse complement strand
TATCTTTGCTGGAGCTCTAGGTCTCAGTATGAATGTTACTGCCATTTAAAGAAAAGAAGTCAGTTGCAACAAGTACAGAAAATTCATTGCCAATCACAACAGCAGAGGAGATAGAATCTTGAAAACTGGAATTTGTCATAGGAGTAAGAATCCGTTTTTAATTATAGCTCAGCTATCAAGTTGCCATAGTAACGCTTTAATGTATAACAAAAGTAGAATTATTATTTTTGAGGTAAATTTTGCATAGAACCACTTTTTCAATTGTTTAATATTTCAGCTCTGTCACTGCTATGGACTTGTATCATAATTGCAAATGCCTTAAGTTTTCCTGTTATTCAGATGAGGATAAATCATGCCATCTATTGTGACATGCTCAAAAGTGCAGAATGACAGGAGGATACCTGGCTTTGCTTCATTTGTGACCTAAATGGTTTCTCAGACCTAGGTTTATGCATCATTGTAGATGCGTTTTTCCTCTTTGTCACTTGCTTATTTAAATTCTTCAGGAAAAGGCTCTTGGTCTCCCTAGAATGCAATCTTCAAAGAGATGAACTCTTCTGTTTAAGGGTGGATAACATAATGTAAATTAATAGAAAACACGCAGCACCCTTCTCTGTTCCCTGCTCCAAATGTATCTGTTAACTGCTACACTTCAGAAAAAATAATCTGGACAGGTAGACACAGTGAGAAAGATGCTGCCAGCCCACTTATCCTTCTCCATACCTGCGGGGGTCCATCTCTTGTAGCCTTGCTCATCACAGGAGGACTGATCAGGCTGTGGCCCTGTGAGCATATTTTTTGCAGGTGACCCTTGTGCCCATGAACACTGATGAACAGAGTGGTCTGAAATCTTGTTTGCTCTGAGTCCTGAATATATCCCAAGACAGTCTGGGCTATGTGCTACCAGCAGCACTCAGAACCTGGTGGGCAGCTGAAGCAGAATGTAGACTGCAGAGATACTGCGTTAGGAAAGGAATATTGTATTTCTGTTTGAAGTCTTACCTTGTCTGAAGTGCAAAAGGTTGAGGTCTTCATTTTATCCTGGCTGAATCTGTGTGTATTTTTGCTAGCTCGCTGTTTCTCTGGTGAAGAGTTCAGTGCCAACTGACTACAGTTGATCAGGTGCATGTATATTGTAACAAACTCAAATTCACTGTTGGCCTATTAATAGTACACACTGAAGTCCAGTAACTGTTCTCTATTAATCTAAAGAAGAGCTTCGATATTTTTCACAAGTTATTTCTCATAAAATTCTTCTTTCAATAAGCAGATCTCCAGGTCTATAGGAGACCTGACAGTGGGGTTTGGGTTTTTTGCCAGAGAAGTACACGAGCATCTGCAATTCAAGGAGTAAGTTCTCATATGGTGGTTAGAAAAAAAATAAAATCCCACTGAGCCCTCAGCCACACCCCCTGGGGGAAATTTGCTGAGATGGGGAGTGTCTCTGCCACACTCTTTCATCCTTTCTGAGTTGAAGTTACATCATGCAAGAGCTTATCATTCAAACAGTTCTGTGCTATCTTAATGAAAAATCACAGTCTTCACCCTAACACGCTGGCTGAGCAGACACCATCAAAAAGTTTTTATAAGAGATCTGCCCTGAGGTTTAAAAAAAATCCAAGTAGAGATGAAGCATAAATGTCATTGAATAAACTAGACTGACAATGGAGAAGAACCAGAGATTTATACATTTGGGTGAAGATTCCTTTGAAGAAAAAAAAAATCAATGCAGGAAACAAAACTGATTTCATTAAGACTAATGTGGACTAAATTCTGCTATTGAAGAGCAGATCTGGGGTCTCACCACTGACAGTGATGTGATGCTCTAGCTCCCTAAGTGTGGATGCAGAGTTTTGCCTAGTGTGTCAGATAGAATATTTATGTGGATTGAGGCAGTATGATTGGACAAGACAGACAATGTCTTTTTACTGCAGCACCACAGTTAGTGCTACAGGCTTGATTTGAGGACAATGGGAGGAAATTCTCTCTGGGGTAGCTCAGACCAGTGGTTTGAAAACTTTCAAGAGACACATGTTGGCTGAGCTGTGTGCAGAACCACAGCCCAAGTATTGTGATTTGAACTGGAAAAAAGATCTTTACCTCTGCTACATCAACTCTGAGCATGTCTTGCTTACTGTTTGGTTTTACTGAGTTATAGTCTCTGCCTGCTCTGAAAATACACTGTGAGAATTTGCTTAATTTGTGTTCATTATGTCTTCCTGTGCAACAAAGAGAAGAATCAAAAGGATCATCCTTAACTTTCTCCATCACATTTGAGACTTTATTAAAGGGAAGTGAGTGCTTTTAATACACAGATAAGCAAGAAAAATAAACTATAGAATCACAGAATGGTTTGGGTTGGAAGGGAATTCAAAGCCCATCTAGTTCCAACCCCCCTGCCATGAGCAGGGTCACCCTCCACTAGACCAGGTTGCCCAAAGCCCCATCTGACCTGACCTTGAACAATGCCAGGGAGGGTGCTTCCACAGCCTTTCCAGGCAACCTGTGCCAGTGCCATCTTCCTTGCCATCCTGTATGGCTTACCTAGTGGCCCAGCATCTTCTACAGGGAGTTATTTTGGGATATGTGGTATGGAAACAAAGTGAATTTGTCAAAAGCTTGTCTATGCTCCACCCCTACACACTTGGGGGAGTAAGCTTTATCTTTTTGAAGTCTATGGGAAAAGCTGGCTTTTTTATTGGTTTTTTTAATGCCTGCTTTTCTCAGGCAAGTGGGAGGAGATATAAATATCCAAGTCACTCCCCCTCCCCCCTTTCTCTCTCTCTCTCTCTCTCTCTCTCTCTCTCTTTTTTTCCCATCTGAGGTTGCTCCTGGACAAAGAAAAGCTTTGTAGTGGAACACAGCTATTGTAGAAAGTGTGTTTGGAGAAAGCCCATGAAAGCAGTATAAAGTTCACTTAGTACAATATTTTTTAACATATTGTTCTGTGTTCATGGTATATTATCCTGCCCTTTCCACTTCAATAACAGTGCATGTGTTTGTGTTGTTAGTATTACTCTTTCACAGTCAGCTTTCCTCCAGGGTAATTTTTCCCTCAGAATTTTACCCAGCATAAGTGTGCTGCCAAGTCATTACCTTTTCTTAATTCAAACCTTTTCAAGCACCTTTCCTGCCTTGGAACAAAGTGATTTAAAAATAGTAATGATGCTTAACTGAGTCATTACAGTTTGTACGCATGCCCACTTGTGGCTTTATTGCTCTTGGCCATTTCCCTTTTATTTTCTCCTATTATTATGCAATAGATATCCTGGGGGATTTTTTTTTTTTTAAGAGACATAATTTAATTAGCTTTATCACAAGTTAATTCTGTCATCTTAAAATAATTCACAAATAGCTCATTGCCAAGCTGGAGTAACAGTGTTGTGATTTTCATTACCCCCTGTAACTTCCAGAACTCAGAGATCGGAACAGTTGCTCAGAAGGTGGGGGCAATTAAACTTCAGCTGCATATGGGACTAGCAACCATCCTTTACGACATCCTGGCGCAGCCTGTTTTGAATCTCCCCTTCAAGATTTTCCAGCTTTATATAAATACTAATTGACTAAACATCTCTTGAGCAAGGATTAGTATCCAGTGAGTCACATTCCATTTAAACATTTTAACCACTAACCTGGAGCATCACTTTACAGCAGGAGTGTCCAGAGTGCCCCTATCCAAAAGACCTGGCTATCCTAGGAGTTAGGGTACTCTTCTGACACCTGAGAATCCCAGATTTTTTCTATGCCTGGATGGGAATACAGACCTGAACAAACTTTTGTTCTTTTATTTGATTGCCAATAGATTATGCTCACAGTCCTGATTATGCCCCCTTTGGTGAAGAGCCTGTTTGTCCATAAACTGAGAACTTGTGTTTTTCTTGGCTTTTTTATAACACAGTGTGAATGTTCCCACTCACCCTAAGGTTTGCTAATAGGAATGCAGTGGTACCAGGGACATCTTGGTTGCCTGAAGTTTCTGCCCTACTATCAAGGGTAACAACTTGCAGCTGTGAACTGAACCAGTTCCATCTTCAGAGTAGTGAGGATTTTTGGTCCTTGCCCTTCATACTGGAGGCTGTTCCTGAATTTGGCAATCCCTGGTGAGACTTCCTTCTCACTTCCAGCTTTGTATTTATTTCTGATTGGATTATATTTTTAAGTTTTTGTGCCTACATTGAATGTTTTCTTCCATCCCCCATAATGATTATCAGCCAGTTTTGCTAGGTTCAAATAAGTCATTCTTTGTTAGCCTATTATTCCTTGAAAAATACTACATTTTCCCAATTATCTCATTAGTCTTTCTCTGTGCAGTCTGATTCCCTGAGATTTTGCTGCTAATGAAATAGCACTGAAGAAAAACATTTGTTTAGAATATTGCTACTGTTGCCCCTATTTTGTCTTGCTTTGGCTAATGATGCTGTCAGGGTGAAGTCTCTTCCTGCTGACCACAAAGGCTTGTGCTTTCATTTTTGAGTTGGTGAAGCGCGGTTTGGTGGTCAGCCAGGGAGTGTGACAGCCTGGGTCTGAAGTGTCAGGGGTTTTTAATTTTAAAAACTTAATGACACCTGATCAGAAAGAAGCTGGTTTGGATTCTGGAGAGTGGAATGGCACCAAGAGGTCTTAATTTGGGGTTGTGTGCAAGTGTGTGCCAAGGACCTGGGTAGAAGAGAGGGTTTGCATGGGCACAGGGCATTTTACAGTGTGAGCATCCTTCACTTGCAAACTGAGAGTAAGGAAAAAAAAGAAACAAAATGATAAAAAATCTTAAAGAATATCTTTGATTAAAAAAGAGACATCTCAACCAAAGCTACCAATGGTTCTTTATGAAACGATAATGCCAAATGCCCTGAGCAAATTTACCTCTACCTTTCTGAAGAATGAAAAACCTACTTAGCTGTCTCTGATTAAAAGGTTTACCTAAAATTTTTTAATAGGATTTTCTTCTCTTTTCTGAAGAAAAAAATATAAATGGTGATGGGTTTACCTAACGAGTCCTCAGCAAGAATGTTAGAGCAATGTGATAAGGGACACAGGGGAAAGGTAGCTGCATGAGATGGTGCAAATCTGCATAATTACCATGATTAGAAGGTCCTTTTTTTTTTTTTTTTCATAAAGGGAGGGGAAGGCCATGGAGTGAGAATGACAGGAAAATAGGAAACGTATTAAGAGTGAAATGACATGTCTAAGAGTAAAACTGAACTGAAGAGCATATAGGCAAGCCTGAAATTGGGAAAGTTTGGATCTAGTCTCTGTGGCTTTTTCTCATGTACATAACAAATTGACTTAAATGTTTTAGCACTCAGTTTCCTCCTCAGGCACTGACTCATGGCAATGAAACAGTATCTGGTCAATATGTAGTCACCTGTGCTCATCTGAGAAGGACATGATAAATATATAAAGTGCAGGCCTTCCAGGTTACAGAAGGGGTTGCTGCAAGATGAGGTGGATTCACACTCAGGAGAAAATGGCTAATTGCAGTTTGCACCTCCCAGACCTGGACTATAGGTGAAGTAAGAGCTAGAGCAAGTACTGAGCTGGACTACCTGTGAGTGTCTGGATCATAGAATCATAGAGTGTGCTAGGCTGGAAGGGACCTTTAAAAGTTGTCTAGTTTAACCCCCCTTGCAGTAGACAGGGACACCTTAAACAAATCAGGTTGCTCAGAGCTTCATCAAGCCTGACCTTGAATGTCTCCAGGGATGGGTCCTCCACCACCTCTCTGGGCAACCTGCACCAGGATCTCACCACCCCGAGTAAAGAACTTCTTCCTAGTGGCTAAAGATCTCGTAGTTCTTTCTGGATGCTTAGACGTAGATGGATATATAACACAAAACCTAAGCACACAGAAGAGATGTATTCATTTCCCTATAAAAGCACACAAGTACTAAATGATCCAACTCTCTATTGTGTATGGCTAATTACAGAGGCAAAACAAGTGCTGCAAACCTTGCAGGTTTTCAGGGCAAGAAACAATCATATGTATAAGTTTGAGAGATACATTTGTTTGAGAGGTTTGCTTTGTCTGTGTGGTTATAAGAGGATGTGAATGCAATCTGATATCTCTATATATCACCCTGTTTTTCAGAAAAGCAGAGCTTGGACAAACATGGGAGTGTGCCTGATAGCTGGGAAAAGCGGTTGCTGACCATCAGTTAGCATCAGGTCATGTAAACAAGCTTATGGCATCCTGCCCCACCTAAAACAGGAGCTTATGCTGCTGTGGGAAGGAGAGACATAGACTCTGAATGGTGAAAAGCTAGAAATGATTTATGAAAGCTACCTTGCTCTGCTTCTCAAAGAGAAGCTGTGGCCTGGTTTGTTGGACTCGACAGGCTGTGAGCATCACTTCAGTACTAAAGGAAGATGGAAAACTAATTCCATGCTTAGCCATTAATTTGACTTGCTAAAATTGAAACAAAGCAAAAAGGCTCTCTCTTACAGGAAGGAGCAACACTGCAACAAACAGAACAATTTTTATTTTATTTATCCCTTCTGCCTCAGGCTGTTAAATGAAAGAAGAGAGCTTCTGAGTCATCGGTTCCAATACTGTTGAAGGCATTTACAGTCAGCCTGTTTGTAAATTGGTCAGGATCCAACTTAAAATTGTTTGTTTCTGATTCCCATTACTCCTTATGGAAAACTATTCCAGAACCACACATCTCTGAGGGCTATTTGGGAAAAAGCGTCTGACAGTCTAGTTTGTTTTCCCTTTTGGAATAATCTGGAGGCAGAAGTATAAAGGAAAACTGATAATCACTTCTCTTTCCTCCTTTCTAGTATTCATTAGATGGGAATACAATCTTGCAAGAGATCTCTTGTCTTTGGAGTCATTGTGATAATGAACCTGTGGTTCCATGTTTAATGGCAGCTTGGAGGTTAGCAATATTCTCTCCAAACACAACAGGATCTCCAAATGATACAAAGAACTCAAAGTATCCTTTGATGTAGTCATTCTGCTGCACAGATCTGTAAAGAAGGTCTGGATTTCCTTAATCATCTCTTAGTCAGTAAGCATGGGTAGGTAGTGAAATACAAAGTCCAATATACATATGTCCAATAATTCATACTGGCTCTTAAAGGCTCTCTGACGATTTTTTTCTTCAGTCCCTCTCAATCTGTGGTTATCAAAGTACCTAGAATTTTCCACAGGCTAGGAATTCATTAGCATTAAAACTAAATGTGTCTCAAGCAATACCCATGGTCCTGTGTAAGCCTTGGAATATTGTCAGCTGAGTCTAAAAACTTATGCTCCGGGAACTGTGTGTGGGCTAGTTGTGGAGCTGGGGCTGATGGTCAAAATTTGAATAAACATGTGGCTGTCAGAGTTCCTGAAGTGATACTTTCTTTGGATGGAAAGAAGATCTTGTCCCTCTATCTTCCCCTTCACTAATATTTTCCATGCAAAACCTGGCTCTGAGTTCTGTGAAGACTGATTAAACTTTGCAGTGCCTCACAGTGACACAAATCCTGTAATGCCTTTTTTTTTTAAACTGAGTTTCTGAATCATGAAGAGTAAGAAAAAAAAATAACATACACATCACAGATCTGAAACTTTGATAAGTTTCTGAGTAGTGTTGTGTAGGTTTTGTGCATCTCTGTACATCAAGTTCTCACTCATGGTGATGGATAAGCTAAGCAGAAGAAAAGAAGCAGTTAATACAGGGAAAATACAAGAAAGGTCACATTTATTTACATAACTTTCTTACAGCTTATTTAAGGAGATTTTTTTTTCATTGAAAACAATTTCAAAAATGAAAATTATAGCACAGGCCAGAAGCAATTGATGTGCATCCTGTACTAGTTAATCTGCTCAGCTCAAGGAAGTTTATCTTCAGAGATCAAAAGACAAAAGTCAGACTCAGAAATATGTTCTCTCGCGTCACCCTCCAAGCTTTAAAGAGCAAAACTTAACGTTTAAGAGATTCTGATGTTCATGCTGAAATGTCTTTTTAGGGGCTGTGGGGAGTTTGATGGAGCCAGCATTGTCTTTGTGAATGTAGAGGTGCAGGCCACAAGAGTTGAAATTCACTTAGGCTTCAAATAGGACAATCATACCAAGAAAGTTTTCCTATTTGTAATTAACCCATAACAAAAGGGCAAAATCTATCGAGCTATTTCTAAGTTACTGACAAACTCCAGAAACCTGTTGTTTGAGAACGTTTATTCAGAGAGTACTGCCCAATGAAGCTACATGATTTCAACTGCTGCTAAACAGCATGTAACAGCATCAGCTACAGGAACCACCAGTGTCTTGAGTTCTCAATGCATAGTTTGAACACCTTGTGCTGATTCAAAATTGTTTGTGTAACCCTTATGTCCACATAATGATCTAAGTCTGGACAGACCGTGTAGGCTGAAGAGCTGCTTGGCAGTAATTCTTTTTTGATAGAATAAATGACATTAAGCTTCTCTTTCCATAACATCTAGTAGACAATATTTTCTTGAAAAAGAGTATATTAAACCCCTAGACTTTTCTAACACATACTTCTGTGAATAAAAACATAACTGGTCTTGAAGTAGAGATGAATGGGAAATTATTTATATTCACAGAAATGTTCCCATTCTTTTTATAACCACAAAGCAAAGAGCATTTGAAAGTTTTTACGAAAAACTTTTAAATGAGAGAATGGTCCAGCCCAGAGGAGATCTGTGGTCCTGGCACTCTGAAAAGTGACAGTCAAGAGCTGGAGTCAAGTGTGATTTGGCATAGAGAGCAGGTCATACAGAGTGTCTTCCTCATCAGCTTTTGGATATGCTTAGTTTTTGTGCCTCTGTTTTCCTTCGTTCTCTCTGAAGGAAGTAAGGCAAAGCTGGTACAGTTCCATAACATGTTCTTATGTGTTAACATTTTTTCAGAGAAAAAATGCTGTCAGGAATTCCTCATCCATTTCTATAACTAAGTGTACTTGTGGCATGTATTGTATAACAATAACATAATAATTTACATAATTGAATTGCTCACAAAGGCTATTATGACTGAATTTCCCAGATACATAGCTACTGAATTATTAGAACAGCAAGAACATAAAACCACTTCCGAGATTAATAAAGCTATCAAATTTGAGCTGGAGTTCTGCAGCCAATCAAATCTTTCAATCTGGGCACAACAAAACATGCTGACATTTTCAAATCTGGCTTCCTGACCCCAGGCACCCAGTCCTTACACAGTCAGAGCCTTGAACAACTTTTTGCTTTGGAAAATCAGTCCTACAGTTGCCAAATTAAGAACTTCATGACATTGCAAAAGTCATTGTGATAATGGCCCTGCAGTTCCATGTTTAATGGCAGCTTGAAGGTTAGCAATACTCTCTCCAAACACAACAGGCTCTGCAACTGCAGAAGCCCAACCTTGAAAATGCAGGCTCTGCTACTGAAGCCTGCAAAAATTCATCCTGTGTAGAACTGGATGTATTTCTCACTCAATAGTAAGTGCTACGTTGCCGATGAATTTTGAGTGGTCCCCATCCACCCATGGCACCCAGCTCATGGAGCTGCTGGAGGATGAGGACATGGCCCAGATGAGGCAAACCCTACCAGCCTCTTCCACCAGGTGCTGTACAAGGCCCGTGGCTGTCTCTTCCCAGACACATTTTTGGCAGCTTGAAGGCCCAGAGGAGAGGGCCCTTTGCCAGGCCAGGCTAGCAATGTCCTACATCCTCTGTGAAGGGCTTAGATTTTGTGTTTATTACCTCACAGTGACACCTGCTGGAAAAGGACCTCCGTTTAAGCAGGGAAGATGTATTTTTAGCAGGAATGAGACATCAACAAAATGCCAGAAACAGGACAGTATATATTGCAACATCACAGAAAAGACTAGTGCTAGCGAAAAATACCAAAGGAATACTACGAAAAACTTCCCCAGAACCACCACAACCCAGTGCAGCGGCCTGTTGCATATTCCTAAAGGCAGGTAATGGCTGGCCACAGTTTTACATCCAAAGTCTGCCACCACTTGGATCCCAGAGCAGCTGTCAGAGGAAGTGCGGCCTTCCCTGCTGCGCAGTGATTTCTGAGGACACCGAAGTCCTGTCCCAGACATGTGGAACAACATTTTTTTCTCCTGTTACCATACTTCATGGAACTGTTTTTTCCATTCATAAAGTGCTAGGTGCTTAGTGACAGCTATTGGGAACCCTTTCAGCTTCCCGCGGGATTGGGAATGCGATAGGAAGGGAGGGAAGGAGGAAACACGGTATTGGCCCTTCAGAGGGTGCCTGACGCAGAGGCAAGAGCGGATGGGATTGTCCCACTCCGCAGAACACCACTAGGTGTCGCTGAACGCCAGGGATTGCCGTCACGGCCCTCCGAGGGAGCACGCGACAGCGGTTGCTGAGCCCCTTTCCCATGCCCCTCACCTGGTTGGTAACCACGGCTTTCTGCAACGACCGTCAGTGTGAGGCCATTCTAGCTTCCAGCAATTCGGATTGGGAAACAGCTCTGGCTGCCAAGCAGCGGACCTAAACGCTCAGCTTTAATTTTGATGGAAACGGCTTATTTTGTGTTCAACGTGGGCGAAATAATCTCGGTCCATAAAAGCTGTTCAACTATGGTCAAACCACGGATGTTTGTGTTGAGAGGAGCCACTTTAGTCTCGGGATAAAGCGAACAGTCGCGTTTCACACATGGTTCTCCTGCAGTGTGCGTTCAGTGAGGCTGCGCTCAGCAGATTGCCACCACCTCACCTAGGCAAAGTGCTGCCCCAAATGTATTTATTTCCTTTCAGAGTGCTTTAGTGCGCGCATTCAGCCCCCATACAAATGTTAGAACTGCAGCTGGTAATGTAGCTTCAACCTCAGCTTTGTTCAATGCTGCTTTAGTTTGCAGAGCGAGCGTCATGTGGACCTTTATTTTCCCTAAGCGTGGTTTCTGTCTCAGGCTGAGTCGTCTTTTCCTTTGGGGGTGTGGGAGGGAATAGAGAAAAATGAGGTTTTGAATATGGTGGCTGAGCCGGTTTTGAGAGGTGGATCAGAGGTCTTCCAGAAACCTCTTCCAGCAACCTCTGCTCCCTCCCCTGCCCCAGTGCCTTTCTTCAGAAAGGAAGAAAGAAGGGTCAGAACACAACTGTGCACACCCAGAGAGCAGGACCAAGGGTTGCTCTGCAGCACAGCACAGGCAGAGCAGCAGGCTATGTGGCTACCTCTGTCTCTAGCATCTGCAAAGCATCTCAAGGGGCAGGGATCCGTGCTGGAGCTACTGATGCTGGGCTCTGACCCATGGCCCCAGGCGCAGCTCAGTAAGGCACAGTTTCTTTAAACCGGCAGTGCAGAGGACCTCCTGGGAAAACCCCTGAAGATATTTGTATTTCTTCAGTTGAAGAATGGGCACCAAAGGCAGGATGGAAGTGTATGCTGGAAAAAGAAATAACAAAGTGAATACTGAATAACGATTCCTTCTACTGAAGGACCAGAAGTTCTGCAGAATAAAAAGTAGCATTCGTGCCTACTGGTAATGACTGCTTCATAAGGCATGCACGGAAACTGTGCAGAGACTACCTGCCCAAGTTTTGCTCTTTGTCACATGAAAAATTTCACTGATTTTCTTTCTTTGCCTAATGTATACTCCTTTTAATACTTCTTTCAATACATGTTCAGTTCAACCTCTACTCCTCCGAGGAAAAAAAAATGCCCCTTCTAGCACTCCAGGTTTTGTAACAATTTCTACTGACAGGCAATAGAAGGAATAAGCCTCTCATTGCTCTGATTATTTAGCTTGCCTGTACTTTGTTTCCCACTCAGACAAACTGTTGCAAATTCTGATCTTCCTCGTAGTCTTCTCATGCACAGAGCAGTAAAATTCTCTGTGGCACAGCTTTTTCCACACAGAAAAAATGAAGACAGTCTTTACTTACATACCTCATGAGAGCGTTTCAAGGTTTAATGCATGCGTGTTTGCAGGACATCTTAAAGATGAAAAGCAATCTATGGTAAACATTACTTTATACTACTTTGATCATAAAAGGCGCATTAGTGATTTCCCTCATCTCTCAAATAAGCAGAAATGCTGTCCTTTCCTAGACATGCATCAAAAAGGTATCTAAAAAAGAGGAAAAAAATCATAAGATAAACATGATAAAGAATTATAAATAAACAAATACAGAAGTAATTTATTTTAAGATGACAATTGGAATCTCTCTTACTTGGTTCTTTTGATCTCTTTGAGGCTCATTAAATTGTGGATGGCAGACCCTGCTTCCATATTTGAGAAGGAAGCTAGAGTGCTGCTTAAGCGCAAGAAAAAGTTTCAAAGGTAATGAGGCTTGGGACCTATGGACCAGAAAGTATAGATTGATTTGCGTGCATTTTCAACCTCCCCTGCTGCTTATTTGCATTGTTCTTCATTTTCCAGCCAGCTCAGAAATCCTCAGCTGATTTGTTAATATTTGCACAGTGCCCATAAGCATTGCCAATACTCTTCAGGTAGGCAGGGAGAAAAAGCACGGCTCCGGTGAGCTTCCAATCAAATGACTTGAGATGTGACACTCTCACTTTCATCTGCTACCTATCCTGGAGGAGCGTCAAGTGCTTTCCATAGCAACCATGAATTATAAATTCACCAAAGTGGGTTCTAAATTGAAAGCCTATAATTGAAAGGAAGCAGTGAAAAAAACATTTCCTTGGGTTCC
>VZTU01022378.1:0-65930 GCA_013400835.1 Zapornia atra | reverse complement strand
GGGGGGGGGATTGGGGATGGACAAAACCTCTGGCTTATTCCAAAGTCTTGGTTTGGCCACCAGACTCAAAAATGAACCGTTCATGTACCTCTGCACTGCTGTGAGGCTGGGTGTGTGGCTCTTCTCGGAGAAGCTGAAGAACAGCTTAACTTTGTCATAGAAGCCCAGGGATAGAACTGCTGATGCTTCACGGTGGCAGTCTTCCTCCCATCCTCTTCTGCCACCTTCTTCCAAGAATGCATGTGGTTTTGAAAATCATCTGTGCCGTTTGCAGAGATCTTCAACTTCTTCTCTGCTATACCAGGTCTGTGATGAGAACTAGACCTGAGAACTGTGTAAAGCTTGGTCCAGGTTAAAATGTTTTGTAGCAAATTAGATGTTTTCATAAGCATAGTGACTGACTGGAAAATCTGTGAAGACTTCACCTGTGCATAGCATAGCTCCCCTTCTCCCCTCTCCTTCTGCCTACCAGTTTCTTACTCCTAGCTGCTGATCCATGCCAGGAGAACGCTGACCTTCTCTGGGGGGACTGTTCCTCTGCAGAGGGGCTGCCTCAGTCCCTCTTAGCCCTCTGATGGCATTCAGTGGGCTACAACCTAACCATAAGCATCACTTACTGCTCTGTGTGAACTTCTCAACATGGTCCCGGGCTGCACCCAGTTCAGCTTGTACTCAGTTACAGCTTTTTAATTTTTTCAGGTAGGTTGAAAGTATTTTATTTCAATGAAAACTTAGATTCTGCGTTTCTGAGGAAGCAGTGAAATTCTCAGTAGCTTGCACAGTTGCCAAGTCATGAAATACAGAGCCTGGGCAAATAAGATTTTGAAGTTAGTTTATTTTTGGACATGAGTACATAATTGTGGTGAGATTATACTGTCAGAAATCCTCTCTTTGCTCCCACTAACTTAAGGAGGCGTTGTGTGTACAGAGTCGAACAGATTTAGATCTGTGTCATTCTCATCTCACATCCTACAGTGTAGCCTCACTGGTATCTGGAAGTATGACCCTAATTCTGTATCTGTTAGCTACAGAGCAGGCTTTGCTTGCTTCCGGGGGTAAGATAAGAGTATAGGGCTTTTTGAGGGGAATACACATGTCTAAATTCAATTACTTATATTGAAATGTGGCACTGATGAAAGGTGGCGTGGAGTATCTAGGGATTATTTTCATAAAATGATTTGCATGGTCATATTTTCAAGCCCAGAGACTTGGAAAAGGTCAATGCACATCCATACTAAACCTGGAAAAGCAGGTTTAGGAGAAAGACCAAGGCATATATGTATGTTAAAGTAGTATAAGTGGCTAGGAAAACATTCGTTGGATTTGCAGCTCACATGTTTACATGCTTTCTCCAATTAGCTTGAGATTTTGACTTTTATGATGCATCACTTGTTGGAGAGCTCTGATGGAGTGGGGGTTGTCGTCATCTTCATTATTCTGCCTAAACAGTAGTGCGACAATAACATCATCAAACTGATAACCCACATCTTGCTCGCTTTTAGGCTCCATGTGAGGTGATGCAGGAAGCTGTCAGTGCTATGAGGAAGGCTACAAAATGCCTTGGAATGGAGACCAACAGAAGGGACCTCCAGTTTGGGCAGCTGTCTCAAGCATACAGTAACTTTCATAAGAGGTATTTATAGCCAAATATTTGTAATAAGGCAGCAAAACCAAGGATGAGATTCTAACTGGCACCAGAGAACATTGATGCCAAATAACTCGTATGAAAGAAAAAAGTGATTCTTTAAAAAAGCAGCTACTCTGCTCTCTATGGACTCATTAGAGAAGGCTTGTCGCTGGTGGCTTAGTTCTGTGTAGCATGTTACTCTTGTTTTCTGGTTTTATAATGGATGTGACTGCTGTCATCTGAATTGTTTACACCATGAAACATATATTCCTCCCTGTGCTCAGGTCTCTAGAGCCATCCTTGATGGGTGATGTACTTCTTGTCTAGTATATGTCATTGTGAAAGATGAGGGATGAGTCACTTCCCTTGTGGGCAGTGCTGACTAACTGCCCCTCCCTCCTTTGGGAGCCTTGAGGTGGTGAAGCTACCCCACCTACCCCACCACCAGTTGGGCACATGGGGAATCATCGCCTCAAATTGGCTCTCTGCTGACTATGTGATGTAAAAATGGTTTATTAAGTCATGTGATTAAAGGCTTTTACAGCTTATAAAGGAGGAAGGCTGTGGGAGTATTTAGTTTTCCCAAAATTGTGTAGCTTCTGAAATGTAAAGCAGAGGAGATTCTTACACAGGGTTTCAAAACTTGGCTTATAAGAGTTATAAGAATTAAGCTATAAAAGCTAGTACTTAACATGAGACATTTTTTAAAAGGCAGGAGCAATTAAATTTGTGTATTTACAATTTCTTGCCGTGTACATGTCTTAATGTTACATAGAAACCTCTTCTGTTATTAACAGCACTGTGTAGTAGACAGAATTAAGGCTGGATTTTTTCTTTGTGTCTTGTAAAAGTTCTGGGAATACCATGAAATGTTTCATTCTGAAGTGTAGCTGAATCTAATCTACATGACTGCCTTAAAGAAAAAGTACAGAGAGACTGTAATCCTGATTGGACTCCTACCTTTGCAATAAAAATTGCCTTAAAACTGCATTTGAAACTCTGCAGTGGACCTATGATTGGTACAAAAAGCCAATGTCATGGATATAAAAGTGTTGTACTGTTCTTTCTAGTTCCCAAGTCAGTCATGGGCTGGACCACAGGCAAATCTGGGACCCCTTCCCAAAATTTTTAGATGCGCTGGCTATCAAAATAACATGTTTTAAAATGGAAATACTCTAGTTCTGAGTAACTTTTTTGTAATTATGGATAGAGAATCAAATTTTGGATTGAGGAAGAAACCAATAAAGTGGTTTGTGTCTGTAGCTGGGATGTAGGAAACCGAAATTTAAGGCCAGGACAGCCAAATAGGTTCCACAGAACAGTTTTAGTTGTTACTCCTGCATTTCTGCAAAGAATCGATGCTTCAAGAAGGGAATAACTGTGTGCCATTTGTGTGACAGTATTAGGGATATTGGGTATAAATACTGAAGACAATGGCAAAAGTAATAATTTTCATCTTCCTGTCTCTTAATACTTTGTTAGCAGCACTTGGATTTCAGGCTGGTCACTATCTTCATGTTTTGATCTTGAGAGACAGCGGTTATGAATAGGGGCAGGGACAGAAGCACAACTCTCCTGCTGAGAAAGAAATCTCTTCCTGCTCAAAAGCCATGACAAAACTCCCAGCAGCTTCAAAGGAGAAGGATTTCAAGCGCAACAACCTGCATCCACTACTGGTTTGAAATCCACTACTGGGCAGTTTGGAAAGGCTGAGATTTGTTTTAAAGACTAGTAAGGGGCGGGGGTGTGTGTGTGTGTGAAAGAGAGCAATTCATGTCTAGCGTGAAGAAAAGAGGAAGTTGACAACTAAGTTCACAGTTGGTTGCTAAATCTGTGTTTATCAAGGAAGCTGATTTTTGTGAAAGTGAAGGCAGGCATTCCACTGGCTTAGGTAGTTCTGATTAAAATGCGAATGGGATTGGTTCTCCTTTGGTTTGATGTTACAGAAACAAATATCTAAGGTTTAGTTGTCACAAACAGTATCTTTAAAGCTATTTTAAGCCATTTGCTTAACTAGCATATTCTGCAGGGAGAAGGCAAAATTTCCCAGCAGTAGCACCTGACAAAGTTTTTAACTTAAACGTCTCATAACTTCCTGTCTTCATGTGTATAAAAAAAAGGAAAAGCTTCCAGCAAGAAGTGCTTAAACATTTATTTTTAAATTAAGAGCCTTTCCTTTATGAAAGATTTTAAAATAAATGAGAAATGAAAGTGTAGAGATTTTTGGCATTAATTTAGTGCTTGCTCAGAATGTGCATAAGGAGTTTCATTTATAGCCTTTGATATTTAAATCTAGTCTCTAAACTGCATTGACATTTCATCCCTGACTTCAGTGTTCAACAACAGAAAAATACCCCCCCAAAATGTCAGTTTTGCTCCTTTCTTCCATACTGGAGCAAACCCAAACCCTATCAGGTTTATCAAGTGCGTGATGTTTAAGGGGTTTATGATTTAAGGGAGCATAACTTCCTTCATAAAGCCACAAATGAGCTCATTAAATTAGTCTGCCTCATGAGACTCTAGGGAGCATGTAAGCAGCATAAAGCATGATGCCCTCTTCATGGACGATAAGGGAATTGATCTGAACGAGACATCTTGGGAAGGGTTTTGCAGGGGGTGGGGAGGCACAAGGGGAGGAGAAAGGCTGCCATGGGAGTAGGGCTTTGTGGCCCTGAAGCAGCTGGTGATGCTCAGGTGGCAAGCTTGGATGGAGTATGAGCTTCAAAGTGCTGGAGAAACTGTTTGTTATTCTATCAAGTGTCTAATAAATTAGATCTCAGGAGAGAGGTGGTGGTTTGAACAGATAAACAGCAGCCCTGTGATGCTCTTCCTAGTTTCTCTAGCTCGTATTTTGCTCACTCAGTTACACATCAATTGAGTAATCTTTGCAAAGTAACAGGTATGCTGAGGCTGCCCTTGTCCTCTTCATGTTTTCACTGTCAAAACAAGCAAAACTGGACCCTAAAGGCAGACCTCAGGTTTGTGCAAGAGCAGACTTGCATCATTATTTTCCTTCTTGCTTCCCTTCCTGCCTATTTCTGTTATTTTTCAGGCCTTTTGTTTGTAAATCACTTTGGCCCAGAGAGGATTAAATAGGATGTGGCATGGATGTGGTGGCACATCTTTAACTGTGTGTGCTAGGCCCTAAACCTGAGTTCATAGCAAGGACTCCATCTCCCTGAGTTCTGTAACTCAGAGGTTGCTCATAGATTTTGATGTTTCACAATAAAATGCTTTGAGCCTTACAAGGGCCTGAAGTGACTGAACTTTATGCACTGATGATGACATTCCTCCAAGAAGCTTACTTGGGATGCTGCTGTGAAGTTTTAATTAATCCATCTATGTCTCAGACCTGATTCAGTAAAGTACTTTGATTTGAGCACATACTTAATTTTAAGTGTTATGACAAATAGTAATATACCTAAGTTCCTATGTGCTGTCATGAGCGTAACTCTTTACTGATATAGTTTAAGAAACAACATGGAGAGAATTTAGGGAATGTTTATGTAGTGAAAGAGGAAGGACTTAAAATAAATGTGTGAATTGGAACCAGATTATGCATTTGCATCACAGAAAAAAAGCCCTGTCTTTTCAAAGAGTGTTACAGGTGCCTGTTTCTAGGAAATAATTTTTAATATGAGTTTATAGCCTGCAGATAAATTGTCTTTAAATTGCATATATTAGTAGCTACTAAACCATGGAAAGTAGGGTTTGTGTTCCTAATAGGGTTTGTTTTTCCTGTTAAGAACATACTGGGTATAGGGAATATAGAAATATGCCCAGGCCCTTCTCCCCTTGTTCACAATCTGTTTCTATTTTCTGAAGAGAGATAGTAAGTGGTGTAAACTTCTGAGTTTCTTGAAGCTGCTCAGCTTCATTTTCATCTGACTGAGAAGTAATGCTGCCCCAAAAGATAATTTCTGTCTGTGGTACTCTTTGACTGGGACTCAAGCACAAATTTATGTTGATAGAAAAGGAACATGTAAAGCTGATTTTGATTCAGATAGTCATGAGTTTGAGAAGCATGATTTGGGTTAGTTTGGTCTTCTCAGATTTAAAGAAGCAGTTTGCAGTATGTGAGTAATAGCCAAGGTACTGCCATTACTGGTCTCTCCTATTATTCTCCCACTCTGCCTTGAGGTGTTAGAACCTGTTCTAAGTGATAAGGAAACCATACGTCCCACCCAGGTTGTGTTTCCCAAGATGTGGAGCGTCCTGTGGAAATAAAACACAAATTCTGAAAGGACTGGTGTCAAGAGGAGCTCAGCTTCCCATCCCCACAGTTGCAGCAAAGACTGACTTGCATCAAATGTATGCTGAAAATAAGTAAGGAAGGACTGTTGTGTGACCTGTGCAACACAGGAGAAAAATAATAAAGGCAAAACCATAAAAGTTCCTTTAGGTGACTTTTAGCCTCAGATGTTAACTGATAGTAAATTGCATTAATGAGAAAGCAATCAAGTACTTAGTGTTCCAAATATTATATTTTTATGACTCCATTTCCCTCAGCAGTACAATGCATGTTATTTTCTGTGCAGTAAATGTATATTAAATGCTGTAATTGCTCTGTCATGTGAAACCATGGATTTCCAGGAATTTATATTTTGGGCTTATTAATTTCAAAGGCAAGACTTAAATTACCTGTAGAGTTACCAGAATCTTGAATCTCATGAAGCTGTGCCTCCAGCCCACAAAATAGGGTTGTTCTGTTGAATTACACTGAAAAGGTATTTCTGGTGGATTGCACCTCCATGTTGCCTTGAGTATTTAATGCAAACTGAAATCTTCACATAAAAGACATCTCATTGTTTTCAATTAAATCAGTACTAATCTCAACGGATGGCCACAAAAAGGAGCGTGGCACCAATTGTTGGGATGTGCATCTATTGCCTGTTGAAACTGCAATAATATGAGCTATGTTCCAGAGAACTCACAGCTTAAGTAACCAAGGCTTGATATCAGCTTAGAACTGTGTACAGAAGTGATTGATAATTGTTTTTTGTATAAGCAAAGATTTATAAGTTGGTCAATAATGTGGGAAATCACCACACAATAATAAATCACTTTGGAGGTTGTGGTCAGAGTCAGCTCCTTGCTGTACATCATGGCAGTGATGAAGCAGGGGGAACAGTGCAAGTAAGTATGGAGCTAAATCGGGGACAGGACAGATGAATTAGTTTAAAGGAAAGGACTGAAGGGGGAAAAATAGAGGGTGAAGGGGAGAATGTAAACTTTAATGTTCTTTTAATATTTTATTAAAATGCTTTGCTGTGTATTGTTAGATCCTCGTTTTGTAAACGCTGACAAAGTGTAAGAAAAATATTAAATAAAGTGTGCTTAATATTTATGTTATCAGCGTTCGAATACCAAACTACCAAGAAAGTTACTTATTAGAAAATTAAACAGTAAAGTACAGACTTTTCACATCTGGAATAATTGTAAGGAACATTCGAAGGATCTGCTGCCAATAATTTCAGAGAGGGTGTTTGGCCATGGTTTTGATTAGCAAATACATCTGGGAGTGTGATCTGTGTCTTCAGAAATGAGCTTTTTTATCTCTCTCTTCAGGGTTTTTTTTTCTTATGTATTTCATTTGATCAGAGAGAAATTCTGAATTTCAGTGCTGTTCATCCTTAAAAGTAAAGGGGAGTGAAGAGCTCTGTACTGTCATGGTAGAGTTCTTGCTTTCAAATTCAGGGGCTTTCTTTTGTATTTTGCAGACAAGATCCTAATTCCAGCAGAGTGCTACATGCCACTGAATTAGGTCAGTCATTAGGTCGTCATGTCAGGCTCATGGCACTGAATGGGGATTCTGCTGAGCCTCTTCTGCGTGGCCTTCATCCAGACCCCCAAACTGAGCTGAGCATCTGGGAAGCAAGAAAATACAGTGATTTGTATATAAATAAGCAAGTAAGTAACTTCTGATGTTATTCTAAACATCAAGGAGAACTTTCTTTTGGTTTGCCTTTCCCACACGCTCTGAAAAATGAGACACCAAAGAGATTTTTTGTTGTCATCGTTGTTGCTGTTTTAGTGTTGTGAATAGTTTGGATGGTTTCCATCCATCAACTAACCAGGCAATGAGTTAGTAGCCAAAGAGAAAGAGTTAAAGAGTAGAGGATGGTGAACACTGCTGATGAAGGGCTAAGTAGCGGTCAGGAATTCTGTTGGGGTTTTTTCCTAGACTTCTTCTCATGGCATTTCTCAAACTCTGGAGAAGATGAACTTGAGAACAAAGTGTGTATTAGTGAAATCTGAAACTGCTACTGTTGTTTCACAGTAATAACCATAGCTTGTTACAAGTGAAACAGCTCTTTTGAGTTCAAGAAAGATATGCAAGGTTATTTTCTTTCCAGATATGAAACATTATTGGGAACTGTTTAATCCTCTGCTTCTTCGGCGCTTGTTATTAGCGGTGTTACGATGTCAGGTGAGTGGACGTTATGAAGTTCATTCCCTGCTGAAAGCTTTCGGAGCCTTCCCATGGGTTTCAGCTGGCATGGATCAACCTTTATCTGCCTAGTACACTTGAGGCGTATTTATTCATTAATTCTCTGAGTGCAATTGTACGTTGCCTGAGTTCTTCTTTCTAGTCTTTTGACAGGTGACTGTGATCTTTAATTGCTTGCTTTCTCCTTTGGTAAATTCTAGCTTCAGAGTCCTGTTGTTCAAAAAATAATTAAGATCACGAAAGCTCAAGAAGGTGGCTGTTATCCTGCTTCTCGGGACATTTTCAGGGAAGTAGAAGGTGGTACAGGTAGAGTGAATGGGATGTGTGGGTTTTTTTCTGTGTTTATATGTGTGTTTGTTACAGAATAATCTATAATTTGTCTTGATATAACAATCTAAGTCATGATGGTGAGATATACCGGTTCAGCAGGAGCATGCACATGTTAAATCAAGCACCCTTGTATGCTGAGCTGGCTCATTATTTGTGGGGCTTTTCAAACCTTATGTGGATACTTTTCCTGTTGTTAAAATAGGCAAGAGAAACAACAGTAGCAAAATCAATTAGTATGTGTGGGGTTTTTAGCTTTTATTTGATTCTTTAGCAGCAGCAAATCTGCAGATAGATAAATTCTACCCCTAAAAGAAATTAAATAAGGCATTTAGCAATAAGGACATATTTTGCTAATATACTACTTTGTATATAAGATTAAACTTTAATGGAATAGAATAAAATCCCAGCTTCTGCTGTAATGTTAGTCAATTTAGGAGACACCAGCTCTGCAACCAGCTTACACTCACAAGTGTTGCCTTCCCTATTTTACTCATGGTTAAATATCACTGTTAGAAATTTGAAATAAAACCTTAAAGTATTCATACATTTACATTTTATTTATTTATTATCCTGGCATTAAAATTCTGACTTCTTGATAGGGGAACAATAATTCTGTATTATTGAATTGAAATATATTGAAGCAGTTTTTTCTGTTCACATATGACTAGATGAAAGGATTGAAACTTCTATAGTTCACCGTGTGCCTTTACTTAGCGAATGGTCTACAGTGACAGAGTGCAAAAATTTTCAGGTCTCTTACAAACTTTTGAGGTCAGCAATGTGTTGAGTACCTACTAGGCAAAGGAAAGACAATATTCACCAGGATCCTGCTAGCTGCAGAGGTGGGCATTGCACTACAACTTTCACTGTAATGCAAGGCTTAAGCAGTAAAAGAATAGACTTTATCTATGTCAAAGAAAGACCAAACCTAACTGCTGGCATAAATCCTTCCTGTCATCCCAGCCCAGAGCATGCCTGTTGTGCCTTCTGCTGTGAAGGGCAAAATAGCACAAGCTTCTGTGGGCTGTGTAAAGAAGTAATTCATCAGTGTTTGCAGAACAACCAGCTTGAAGCAAATGCAGAGTCCTCCTCCCCTTTGACAGAAAGCACCAAGCCACTGAACATAATGCTGGAAGGTGCAGGGAAGCCCGTGGTCCTTTCCAGAATGTCAAGATGCAGTTGCATTTCTGGTACCAGGTTAGGAGTACTCACTGACTATCGTTTGGCCTGATCAGATCTCACTTCTCCAACATCCTCCCACTTTAAAATGACTTCTGACTATTTATTCTTTCCTTCCAAGGTAGAATTTCACATTTCCATCACATGGGCATCTACAGTGATTCCTGCTTCGCTTCTCTGGTTGGCAGCAGTGAGAGGAGTGTCAGGCTGATTATAGAGAGTTGGTGAGCATCCTTAACTACCAGAAGTGGAATGGGAAACATCCTAGCCACTTGCAGAACCTCTGTGCAGTTTCATAGGCAATCTCTGGCTGTAACATGCTGCTAAAGCCTATATATCACTCTCTCTTAAAAAAGTACAAGATAACTTTCCATTCCTCAATGAGACCAGGTTAATTTGGAAATCTATCCCGTCTTAAACTCTAACATTGTTCCCCTTTATATTTTTACAGTACTTGTAGAAGCCCAAGATACTGATCTTTCTCTGAGACCACTGGAAAGATATGTTGGGGGTTTTTTTGGAGATGGCATTCCCAAAAATATTTAATCTAATCCCAACTTTATCTCACATCATCTGCCTATACGAAGCTACTCTGTGTTCTTCAGCATGCCTGCATGAACAGTAGTTCTGCTGCAGGAATTTTGCAATCTATTTGTTGATCAGGGAGTTTCAGGTAAGGATAGTAAACCACACAAGTACCTAATAAATAAGTGTTAGTTGATAGACAGTACATCAACAATAAAGACATGGATTCAATCTGCTATCTAATAAACACCGTAATTACATTATAGATACATTCAAGCAGTACTAGATTCTTAAATTTGAAGTTGAACTGAATCATTAATCAGCTGTAGCACACACCTAGCGTGTATTTAAGAATGAAATATGTTTCTTGTCTTGTAAGGAAAACTACTCAGCAGCCATATAACCTTTTCAGGTTCAGTTGTTACTCATTGCTCCCTCCTTTTGGAGTAATTTTGCTGTCTCTTTTCTTATCATGTTTCTTGGTAGCTATTTCCTTTCGTGGATTGCAAAATGCTGGTCAGAGCTACACAAATCAAGAAAACAAGGGGCTTGCTTGAATGCAAGCTGTGAATGAGTTGCTTTGATGCGTGTTCTGTTTTGGCAGGAGTATGAGAACTTCTGCATGTTGGCAAGTAAAGCCATTCTGTAGGTTTCACTCTTCTGGAGGCACCTCTGTGATCAAGAAGCAGGAGAATTCCCTTCAAAGCCAATCTGTTGTACCTTCTAAATGGCCACCACAATCCTCCCTTAGGAACAGTGGGCAGCCAGCCTGCCTGATGGGGACAAATGTGCAGCTTCCAAAGTGTCCTGTGACCAGGGAGTGAGGTAAGAGACCAGCAAGAAAACTCCTAGATTATGCTTATAGAAGTAGGGGGAGACTTTAGAAGGGCTGCCACTGAAAAGGAGATCCCTGAGAGCAACTGGAAGAGTAAATATGCTTTAACAGGCTTACAACAGTATTGAAATTATGAGTGAGTACAGAGTACTTTGTTTTTTTCCAGGGGAAAAGACTGTGGTGTGAACATCTGGGCACTGGAGGAATTCTCCCTGGCAGGATGAGAACTAGATGCTCAGATTTGTGCTTAGATTTGCTTGCAAAGGGAACATTATCTGAAGAAATAAGTGCTTCCCATGTCACACAGCACTACGCTGTCAGATCGCCCATTTATTTTTGTTTTATATGTTACCACAAGGCCCCATTCGCCACTTCAGCTCTGTACCATCTCCTTCCTCATGTGTTTAAGCTGGTTATTAGCAGACTAATTTGTAAAGTTTTTACTAAATGTAATCGGAATGCCTGGCAAATTGTTACTCTCTGTTAGAAGGCAAGTGCTGGTGAAGGACAGAGCCTGTGCATTCTGACATCAGCCCAAAACCGTGGGTTTTAAAGTGGTGCCAAGAGCTTTGGATGGAGCCATATGTAATTCTTAGTTTGCAAGTCTAGGAGAAAGCGAGGGCAATAATTACCTTAGAGGGGTGCAAATGTGAACTAGAAGAATACAGTGGGGAGCAGAGAAGGAGAAGTATTACCAGGAAAAGGTTTTTATTTCCCCCACCACTCCCCTGCCAACCCTGCTTGCAAGTTATACCAGTTTGGGATAAACAGATGAGGTAAAAACAGCAAAAACCAATCTACAGTCCCATCCCCATTCCTTTTATCTCCCCAAAATCTTACTGCACACAGAAAGCGTTATCCATGGATCCTGGTTCTCTTTCAGGTTATTCGTGACACTATGCAGAATTGTACATAGGCATTTCTGTGTCCTAAGCTTGATTTTTGGATCTGAGGGAAGCCTCTTCTTCTAATTTACAGAATGAAAAAGGTTAGCAGGGCTTGTGCTGGCATTTCTGTATGCACTGGCACAACTGTGCTACCCAAAGACTATGGAGGTCTTATGGCAAACAGGTGAATATGTTTTCAATGCCATTTTTACTGAGGAAAAAAACTCCTGCCCTGTTATTTCCTGAACACTTGCTGTGCAGAAGATGTTACGTAAGGGTCAGTCTAACTGGTGGGATTTGTAACAGGTTTAACGTACTTTGGGAGCACCTCAGAAGTGGGAGTTCTATTGTGAGATAACTGAAAAAAACGGAATAGTTAGAGATAACAATTAGAAAAGATAATACATATTAATTTTTTTGTGTTTATATGTAAAGCAGAAAATAACTTTGACTGATGTAGGGACTGCATTTTTAAAAGTTACTTTAAAATTTCTTTTTATTTATTTAGTTCAGGTTGTATCTTTCACTAGATGCTTCTTTCCAAAGCAGCATTGGAGCATGTGAAAATAGCTACACTTACCTTAAAAAGCTTTAAGTCACAGAAACAGATTGTAGACTTACTTTGCTTGGGGCAACAAATATAAACCATGGGATTTCAGGTCTGAGATATTGTTATCCAGATTTGATGCGTTCCTCAACTGCTTACTGAAGGTTGAGGTATTAATTATCATCCATGTTGCTGAATAAATACAGTATCTGAGAAATACAGAGTATTCTCAGTCATATAGACAGTAGGGTTTGGGTTTCTGATAGCCAGAATGAGAAATTCCAGTGCAAAGGAAGAGTTAGGATTGTTGAATGTGGTGTAAGCATTGCATGCTGTGCGAGGAGCACAGACTAGTAGTAGCAGTAAGAAAAATGACAAATGTGTTCCCTGAATCCAGCCCTTCCCAGGGTTTTGAAAGTTGCTTGAATAAAGGGCTACTCTTCATCTGTGGCCCCTGGCTGGGATTTCCTCCTGAGCAGGGCACCTGCATCTAAGGTTTTTTCCAAAGAAAAAATGTTATAGATAGAAAAAAATGGAGTGCTTTAGGCTAGTCCTTGGATGAGACAGAATAGTCTCCTTTTAAATCTGTACCAACAAGCAGGAATCTGAGGTCAGGAAAGGAGTGTAGAATATTTTTATGATATTGTGTCTGGGGTAGTTGTGTAGGGTGGGAGCAGTTATTGCTTCTGGTTCCTGCTGTGGGGCCTTTTTCTTATGCTTTTGTGAGCCTGGAAGCAGTTGTGGTAGGAGTCTTGATTGACTGTCAAATATTCCTTACTGAGAAGTAGGACATTCCATTTTGGGATCTGAACTGGAAAATGATGGACTTTGGCTCTGCAATTATTTAGCTAGTGTGCCTCCCCATCCCACCCCTTTAAAATACTGTGAGAGAGCAAGAGATCCAGTGTTACAGTGCCTGCCAAAGAAATCTCTGATAGGGATTTGGAGTGAATGCATTGGCTCTTGACTGCCTGTCGACAGACAGACAGGTCAGGGTGCTCTGGCTGGGGAACAATATCCTATGCCAGCAGCTTTGCAAGCGTGGCTGCTTGCACCTGTCAGGAGCATCATGTACAGCCACAGCATGTGAACCGACTCTTGCTGACAGCCTTGGTTCTCGACAACTAGATGGTCCTGCAGAGACCCCAGCCCTGTGCAAGCAGGTCCCTTCAGGGTGAGGTTACAGCTAAGTCTTTGTAGGTCATGTCAGAGGGCCTAGAGGTCTGCAGTCCACCAAGAGTCTGCCTGGGGAACCCGCGATTGGTTTCCTCTGGAAGAGACGAGGTGTCACACGTTTCTCAACACACCAGAAACCAGTTGCTTTCATCCCTCTGGGGCATAAAACAATTACTTCATTCGAGTGAAATCAAAGACCGTAGAAATTAATTTGGCACATGTTACAAAGGAGGTTAAAGTGGGTTCAATTTTACTCCTCTGAGAAAGATTGATGTTTAATATTCATAGCAACATGTTGTGTTACGATAATAAATCATGTGTTTCTACATGAAAATACGTGTTTAGTAGTGCTTGCTCTTTTTTGTCTAGGCCCTTTTTTTTTTAGCTTAATCTGATAAAATTAAGATGGAATTAAATTTGTACAGTCAGTGGGACAATTCCTTTCCACTTGTGTTTTAATCCCAGGAGTGGTTTAACCAGGACAAAGCCTTGCTGGAATTACCTGTTACTCCTCCACTTTATTTTATATCAATTATTAAAGATGCCACAGATTTTAACTTCTCATTCTAGCAGAAGGTGAAATGAGGCAAAAAACCATCTTAAACATCAGGTTTGATACTTATTTTTGCAGATGAATACCATTAATTAATTTTTACTAATTTTTATTAATCTGATCTAGGAAATTTTTGTTAACATGTCAGAATTTCAAAAGCTTTTAAGTAATCAGGTCTGCAAAGTGAATGAAGAGTTTCTGGAAAGCTGTGAAGTTTGCAGAAAGAGAGCACACGACCCTTTGGATTACAATAATGTGGATCAGATTACAATAAGGCGTTTGTGCTGTTATTTCTTTGTTTGCTTCAAAGTATCTGTGAACTTAGAGGTTGTGAAACTGGGTACTTGATAGTTTTATAGGAACTTTATAGTGCATGAGACGGTCTTCCAACACAGCTGGGTTCTTCCATCTCTACCACTTCTTCTTAAACAATAAATTAATTTTCTAAAGAAAAGATTTCTGGATGCTTTCTCCCAATCAGATGACTGAATCATTTAGAAGTGGTAAAGTATTCACATAGCTCTCACAAAATATTGGAGTGAATAATTTGACATGAATAAAATAAATTTGGATAAAGTGAAACAAAATCCCCCACCAACATTGCCCAAAATTTAAAAAAAAAATAATAAAATGAAATTAATTACTCATGTACAATATACAGAACTGACAGTTCTGTAAGCTTTTTTCCTGAGCATTAGGATGTAATTTATATATAGTTCTGTTGTAAAAAATACATCAGTTGATTCTACTTGAAAAATAGAGAGGAATTTTAAAATAGTGGTATATAGCAATGTGTTGCAATAATAGAGAAAATAATTCTTAACAACTGTGTCCACTAACAGTCCTGTTACTGTGTGGAAGGTCTATCTAATAAACCAGAAAGGTTTATATTACAGAAAGAAGTCTATTACTGTTCTTTTCATAGAAGCTATTTTTTTCATTTTGTTTTCCTGTAATTTTCAAGATTTGGGCATTAGTTCACAGCTGTAAGTACCTGTAAACTTGGAAAGCAGTGTTTCCTGAAGGATTTAATTCACTTTTAAGGTAACATGACAGGGTACTTCATTTGAATTTATGTAGTTGGTTTTGCTGCCTGCCGGGCTGCTCCGCCTGGCAGATGGGCAGCCAGATCTGCTCTCTTCTTCATTTTTACCCAGCAGCTTTGTGGAGCTGGGCACTGTCCCTGACAATGGGGAGATGTGGATTAAATCCCTTGTGAAGTGAGGAGGCTGGTGAAGGCAGGGGTGTGCCCTGGCCAGGGGAGCTGGGGCAGCCCCAGCACCAGATGCAGATTTAGTGGGTGCCCTGGGATGACTCTCATCTTTGCCCACCTCATCCAAAAATGGGATTCAGTCACCCCAAATAATCTACATACTAAAGCCATACTTTTTCTAATTTGTTTGCTGACTGAGCTTAACTTAAATAAAATTCTGATCTTATTTTCTTTGTTACACAAACCTGTATTCTTATATAAGAATATATTTTTTTTTACATTTGCATCCACCCATTCTTCCCCTCACAAATCCTCAGGCCAGCTGATTCTCCCGGCTGTGTCCCTGTCATTTATTTCCCTGTGCTCCTGACACCTCTGTACCCGCAAGCTGCACTGGGTTTGCAGGTGATGCTGAGGTGAATTCAGTGTCCCAGTGGGTGTAAGCTTTGATGGCCTTTGGGAGCTCAGACCTGTGGTGTGGTATTTTTGAGAGCACAGCACGAAGAAAGAGAGAGAGCGGGCTGCATGTGCAAGGAATGTGTGTTTTGGGAATGGTGTTATTTTAACAGGTAAATTTTCTGAAAGAGATCCAAATCTTTAAGTTGTTATTATTAAAATAATATATATTAATAGTAATTTCTATATTCTACTAACAATTACATTTACTGTTCTGTTAGATGTGGTAGGAAATATCCTCTATGTGTATACATTTTTGTTGCAAATGTGTGGCTTAATCTAGGTAATTAAAAACCCCTAGGAATGGTTGTAAACGAGATTTGAACTAAATGAGTGGCATGAGTTTAATTCATGCAGAAGCCTTGCAAAGTTGTTAACATCTTTGGGCTAAAATCCTGTCACTGCTTTAAAATCCACAGCAAAGCTTCCCATGTCTTAAGGTCAGGACTCACTATACTGTACTTCTGCATTTCATCACTCCTGATAAAATCCATTGTAGTTCCACTAAATTCCTGCTAATCCCTGTACAAAGCAACCTCAGAAATGTGAAGTGAGTGGCAGTGGAGACCTACTGCTGGGGTGTTTTTTTTTTTCTTCTGAGGCAGCAGGATGCTCTGAAGCATCCTTGTCTCCGGGAGATGTGGTGTCAAGACACCCTTTCACAGGTCTCTGTGTAGTTGGTCTGGTTTTGCCTTTACCTCAATGAAGGATTCCCTGAATACTCAATATATAAATGTAAACAACGGTGAGACACCTGAAGACAGTTTTAAGCTGCTAGATGAAGTACAGCGATTATATATTTGGCCAGACATAGGTTGTGAGATGGTTTAAGCGGATCCATTTTTGAGGCAGTGAGTGTTTCTTAGTGAGCTGATTGACACAGGGCAAAGGCAGCCTTTGTATCACGCTTCTGAACGATCATTCTGCATTGTAAGTTTGTTGACTTTCCAGCTTTTTGCAAGCAAGGCATAGTCAATGAGTATTGGTTTTCAAGCCTGAGCCACTCTTACTTATGTGTGTGTTCTTAATGTTGACAGAAGTGCAAGTGGAATACAAAACACTAATTACTTTGCTGGTTTTCTGTCATCGCTAAAGTATTTTTTCCCCAGGTTCTTCAGAAACAATTTGACTTTGGGTTTTAGCATACTAATCAGGAGCTTTATCAAAGAAAAGCTGTCATCCTAAAGCTAACTTGTTTGTCAGGAGCTTCAAGGTTCGTGTTATGCAGTGTATGACGTATGAACAGTGTCCAGATATTTCCACGAACAAGCTTTGCATGCTTCTGAGTAGGCCTGGTGTGGTATGTGCACGGTTACTACGCGGATGCAATTGCCCCAAGTCCAGAACAGAGCAATGCCCTGGTTTGTGGTGTGACAGCAGGGTCTGACCCAGAAGAACATCAAAGTATGCTTAGCTTTCAGGGCAGAGATATGGGCTTCTCAGACTGATTGTCTTAAGCAGATTATTTTTTGTGTTACATGTAGATATTTTAGTTGTGTATCACACACAGTCATAGAACCAAATATGAATTTCTTTAGTGGCTGTGAAAAAGTGCATGTAGTTTGCCATGTTTGGGACATATGTGTGTGGTTTTCTACAATGTAGTTCACATTTGGTTGGTTTTTAAACACATTAGTTGTGTGGAGGACGTTAGAAAGTAAGAAGAGTCTTAAATAAGCAAGTTAATTTTATATGCCTTTCCAAAGAACCTGGATTTTATTTAAATGTCCAGCTTGGCTGCTGGTACCTCTATTCTATGTTTGCCAAGTGGCAAAAGTTGCAGCAGAGAAAAAGTTTTGCCCAAGTTGTAAAGAATGTTTTCTTAGAGATAATCAATGTTTAACATATTTAATGAAGGAGCAAGCATAGCTTTACTTGTACATGCTACTGTTCATGTTGCTACCAGGACAGAGCAGAATATGCTGGAGCTCCCTTTAGACACAGTGTGAACTTGTGGTAATATGCACCTGTATTTTCTGTACTAGTGTCTTTTTTTCCGAAAGTCCTCTTTGGTGAGCGTATTTAATTACCTTGAATATAGGGAAAATGCAGCCACATTATAGAAAATAACTGTTCTTCTGTTGCGTGATACATGTGGGTTCTTAAGATAATCTAATTAAATGAAACAACGAGTCAAAGTTGAAAGATGCTGTTTTCTTATGAGTTGACTTCAAGTGTTTAAGTAGCTGAAGTTTGATGCTCACAGTATCCTAATTAATGATTTTATGCAGAGGTAATTTCAGCTTGCAAAAACTTGACGAGAAATTTTTTGTTTAATGGGAAGGTTAACAGGATGAAATAGCATAAATGTAAGGACTAATATTGTTTGGCATAGATGGCTATCCCTCTTATCAAACTTTCTAAACAAAGGTGTCACTGCTACACATACATATTGATCTTGCCCTGTTACATGTGTATATAGATCTGACACTGTTATTTAAAAATAATCTGTATTGCTAAGCAAAGACTTCACTGGTTAGCTCAGTTTCTGTAAAAAACCAAACCAAAACAACAAAAACCCCCAAACCAAAACCCCAAAAGCATTACTGTTAGACAGCACTGATCATTGCTTGCAAGTTAAAATCATAGAATCATTAAGGTTGGAAAAGACCTCCAAGATCATCTTGTCCAACTGTCCCCCTACCACCTATATTACTAACTAAACCATGTCCCCAAGTACCTCATCCAACCTTTCCTTAAACACCCTGAGGGACAGTGACTCCACCTCCCTGGGCAACCCATTCCAATGCCTAACCACTCTCTGAGAAGTTTCTCCTAATTTCTAAGCTGAACCTGGTGCAACTTGCAGCCTTTCCCTCTAATCCTACTGCTACTTATCTGCGAGAAGAGTCTGACCCCAGCTCACCGCAGCTTCCTCTCAATTGTAGAGAGCGATAAGGTCTCCCCTGAGCCTCTTCTTGAGGTTAAACAGTCCCAGTTCCCTCAGCTGCTCCTCATAAGACCTGTGCTCCAGACCCTTCACCAGCTTCACGGCCCTTCTCTGGACATGCTCCAGGGCCTTGATGTCTTGCAGTGAGGGGCCCAAAACTGAACACAGTACTTGAGTTGAGGCCTCACCGCTGTTGAGCACAGGGGGATGATCACCTCCCTGGTCCTGATGGCCACACTATTCCTGATACAAGCCAGGGTGCCAATTGGCCTTGGCCACCTGAGCACTCTGCTGGCTCATGTTCAGGTGAGTGTCAACCAACACCCCCAGATCCTTTTCCTCTGTGCTGCTTTCCAGCCACCCTGCCCCAAGCCTGTAGCATTGCCTGGGGTTGCAAAACCTGACATGCAAAAACCTCAGAAGTTTGTTCTGTGACAGAAGCGAGCTATGACTTTAACACAGCCAGATGCTGCCCATTAGCTTTTCTTCCTTTGGAAAGATGTGCATTTTATACTTTTTTTTCTTTTTACTTTTTTCTTTTCACATTAGCAGAGTCTGAAGATGATTGTACTGCATTTAAAGGCAAAACCCCAGATCTTGCCTGACATTTTACCTCAGTTCCTTGTGTAGGATTTTATGACTGCCCAGATTTAGAATGGATGTTCAAGGACAGTACCCATACACGTGAAACTGTTACTAATTTAGTACTAGAAAAACAGTTTTGTGCCCCCTGCCTTCTCATTAGCAGGGAAATATGAACAACTGAAAAGTCCTTGACTGCTAGGTAATAACTAAAAACATCAGTGTGTTATCAGCACTGCTCTCACCCGAACTCCCAAACACCATTAAAATAGCTGCTAGGAAGAAAATTAACTCTATCCTGGCTGAAACCAGGGCACTAAGTGATGTCATGATATTAAAAATGAGGTAAGTATGTAAGATGTTCAAATGGGTGATTGTCCTGAAAGGCACAAGGAGAAATCTCACATTTTAATCACCTTCCAATGAAGTATTGTGCCCAGATATAAGCATTACACTTCAGGAAAGATGATTTATTGATGATTATTGAGGCTAAAGAAAAAGACAGAGAACAGACATAAATCTTCAAATACATTAAAGACTTATGCATACAAGAAGGAAATGTTCTCTTCTCTACATCCAGAACATAATGAACCTAATTTTACGTGCAGAAGGTTCAAGTTTGATGACCAGGAAAACAACTTTATACCAAGTGTTATGAATTGCTAGAATAGATTGCTAGAGGAGGCAACATGCTCTTTATTGAAAAGAGGGCTATAAAAAATAGGTATAGCAGACCTCATCCTGGGGCAGGAACACAAGCTTGCAGTCTTTTAGACATACTTTTATTTTATGTTGTATGTGTCACATTCAAACTGTGTCGCAGTATTGCCAATTAGTTGTGGTAAGTGTAAGGCAGCAATAATTAATACTTAACTCCAAAATTTGAATATATGTTTTTTCCTTAGGTTGACACTTTTTGCATTCTTAGCAGTTCAATGAGCATCTTCCATTTAATGGTGGAGTTTATCTTTGGAGTTTCTCTCCAAACTTACTTTCTCTCTTAATTCAGATAATACATACAGTATTACATCTACTAATTCAAAAGGCAGGTAACTTAAATCATAGCAAGGAGAATGGAAAACATCATCGAAGAAGTCACTTCTGCTTTCCTTTTTGTTTTCTTTTTTTACAGCAGAAGGCTTCCCACCCCCACTCCCCCAAAAAAAATAAAAAATAAGAAATGCTATTAAGCCTTTCAATTTGTGTGAGACACTGGAGGAAGAGGCTAGGGACTTCCAAATATATCTGGAAAAAGGGGAGAAACCACACAGGTTAGAAAAGTGCAGGGTAGGATTTAGAAAGTATCTAGAGTCTGGTGTATGTGCCTGGATCTCAAAATCCTAGTTCCATACTTTTGAGGATCTAAGCTGACCTGTCATTCTTTAGCATTCTGAAATTCATCTGTTTAGCACAATTTAAGAGCATATTTGGGAATATGTGGTTTGCTTATCGGCACATGGCACATACCAACAGTATAGTTTGGTACAGTTCCAACACTTGTACTTCAGAAGCATTATTGATGAGATTTCAAGTACAGAGAAGAGTATTAGAGATCCAGAACTCTAATGCTTACTTTGCTGTTTGGTTTTGGGTTTCTTTATTTTCTTCTTTCTCCTTATTTATTTTCTTTTTAAATTTTTAACTATCTTCAGAAGCTTTCTGAAAAAAAAACCAAAACAACCTGTCATCATGGAGATATTTAGCCCAAATGCCAATACTTTATTAGAAATGTTTTATGAAGAACTGGATAACTGCAGGCGTATCCACAATAAACACATTTAAAAGGTATGCTGCAATGCAAAAATAAAAGATGATGTGTGTGTTGGTGCATAATGGCTTAATTTCTGTTATAATAAGCAGAAAAAAGGGAATGAAATAATTAAGAAAAATATGCCAGTTACTTCAGGAAACAGTAAATGGCCTAGAGAACTGAAGGAACATATTTTGGTCCTATTTCTCATCTCTGCCTCACTCATGAGTGTTCGTAGTCACTGCTCCTGTGTAAAGGCTGTTAACTTTGCATAAGGCATTGCTAATCACAGAACAACTGTGATCTGCACAAGATGGTTTCTTCCTCAAGTAATTGTGATAGTCATGTTGTGCATGTGTACAGTTCAAGTTTTCTGGTATCCTCTAGAAACTTTCTGTTTCTGCATGGAAATGCCCTTGGTAGTATGCTCAGAGTAAATTTTTAATGACTGCGAGAGATTTTGCTTGATGATTGTTTGGAGGAGTCAGTAAATAGCAAACCCAGACATTTCTCTGCTTCAGGACAGCACTGACATATCTCACTTAGACAGTATTATTATTCTGTGGTGACAAGGCTTGCAAAGATACTTATGTGGGACCTAGACATCCAGATTATTTGAAAATCACACCCCCATCTCTCCCTCCTTTTCTGATCCTTCAGCAAACATGTTTTTAGGTGGCAGCACAAAAGATGGAAAGCTCCTGTAAGAGCATTAGAAACTCCTGAATTAAATTATTGAGTAATAATTCCTACTGTTGACCACTGACACATTCAGTAGAATGCCAGGAGGACATATTCTCCTTTTTTTTTTTTCTGGAGTTTTAATTGTTCCCAGTATTCTTGCTTCTTGCATTATGCATTTTTTCTTCTCTGGTTCAATTTAGTAAAGCTATGGATAGCTTAAAAATGGCCAGGATCCACAGAACCTCATCTAAAAATGAGTAATGTGGTAAAGTAAAACTTTTCACCAGAAAAAAAAGAGAAAAACTGATTAGCAGTGTGACTTTTTGTTTGTTTGGTTTTTCTTGCAGAGTCTCTAGAAAATCCAGAAGATGCTTTCATTTCTCAGAAATATGTGGAGATGTTGAAATTCCTTCATCAGTATGAGGATCAGACCTACTGTGACTATAAAGTTCAGGTGGATGACATTTGTCAGTTTAATTCAGACCAACCTCTGGTTAAGCACAGCCAGGAAAATTGCCTTCTGAGTGGGAATCTTTATCCTGAGGGTATGTATGTGTAATTGTAACTAAATCTGTATCTGATATTTCTCTTTCATGTTCATAAAATGTCAGTGATATTGATCACTGGGTATGAATAAATCTTAAAATCTTAATTATTTTATTATCTCTGTTTTCCAGTCAAGAAATTTAGTTGCCCTATTGCTGCCCAGGGGAGAGTTCTTACTTTAAACTGTAAAGTTATTACAGTAGTAAATAGTGTCCCCAGAGAGACATGGAGGAATATAATAATGACAGTTGGCTCTTACCCTGTAAAATGCAGTGGTTCTCTAAGTTATCCAACTTTAAAAGCCCTTAATCCCCTACCCTTAAATTGCTAAATACTAATTACAAGATCTCCTGTATACTTTTGTGCACTCCAGTCAGCAAAAAGATGTTCTAGTGCCTTCGTGTCTGAGATAAAGGACAAAATAAAAGTCATTGTGTTAAGGCCTCTGAGAGGATAAATAGAAGATAAACTGTTTCTTTCCTTCTTCTGGCTGGTGTCTTTATTGAGAGATTCTGCTTTAGCTATATATGAAAAAAGGAACAATTTTGCAAAAGCTCATGATAAGTGGGGTGTGTTAGCAAAACGGTTTTTCTTTTTTTCTTCTTTTCTCCCCATCCCTTGCAACTTGCATGTGTGTATGAGTGTGTGTGTGTGGCTCTAGCTATTCTGCCATGGAGGGGAAATACCACATCTTTGTCTAACAGAATCTCACCCCCAGTTTACGCCTCAGGTTGCAATGCTGGCTGTGGCTGAGCATTAGATACCATTGGGCACTGCCAGTCTGGATCTTCCAGGCTGTGGATCCAGTTGCCTTCCTGTAGCTTACCTTCTGCCCAGCAACCTCTTCTGTTTTGAGACATTCAAAATCTGCACGGTTTCCCTTTTGGAGTCTATAGATCTCCTCCAGACACCTCTTCTGCCCAACAAAGTGTGTAATACCGCATGTGGGACATTGGAGTGATTTCAGCACATGTGTGTCTTCCCTGAGAACAGGTATCAGAAATGGAACTTGTGGCTCAGTTGTACAACAGACTAATGCAGCAGACTCCTCTGGAGGCAGAATATTCTCCGATTGAAAAAGAGCTGAGAACTAGCCCTGACCAGCTAAAAGCAGCAGAGGAAATACACATGTGGCAGGTGACCACCTGCTGGGACTGCATCAAATAACTGAAAACATTGGTGCATGTGGTTTGAAGCAGAGAGCTCAGCAATCAAAGGACAATGCTAGATCAATCCTGGGAATTATGGGCACTTGGATGGAACGTGCCCTCTTTTCCAGGTAAGGTCAAAAAGAAGCTCTGTTATACATGTGTGACAAAGGAGAAAGACTTGGCTAAAATATATACAAAATGCTGCAAGAAGATAGCTCCCAGATCCATCACCTTGGTAATGTAATGGCCAAGTGGGCTGTTTTTTGATGTCATGATATGAGCGTTAAATATTTGGCTATTAGTACTTGTTCACTTGTATGTTTTTCTTCAATTATTTCTGTAATTGCACAAACCACATAAAAGCTTTTAAGGCTGATGTTTGAAGACAAGTAGGGAGAAGAGAATATTTTGGGCAACATTTGAAAAGAATGTTAGCGCTTTTAGAAGTTGGTAGATTGGGAATGACTGACAAGCTGCGGCCATGATAGTGCTGCTGTCCCCTAACTCTGACCGATGGTGTTCCTGTGATTCCCCACAGGTAATTTCTGCAGCTGGATAAATTGTCCAGAAACACTTTCACGCACTAGATACATTGTGAAAGAGTTTTGATTTGAAAGGTGAATATTCCTTCTTCATATGTGTAATTGAAAATATACATCAGGTAATTTAATTCACCAGTTTTCTTATAAAGGCTAAATCAATTTGTAACCTCCTTAAATTTGAACTGCTGAATTACTTAACTAGAAGTGATGTGTCATACAGCGACTGTGTGAAAGAACGTTACTGGAATAAGACATGGATGGAGAACTAGGGTGGCTTGTTGTGGTGGGTTGTTTTTTTTGTCTCTGCCCCATTTTTGCTAACTTTAAGGGACGTGCTCCTGTGTTTACTGCAACAAATATTTGTGTCTGCTATCTACATTAATCTTAGTGTTACTATCGTGCTGTTTAGTTCAGTTTCAGACCTAAATTTATTTTTATTATTGTCTTTATTTACATGATTGATGTTTATTTAAAAAGATCAAAATAAAGGTCTCTCTTTAACATTGAGGTAACTATGACAAGGGTTGATACTGCAATGCAGAACAAACTTGAGGAATTATTATTACAAATATGGATATTCCATCAAAGTTGCTGTATTGTAAGATAGTTATCTGTAGTCTTTTCAGTTCAGGGATGCTTTAACCCTTGCAGTAGTTTAGCTAGTGTAAATGTAATTCCAAGGAGGTTTAGGAGTCTTGTACATCGACTGAAGAATAGTCAAGGTGGGATGTGATGCAAGAAATATGGCAGAATGTGGTTTTGCGGAATACATCAGTTATACAAAATAATACTGGAACAAGGAGGTATATTGAATGAAGATACACATTTATACAGCCATATATTAAAGTACTATTCAATTGTTGTTTCTTTGTTTTTACTTAGGGAACTTCAAAGCTCTTCAAAGCAGATTCCTCCTCCGCCTCTTGGAAGATTTATACAGAGTATATTGATGATATAGTGGTCGATGTTTTACATTGCACCATACTGCATTGTTTAGACTTCTTTTCGAAGAACACAGAAGAAAGTTTGAATCCAGCTCCACTTACTCAAGCACAAATAATCCTTAATGGCACAGAGATTCAATTTAAACCTTATCTAGATAAAGAGGCTGGGGATGTTTTTTATGACCTAGTAGATGAACTCCTGGGTAATATTTTCTGAGTGAGTGCCCAGGTAAAAAGGGTAGCAGCACACCTGGGATCAGAACATTACCAGGTACAGCCTCTCCTCCTGTGTTTGGAAATAATGAATCCGATTAATTGTAAGCTGCCAGAGGTTTATTTTTAGTTCCAAACTCATTTATTAGCATCAGTGTTCAGATCCTGAACCTCATCTGTTCCCTCAGTTATGCAGTTTGTAGAGACGTAGTTCCATCTATTACCAAAGGCTTAACTCCTGCTTTCACCCACTTTTGCATCCACGAGCAGCAGAATGAAGTTGTCCATTTAACACAAAGCTAATTGAGATTAGCTGAGTATCTATCTCTTGGTTCCTGTTGGGAGTTTCCATCTTGAGTGCCATGTTGAAGCCTGTAAATCTGCACAGAGTGAAAGCTTAATCTCTTAGACAAGTAAGGGACCGTCCACTAAACTGGTGGTCAGAATTTTGTATCGACCATGAAAAGTCCACCTTTGAATAACTCGCAAAGGGGCTGTATTCAGTTTGGGTTTCTTATGTTCATTTAAGGAAATACAAACTAAGTAGAGACAGCTGAATGTATTGGTTTTTTGGTTTGGGTTTTTTTTTGTTACTAGATCTCTGGGGGAAAGGGTAAATTCCAGTCTTTCATCTCCATGTAAATTTAACCAATTGGTAGTACTGTCTCATGTGATGAAATAATTAAAATTTGTTTTGATGCCTAGATTGATATGGACAACATTGTAGGTCTGTTGAAATCAGGCAGGGGGTAATGGGGAGAGTGGCAAATGCCAATGTAGCCTTGGAGTAGAGAAGATCTCCTGCTAGCTTATGTATCTCTCTGGCTGGAGGAGTGGTCTGAGTTTATGAAGCAATTCCTTCTCAGTGTTTATGGTTTAGCATCCACAAAGATGCCTCTTACTGCTGAAGTCACTCAACAGCCTCCCACAATTAAACTGTTCAAAGAGCAGGCAAGAAGGCAACTAGTCCTAGCAATTGACTCTGTAGTTTGGCAGGGGGAGGAATACCAGAGGAGCATGTGCCTGTATTTCTATCTCTTCTGCTCTAGATTGGCATCTATGGAAACCTTTATGTTCACATAAGTACTCTGAAGAGTCAAAATTTTTGGAAGGTTGGCATTAAATGGATATAAAGCCTTTCAAAATGAGCTTGCTAAACATGATTAAGAAATGGAGCTGGATGTTTAAGAAGTATCTCCTGAGGTTTATCGTTGTTAGGTGAAACAGATTGTGTGCACGCTTGCATACACTACAGAGGTAACTGCAAGTTTCATGTCTTTTTACATCTACTACTTCAGTGAGCTGGGTTTGCAACTTTTTTGTCTTTACTCATGTTTTTTAGTAATTTGGTTTGTTTCTCAGATATTATACTTGCATATCCTGTTGAGTTAATTTTCAGTTGTAGCACTTGCCATCAGTCAAGCCCAGAAAGTCTTAGTATAATGTAGTAAAGCAATATTGTGTTTATTTTATCATTGACTATATTTTTGTAAAACAGAATAAGTTGTATCAGTAGGGCTTACTACATGTTTATTCACTGTAGTATTTTTTGCTCTGTCAATCAGACCTGCCTCTCTCTGGTAGTCTAGCTGACTTAGCAGAATTTCTAAAGTGATGGATGCTGGACTCCAAATAAAAGTTGACTGAAGGACATTATTGTCTACTGTTAGAAATCATGGGCCACCTCTTGGCTGTGAAGGAGAGGCAGACAACTGCTGGTGAACTCCTTGAACCTTTGGAAGAGATGGTTGCACTGTTAGAAAGCTATGGATAGAATATGCCAGGTGAAGTTTATGCCCAGCTAGAGGTACTGTAGCAAAAGTAATGTTTCATGTTTGTATGTGTGTATATGGTCCTAAACAAGTAGTATTTGATATCGGTGACATAAAATGATTCTATTCCCCTTGTACCTCTCACCTGTCAGCAACAAAACCAGGCAGCTTTACTTATGTTCTTTAAAAGATTTATTCCCTAATAATGGGAAATAAGTTCAAAAAGACATCTGTTACATTTTATTCTGGTAGGGTTTTTTTTTCTTTTTTTGGGGGGTTGCCTTTTTTCCCCCCTAAATACTGACCAAATCGTGTCCACGTTCATAAGCCCCCTCCCAGAAGCTGAGCCATTCAGAAACTCAGGGCATGTATTTCCTAAATCACTTTGCCTTCCTTAATAGTTGCCAGTAGGTTTGGGACTCTCTTCAAATATGGGTACAAAACCTTGGATTTGATGCCTGGCAGATGCCTTTCAGGCATCCTCAGCCACTTGAGTATATTATGTCCCACACCCATCCTGGTTATAATTATTTTGGGTGGCAAGTGCAGTTTGGTGGAGTGATGTGAGTTAGCAGAAACTTGGTCATGGTGGTAGGTGGGAAGGCACTACAGCTGCAGTGGTTCCTACTGACACTAAAAGAAGCATTTATTAAGCTATGGCTTTAAGATCAGCATCGGACTATGAGACATCTTTATTTGGTCTGTTTTGGGAGATGTGTTGTGCTGTAAATAGTATTAAATAGAATTGGGTAGAAGTTGGGATGGAAAGGCACTCAACTGCAGGGTTTTTAAAATAATAAAAAAAATATTTCTCTTAAACCCATGTGCATTGAATACGTTACTACTGCAGGTTTCATGGATACAATGGAGAAAAGCACTCTTGCTGTTTAGAAGTGCAACTACACTTATGACAACCACAAGAGGTTCACAAAATGCACTACTGCCAACACAACAGTCATGGAATGCTGTATTACTGCCCGCAGCAGAGTCACCTCACTCACTGTTACCGCCTGTGGGCAATGCACCAGATTCAGTATTACAACCACAGCAGATCCCTGGAACACACTATCGCAAGCACACTGAATACTACATGTGTGTTAGTCAATCACCCGACTACAAACTTAAAGTATATCAAATATTCACTTACCCATCTCTCCAGGTAAGGGTTCTCAATACATTATCTTAGCCAGCATCCTGGCCAAAAAGGAAGAGAGGAGGAGAGCTGGAGAAGTGGCTCCTCCATCTCAGACCAAATCCAAGGTTTTTTATTTGATTTTACGCCTGATGTATGTGACAGTGGACAGCACTATGCCCTAGTAGGCAATGCCACCTTCCATGTTTGTCATTAGCAGTGCTCCCTGTTATCTTATGCCCTCTCTGTTGCATATCTTTGTATTGTCTGGGCCCATTAAAGCCAAATGGGGACCCTCTGGCTTGCCTTTATCTTACTGCTAGGCAGCTGAATAGTGGCTTGATTTGGACTCACATAGTTTATTGAAGGAATTCAAGGTTCAACCCAGGTTTTGTTTCTTTGAATTATTCCGCACTGCCCAATTAGTCTCGTTTTGCAGGACAACTCAAGCCTGAGCTATCTGCACAGCTCTCTATGGGTTGTCTCTGCTGGGATGGGGTCTGACAGCAATCCAAGGCTGAGCAGCTTTACAATCTCCTATGAGTCGCCCGATGGGCTAGCCTTTGCCAAAACCTGTTTTGTGGGACTCTGAGCCAGATGATCCTTACAAAGTTCAGCTGATGTTTTGAAGGTAAGACGTTATAATGAAAACTTCTCACCAGCTGCAGTGAGTTTTCCAGTCCACAGTAGAATTTCTGTGTCTGTCCTGTTTGGGCCAGACAAGGAGATAACAAGGAAAATAAATGTATGATTTTTTATGTATACCTTAGTCTTCTAGTCACCGTAAAGTGACTTGGATTCAGCCTTCTCTTTCTTGTACTGCCTTTTGAAAACAGACAAAAAACCTGTCAAAGTTGTTTGGGGCTTTTTTTTTCATCCTGATGGAATGTTTTTGGTGTTTTGGGTTTTTTTCTGCATGGTTTGCCATATGTTTGTTTCTAGAGACCTCAGAGAAAGTTGTAGAACGAGAATGCTATTCCAGGTCAGTTTTACATATTTGAAAACATGTTAAAGCAGGAGGAGTGGAGCTCCCTGTTTTACTCTGTGGAAGATTCCCAGCAAATTTTTGAATGAAACTTTATGTGATTATACATAAAATAACGGAGTTTAAGTTCAAGTAGTTTATGGTTACCGATGATCCATAAAATAGATTCTTTTAGAGTTGACAAAAAATTCCAGTAAAAGTTGCAACATAGAGTATAGTTTGTGGTTAAATACATTCTCCACTATAATTTCTTATTCATAGGCAGGTGTTGGAGTATCCTCACCATTAATATACAATTTTACTGAAGATTTAATTTTAGTCTGTTTAAATAATAATTGCCTGAAAAATTGAATGCTGTTAAAAAGAACTGTGTCGGTAAAGCACAAAGTAAGTCCTCCGAGGTTGCAACTACTGGAAGAAAATGCACTTTACTTAATGTACGTTGAATTCTACGATCACTCATTTTTATCTCTGGGTATTTTTCCAATAAGAACAAGATCAGTAACAGGCATCATTACCTGTGTTTCATCAGGGGAAGCAGGTGGAATTCAGTGAAAGATTTAAAATGGAAGCTCCCTTTCAGTTGGATGCAGAAAACGCATATGCTCATCCCAATAAGGTAATTGGGAATCTCAGAACAAACATACTTGCTTGCAATATTTCAGTACTAAATCCAGTGGTACTTCAGTGGGCATATTCAAATATTTGTGGATTGGGATTTTTTAGCTTTGGGATGTTTGGGTTTTTGGGGGGGGGGGTGCAGGTTGAGTGGGTTATGGTTTGGTTTGTTTTTCAAGACACTGGTATAACTGTAGCACCACCAAATCTAGGTTTCCTCTTGGGTCTTTTCCAACATTGCATATGCTCACTGATAAAGTAAAAAGTTCCAGAAACTTGCTCATACTCTTTATTCACATTCTTTTAAAGTCAGCATAATGTACTTGAGTACAGTAGTCTAAAGTGGAAGATTCGGAGATCTTTTTAAAACATCATGGAGAGACTTTGCTAACATTTATACAGTTCTAACATAAGGAGAGGTGGTTTAATGCATTAAGAGATTAACTACAATAGTATAAATTAACTGGGGTTTATGCAGCTTTTCTTTTTATGGTTCCAATATAAAGCCTTTTGTATGTCTTCTGGGTGCTTTCAGAGGTGATGTAAACACACCTTTTAGACCTGTTTACAATAATTGCTCTCAGGTTTTCTTATATTGAATCATATATAGATTTCACTGCCAGGTTTAGGTAAGCTCAGCATACCCTGTGGCTGTACTTTATTGAGTGTTCTTGTCAACTTAATGGTAAATCAAGAGTTTGAGATACTGGAAAAAGAAATGTCACTAATGCAGAAATCGGCAGAACTGTTTCAGGTAGCTATTCCAGACAAGAAGAATGTGAAACAATGTCAAAAAGAAGCGTGGTTGCTTGAGACAGTTTGGGATATTAGTGTTTATATCAATGTAAGTTTAAAAAAAAAGTTAGAATATATTCTGAATGCTGTACTTTTAATTTGATCCAAGAATTTTTCATTATTTCCATTTTTAAAAAAGATTAAAATAACTAATATTTTAATTTTCCTTTAGTTTTTGAAATTATAGTTGCTATGTTTTAGGATACCCAGAGTTAAAATACCTGTGTTCTCAAGTTAACCAAGAGAATCCCAAAGCTAACCAGACATTGTAGATTTGGTTTGAGCTTTCTTAATACCAATAACTTTATTAATTAAATTAATTGAGTAAAAATTCATAAAGCCAGAAAATCCCACTCCAGAACCAAGGTTTATACCTTGGGAAGCAAGGAGCAAGACTCCAAAACAGGCAGTGCACAGATCTGTGTGGGAAATCAGCTGTGTACAGTTCTCTGCACAGCAAGTTGTTTTTCACTAAGTAATTGTTTGCCTTGCAATTGTGTGGCCAGGAGGGGGTGCAGGGCACCTTCTGCCACAGTTCCCAGGTGCATCTCAATATTGTCAGTCAGGCTGGGGGCGTGTTTAACAGCTGAAGAAGGGTATCGGATACTGAAGTATTGAAACTCCTTAAATGCTTGGTTTTTGGGCTGAATTTTGAAATGACAGGTTATGTTGTGTGCTTTCTAGGTGGTGGTGGTGTAGGGCTGGAAAAAATTAGGTCTGGGAGCTATTGCTGTGTCCTGCATCCATTTATCTATGATGTAGTGGAAGCTTGTCTTTCCCAAATGTTGTTGACACTTTTATCTGTACTTTCTGTTTCAGAGCAGCATTGATGATGTGGCTAAAACCCAGTGGAGACAGTTTAATGTGGAACAGATGGATATGGAGCTCAGGTTTGCCAAGGCAGGTTCCATAGCTGCCTCTTTCTGCAATTTATCTGTCTCAGTGCCACCCTTTTCTCAATCTTCCCACCACCCACTTTGATGTTTCAGTGGATGTGTTGCTCACATCCAAACTGAATGATCTGGAACATGTTTAGTTTGGGGGGGCTTTCCTTTAAAACCTCATTCTTCTGGATGAGTTTCCAGTCCCTGTGGAGGTACATGGTCCAACCATGCTGTCATTTCTCTGAATTGAGGCAGAATGTGAAAGAATAAAGAAGGTGGAGTTTTATGACAAGTTATTTTTACAGGCAGGTGGAATTGGCAGAGGTTCATCTGCTCTGCTCTTACAGAGTCCCAGAGCACTGTAGCAAAGGTACTCATTTTTAAAGGGAGAACGCTTTCTTTGCTTGAAGTATTTGCAATGTTTTGTTGATAATAGCCTTGCAGGACACAGTGCCAATGGGACAAGGAAAGTATGAAGAAAAAATAGCAACAAAGGCCCCAGACTAATTTGCAGGACACTAAAGGAACAGCTGTGATTCATATACAGAATAGTAGTCGAGTATGAAAGGAAGAAAGCCTTGAGCCTGATGAGTATAAAGTTTCTTCTTTACATATTTATTTCATTCATGAATACATAGATTTTATTGTATGCCCAACTAGTATTGCTTTAAGAGAAGAATGCGACTTACAGCAGATGGTACTACCTTGTCAGACCTCCTGGGATTTCAGCTTCATAAAGTAGAAGATGAAGTCCAAAGTGTAGTTGACAACACTGTGAAAAATTTGGGTACTGAAAAGGTGAGAAGTGCCTGTTTTTTCCTTCTGCCTTTGTAGAACAGCATGTAACAAACTACTTGTTTAAGTTTTGTTTCTAGAAATTGATAGAAATTAATATTTTCATGTGACTTACCTAGGGAGCAAAATTCACAGCCTTGTGAAACTAACTTTCTGTCTGTGGTGTAGTTTGCCATCACTGTGAATTAAATATAATCTAAGTTCTCAACTCAAAATATGAAATGTGATGTGCATAGACAGATGTAATTACTACTTTTCATCCCAGATTTTGGCAAAAATCAACCAAAAATGGGCTGCCGTAGAATTTTCTTATGAGGATGATAACGTTAAAAAAAGAACAGCTGCTTGAAATTTTAGGTAACAATAAAGCAAGGATTTAATTAGTAGAAATAATATCAGTGTATCAATGTTATTCACTCTCTTGATACACTTTGTTAGTTAAAACTTTTTTTCCCTGGATCTTTATTAGAGTTATGTTTTCTCCAGTTGTTACTCCTGGGAAATTATATGCATGCAATGCAACTGTATGCCTGTAATTATATCTATCTATCTGTTTTTAAACATCCTGTGTTCATAGGGCAGTTAACAAAATCACAGCTTTCTAAGGTCAGGTTTTCTTCACTTTTAAAAAATATATTTCATAACATGCTGGCCATTAGCAGCGTTTAAATATGTTGCCTGCTGTGATAACAACAAGTTACAAGAGAATTCGTTAAACTTTTATAAGTCTCATTTCCTCTATTTGATAAATTATTTTTAGTGCAGTTTTTCAATGGTTTTTTTGTTTTTCTAGGTTCAGCTGCAAAGGATTCTGAAAAGTAAATATGTGGCCTATGTCTCTGAACAAGTGAAAGGTTGGCCAAATGAATCATACGTGACAGATTTCGTCATTTCCACTTGGATGCAAGTTCAATGCATGTGGCCTCCTCTGGAAAATATTTTCACTGGTTCTGGAGGTATCAGAAGCTAGCTGTCTAAAGATGCATACAGATTCAATGAAATCAACAGAGACTTCAAACTTAGTGTTTTATGTCTATTTATAGCTCATATTTGAATTATTTAGAGTGGGTAATTAAATATGTATTTTAAAAATATTACCATATTGACAGTTTAGTTTGAGCATTTCTTTGACAGGCTTATTTCTAACCCACTGAATTAACATTATTACGAGAGTCTCAGGCTTGGGAGAATATCAGAAATGGATTTTAATAAAATCAAAGTAATTATTTGCTTTATTTTCTTAGTGCATGGACTGACTGCTATTGGTTCCCACATTGTCACAAATCTAGATTTGACCTGATTCTACAGGTCATTCCTTCACATGACTTTAATATTTTTTATTTGCAGTTTGTTAACTTTTTAACCTCCTGGAGTCACACAGAGCTACAAAACTTCCAAGTTAGAAAATCCATTCTGCCAAGATCTGTGTTATTTGGGACAGTGATAGCTGAAATACAAGTTTGTGGACTGCTATTCATTAATGGCTAAAGGTAATTACCTAAACATTTGAATGTACATAAAATATTGTTTTAATTGTTCCTACTGATGAAAAAAGATCACTGAATCCTTGCTTATTAAAGAGAATAACTTGCATATTATCAATATATCAGTATCAATATACATATCAATGTAACTCAATCCACATATGACAGGGAAAGTTTTCATTACATACAGTTTGGAAAAGCTAAGAAGTGGTAAAGTTCTATAGGGAGGTTCTGTGTTTAAAATTTCCAATAAAATTCTAATTGTTTAAATCTGCAGTTTAAACACTGTGGGCAGCAGAATGTCTAACTGTCTGCCAAAAAAAAAGTTATAATCTATATTCACACCTTCTTACAAGTTGACAACCTGGTTTAGAATGATGAAATTATTCATGGCATTTAACATGCGTGAGTTTCTTCACGGTGCCTGTTGAAAAAGGCATTGGGCTTGCACACATAAGCAGAATTATTGTACCAGCTAATGCTTCTGTTATGATCTAACAGTATAATCAGTGTTATTTGCCTTCCTCCAGTGCAGTTCTCTCTGTTCATTTTACATTTCCTTCACGTTCAGTCTAAACACTGTCAAAATAGGGGTTTGTGGATTTCTTTTTTCTTTTGTCGTTCAAGAAACAGAACCTAAACCAAACTGATGAGGTGCCTCCTTCCAGCTGTTTCCCCCTGTGTTTTCCTTGTCCCAGTATAGCAAACACTATTGCAGTAACTTTCTTATACTTCTGTACAGGAGTTGCTGACTGACGTGGCAAATACAAAGAATGTGAGGGAAGCTACAGCCAAAACAAAGGCGTATGAAAAGTTGGAAGCTTCGCAGCACAGGTGAAATTTCCAGTATCATTATGAATTGTGGAACAGTCAGGAAATGAGAGCTGCCGAGTCATGTTTATTTTGTGTACAGGTGTGAGATGGTCTGATGCCGATTTTTTTTTGGCTTTCTTTATGATCACTTACATTTGAATCATTGGTACTTTTTTTTTTTATGGATTGTATGATGTGAAATTTTGCCTAATGTCTTAAAAATATGTTCAGCTTGGATCAAATTAATTTTCTCCCCATCCACAAACTGGGAGCTGGGAGTTTTTCTTTGGCAGGAGATAATGGAGTGTGAACAGCAAAGGTTGTCCTTCAACACACTTGAAGGTATGTGTTGCACTTCCCACTGACGTTCACTCTTCCGACCTGTAGAGGCAGAAGTTTTTAGAGTCACAGCTTGTTCCTCCTGGCAAGTATAAGTTGTTATAGAAGTTAATAAAACAAAACCTAAATTTGCCTCTTGAGATGTCACTTTTGTTATGAGATACCAAGCTAATACTTAACGTGCATCAGGCACAATAAATAAATGTGCTTTTTCCTTCCCAGATAGGCATGTAATTGAGTATTTGGATTCTTTATAATATTTCTGTCAATACCACCATGTGTTTTCATGTTTGTTATCCTTCATACATAAAAATAAAAAAGGTGCCTCTTAAGAGAAGTGGTTACTTTGCTCCCCCATTAGACTGATTCTTAGCTTTTTTCTTTTTTTTTTTTTTAAGCATATCTGCAATTAACTCTTCTATCAAGTAAGAAATTTTGAATTTTGCTCTTGCCCCTCACTTTTTAAGACTGGACTCTAAAAGCTTGAAGGAGAGATTCTACTCAGCCAAACTTACCTTTTCAGGGACTTTTCTGGCACCATTCCTATCTCTGGGGTTCCTTGGTCTGAATGAGTAAAAAGAGCATGATCTGTTTCAACTGCTGTAATTTCTGGAAAGGAAACCTGTAAGGTTTGCCATTTTGTCTGATCCTTACAGTTGTATTCATCGTTGTTATTATTTTAAATCAGAAGTGGATTGTGGTATTCTGGTTTACTCTTTGGTTTGATTTCTCCCTCTACTGGGAGGGGATTCTTGGTTTTAGGTTGATTAAAGACATGTAATGGTAAAATCTCTGTTCTTTTCAGACTTTCTCTTTGTGAAAAACCCGAGGCTGGATATTTAGAAACCAAGTGTGTATCTTTTCCTCACTTCTGTCTTGATTCTTCAGTAGACTTCCTAGATGTCCTTACAAAAGGAACACAGCTAAAACAGGTGAACCTCCTTACATACTATTCTACTTTTTATCTACTATTTTGTCTATAGAAAAGAAAGTTTTTCAGCTAACCATGTGATAACTCAGTATCATAGAACTGCACCTTTTTTCCGGTTACTTCACCCATAGGAGCACTTTTTGTAAAGAAAGTAGTAAGCAGTTTCCCTCCAGCTAGGTGTTCAGCAAGGAGAAATTAAACTATGGTGCAGAGAAGTGCTACAAATCCCATGCTGTCTCTTGCTGGAAATCTAGCTATGTGCAATCTCCATTGATTTGGATGTTTGGATTGTAGGTTTGCAGAAATTAGAGATGGAAAAGGTCAATGAGATTTACCAAATCTATTCAACTTCTGGAGTTGATTGATCAAATTTCAGGCATGCTATGCAGAGTGATGATAAGTAAGACTGAAAGATCTATGGTCTCTGTTAGGCTGTTTCTGACTGAGCAACTGACCATTGAACGAGGGGTTTTTTTGTAGCTGTCCTTCTGTTTTTCTCCCTTGAACAATAATCTGCTAGGTTTTGTGACGCTTTGAGACCAATTTGTATAAAAGCACAGGTGCTTTGATGTATTTCAGAAGCTTTACAATATGTTATCTACATGCCAGATGATACTCCTGGCCTCAGTGACTATCCAGCGAAGGCCATTAATTCTCTGAGAGCTAGAATTATTGGTGTGTCTTCAGCAAAGCTTTTAGGTATGATGTGACATGTAACAGAAAAACTGATACTTACCAAGAGGATGAAGAGCTTGTGAGGCTTGAACACTGAGCCCTTTCAAGCATAATGACCTGTGCCCGGGCCTCACCACCCTCACAGGGAAGAATTTATTCCTAATACCTAATCTAAATTTACCCACCTTCAGCATAAACTCATTATCCTTTTTGCTATCACTCCACACCCTTGTAAACAGTCCCTCTCCAGCTCTCCTGTAGGCCCCCTTAAAGTACTTGAAGGCTGATATAAGGTCTCCCTGGAACCTTTGCTTCTCCAGATAAAACAAGCTCAACTCTCTTAGTCTGTCCTTGTAGGGGAGGTGCTCTGATCATCTTCATGGCCTTCTCTGGATTTGCACCAGTAGCTCAATATGTGAAAATTCTTGTCCAGATTTTGCCTTCTGTGGGATGTAGATTAAATAGACACTTTCAATGCCATGAAATTCTGCTTTTTAAAATGTAAATTTAGTGGAAAAAACCAACAAAACCAAACCAAAATTTAAAAAACCACAAAACCCTTACAACTATTTTTTCCAACTTTTAAAACATTTTTTCACCTCAAAGTGAATTTAAATTAATTGTCATGCTGCCCCTTGTATCTGAGTCTTTTGATGTTTTGGTTTGGGATTGCTTTGTCTGTGGTGGTTCGGGTTTTTTTTTAATTATTATTTTTTTTAAGAAATGTAGAATGTTAAGTATTTAGGAGCATTGAAAAAGAAAAAAAAATGTACTAAATGCCATAGAACTGATGAAGTCTATGGTTGAATGCTGCAGTTCTCATACTTCTTTTCTCCTGCCCTTTTATTTCATCTTCCATTGTACTTTCAGGTTTCCTCCTCTCTTATCTTTTAGCACACACCTCTCCAGACCTCCAGCTCTCTCCCATGTCCCCTGTCAGATGAACAAGGTTTTTTAACTGGTTTTGAGCCTCATATTTGATAATTGGCCAGCGAGTATGTGTTCTAACAGGGTAGTGGTAGGTCAGAAAGAACAGATCAGCAGCTTCTGAGACAATAACTTATTGTTCTCAGAACAGTGCTGAATGGATAAGCATTCACATTGCATAAAATCAATGTCGCATGTGCTTCTAATGATTGATTGTCTCAGTAGGGAGGCCCCAGACTGAATGGGCAAATATATGCAGCTTGCCTCTTAGCAATAGTTTCTCCAAGATACTGCTACGTTTGAGTGCATAGAGACATAGGAAAGACTGTGTTGTCTGTGTCCTCTGTTCTGTGGACACAAAGTAAATCTTCAGACTTTCATATCTGGAGCTCTAAGACAGTATGTCTGTGTAAAACAAAATGATGTCTGGTATCTCAGTAATTGGGAAGGGCTTCTCTGAACGAATTCCTACTGAAGAGGTAGTAGGAGAGAGAAAATGGAAGGAAAAAACCCAGCTCTCAGTTCAGGTTTATAAATTTTGAAGTAAAGCAAATCCTTCATAAAAAGTAATGGGAGGAGCTTCCTATATTATTAGCATAAAATGTTCTAATTATGTTAAATAGTGGTTAAACATAAACAAACCACTATTGATGGGGGGAGGGTGTCCTTCAAAAAGTAGAGTCTTGGTTGCAGTACTTTGAGGAAGCTGTACGGAAACCAGCATGCCCCTGTATCATGGAGGTGATACCAGCCTATGAAGGGAAGGGCAGCAGAGAGGATGGTGGGTTTTTGACTACCTAGCCCAGGCTCCACTTACTGTTTCACAAATCTGGTGGGTTTCAAATGTAGAAATTATATTTGGTAGGCTGGGAGAGGGCTTGGTGTCAGGTCTGGAGGGCTGCCACAAGAAGGAGGTATGGATATCTCTTTGTTTAATTCAGTGAAAAGAAGTTCAATGTGGAAATGGTCTCATCAAGAAATGAGAAACATATTTAATAATTTCAATCATGCAGTAAATAAGCTGCTATTATCATCTACCAAAAAAAGAAAAATGCCTTTTTCTTCCGTTTCAGTTTTCTCATGGACATTGTTATCACATCCTAATTACTGGGTTTTCCATGCAATTATTCCAGAGTGAGATGAAAGGTAAAGGAAAGATACTGACAAATATCATCTATGACAGTGTTGCAAGAATCATAGAATGGTCTGGGTTGGAAGGGACCTCAAGGATCATAGAGCTCCAACCCCCCCTGCCACAGGCAGGGCCATCAACCTCCAGGTCTGGATCTACACAAGGTTGCCCAGGGCCCCATCCAACCTGGCCTTGAACACCTCCAGGGATGGAGCATCCACCACCTCTCTGGGCAGCCTGTTCCAGCACCTTACCACTCTCTCTGTAACAAACTTCCTCCGAATATCCAATCTAACCCTTCCCTCCTTTAGCTTCAGTCCATTTCCCCTTGTCCTGCCATTATCTACCCTTTTTAAAAGTGGATTCCCCTACAGAGTATGCAACCAATATACATACAAATATTGAACCCACATATTTGTGTAAGGAAGCCAAAACTGTTGGTTTCAGTTTTGTCAAGCCAAAGAGTTTACTTCTAATATTGTTAGTTGTAGTCCCACTTCAGAAACATACCGTTTGCCATTTGATTTTTACGTCACCCTTCCTTGTTTACCTCCAGGTTCTGTTGAATGTTTTTCTCCTGGTGTAAGTATTCTTTCTCTTTGCTAAAACTTCAAGTAGTTTTGTTTTTTCTTTTCCAACCTAGAAAACTCGCTGAAGGGAAATACAAAATAGGAAAGAGACTTTAAAGGGGGATGGCAATCTGATAGACGTGTCTGAAATTATCCTTGTAATACAGAAGGTGGATTAAGTTTAATCTTTGATCAATGTTTCTCATAATACAGGAGCTAATAGCCACTACCTGAAGCTATTAGGTAGCAGATTTTTAAAATGAAAACAAAATACTTTCACACAGTTTAAAATACAGAGCTTTTGTCTACAAAATTATGAGTATATAAAAAAGGACAAATAAAGAGTTAGCCAAATTTCAATCCAGTTCATGGCTGTTAAATGTGACAATAAGTAGTGTGATTTACCTTTGTTGGGTTGGTTGGGTTGACAGGGCAGTGGTGGGGGGGGTGTGATTTATTAAATTCTGGCTGTGGCAAACTGTGGCATATTCTCATGATGTCCAACTCCTGAGACAATTTTTTTACTTTTTCACACACCAATTCTTATAAACAAGAAGTGGTACTGTCTTAATATATAATAATGTTTCTTTAATATCCTATCATGATGGACTATTTCACAACGTAATAGTTTGGTGTTTTTATTAACTGAAAAACTGTATTCTGACATATTCCTTCCTTGAATCATTATTCATTCTTTACTGAGAGGGTGGTGGGGCGCTGGAACAGGGTCTTCAGGGAAGCAGTCACAGCACTGAGCTTGACTGAGTTCAAGAAGTGTCTGGACAATGGATTCAGTCCCATGCTCTGACTTGTCTGTCCCTGTGTGGAGCCAGGAGTTGGAGTTGATGATCTTTATGGGTTCCTTCCAACTCAGGAGATTCTATGGTTCTATGAATTTAAGTGTTACCTGAAAAAAAAAAAGTCAAGTGTCAACTTTTTCCCTACTTCTGGGAACTCTTCAAATTTCTAGTAGGTTTCTGGTGAGCAGCAAGATATTTCCTTTAAATTTCAGATCACAAAACTGAGTGCAGAAAATCCATGGGCATTGTGAGGATTTTTCTAAAATGTCTTTATTCATTCTGTCTTCAGTTGTTCACAGTGTGTTCTGCTCTCCTTTTAGAGGCATGCATGTGCATCTCTCAAGCAAAGTATACCTCTCCTGTGATGACTCTTTAGAAGTGCAAGCAATTAGTTTTGAATATTTATTTAAAGTGCTTGCTCTCTATATAACGTTGTTCAGGTAAAACTAAGGTGGCTGGCACATGTTGCTGGTTTAAATGTACAAAATGTCTCACTAGATGGGAATTGAAATGGGAAAAACCTCTTATTTTCCTCCTGACATCCCAAACCTCAGAAATAAAATGGGTTTCTAGGATGGCTTTAAAACTAAAAGAAACAAGGCTTGAATGAAACTCATTCTGGTCAAAGTAGAGTCTGCTTCTGGTCAAAGTAGTGTCTGCTTCTGGGCAAAGTCCATGTTGTGTGTAAGGAGAGGTCTTGGCTTAATAAGTAGCAATGCATTCTGCTGTAACAGCTGTACTAAAAAGATCTTGTATTACACTTGCATCTGTACAAAAGCACAAATGCCTCGAGGTGTGTCTAATCCTTTATAATTGGTTGTAGTAGTTGTTACTCATGAATGGCAAGGAATGAGGTGTGAGACCTACTGATGACAGCTGTAGCTTTGTGATGGGTCTCATTCCTTTCATCTGAATCTCCCTACCTGGCATAGCATCTCTGCAATGGCTTTTTAGGTCACCAGTATCCAAGCTTTTGCTTGTGTGTCACAGCTAGGCTATAGATGGGATGATGCCCAGGAACACTCTTTTGGCAACATTTGTGATGCTCAGTTTGAGTGTTTTTATGAGTACTTGGGAAATACCCCTCGGCTAGTTATTACACCTTTGGCTGGCAGGTAATGGCTGTTACTAATAACAACTTTATCTGTTTCAGTGACTAAAAAGTTAAATGTTTCTTAGAAGTTCTGTGTTCTTTCATACCTCATATGTCTTTTATAAGGTTATTAAGACAATGTTTTTGAGCATGTGTGTGCATGTGGGCATGCATACTTAAGTAATGGTATGATTTTAATGACCATTACTTTTAAAATAGCTGAAATATTTCTTGCATATCTTAAGGTATATGTTCAATATCTAATCTGAAAAAGACTATGTCTCTATAGCAAGCTAAATGAGGAATGTTCAGCAAAAGAAGTTGTTGTTTGTTTGTTTTTTTAATGTGTTAAAGTCCAAACTAGTACTTTTTTTACACTGTTTACAACAAAGCTTTTATTCTGGAAACAATTTGGCTCCAAAATGGAAAAATGTAAAAATAGGTGATGCAGAAAGATGCACCCAGCAATTCTGGCTGGCTTAGCGCTTACAACCTTCAGTTGTGTGGGTCAGTTCGGGGGCTGAAGTCTTCAAAACTGCAGCCTCCTGTTTACTGTCCTGTGTGACCACTGATAGGATATTCCTTCTTGTTAACAAATGTTGAAGTCGTTGGTTTTCATATCTACAAGTGTTTTCAAAGTAGTGCCACACCATGACTTCACGTGGACAAGAAAGAGGTACGTTTGTGGTTTAGTACATTAAATTATAACAAGAAAGTGGACTCAGATGAAATCACCCATGAAACATAATATTTGAGGGGGAAAAAAAAATCCCCCAAATCCCCCACCAAATCTCCTGACATTGTAAATGTTCCTCACAATGCTAACAATCGTTTATGTTCAGGTGTTTCGTCACTCTAATCCAGTCTCTCCACCTATCAATGAGAGGTGCTCTTCCTCTGCTCCTTTACTCAGTGCTGCCTCCTGGCCTTTTCAAACCCATTGGTCTCATTTTTTCTGCATGTTTTAAAAGATAATTCCACCTGTAGACATACTTCAGAGATACATACTCTTTGTTGGTCCATATTTCTCCTCACAAATTGAGTGGTGGCCAGAGCAGGTACAGATTACTGCAAGCTGATGACTACCACAGAGATGTCTCTCTGTTTGCTCAGCCCTAGTAAACTATCCTATACATTTGCTTTTGGCCATTATGCCAGATCAGATCCAGGCCCAGAAATACCTTTGTCACCTGACCCTTGATGGCTGTCTTTGTATGTTGTAGTTGTTTCAGGTTCAGATTAGATGTTAGGAAAAAATTTTTCACTGAAAGAGTTGCCAGGGCCGGGAACAGGCTGCCCAGGAAGGAGGTTGGGTCACCATTCCTGGATGTATTTAAAAAAAAGGTAGATCAGGTACCTAGGGACATGGTTTAGCATAGAACGGGAATGGTTGGACTTGATGATCTTAAAGGTCTTTTCCAACCTTGTGATCCTGTGATTCTGTTTATCTAATCCAACTGTGAAACTTCTGTAAGAATTATCTTTGCTATAACAGATTTTTATTCCTTTATGAAAACCTTACATTGAAGTCATCAGTTGGGATATTTAGTACCATGAAGCCAGGATATGCAGATCAAACAGAACTACCTGAAAGTCTCAACAATTTGTTCAGGCAAGTATGCTATAGTGTACTTTGATGGTATACAGGTATATCAAGTCTACAGAATACGTATCTCCCCTAATGTTACTAGCCTTGGTTTGCAGGGAAGTGTAATTTGTGTTTGATTCAGAATCTCAGTGAAGAAGGAAAAAAAAAAATCAGTGTTCATGTTGTGCCTGCCTGTATAACATAACGATGAGGGAAATTAAATGTCTACCTTGCCTTTTTTATTTTTAAATCTACTTAAAATGTTAACCTGTGAACACATGGAATCCACTTAACTATGTGCAAGAATGCTTGCTGGTTTGTGGTAAACAGGAATCCTCGCAGAGGATTAACCTAGTCAAATGGCCATTTGAGTGTCTCGCTCTCGCATTCTTCCATGGGTGTAAGCGTGCATGCCTTCATCAATGTTTCACAGCTATCAGGTGGAAATCAAGTCCCATGCTCTTACCTAGAAAGATATTGGATATGTGATTGTTGAGAAGCTGTGAAAAATATAGGGCACAGCAAAAAAAATCCTATGCTTTTGAACACTGTAGGAAACCCATTATCTTTTTCTTCGAGTACAAATTTATGCTTTATATATTAACAATAATGTTTCAAGTAAGAAAGTTTTGAATTTAAAAGATATGACTGCATTTTGTGTGTTACACTCAGTGAATTCGTATTGAAATGGTGTTTCTGAGAGTGCATTAATTCCACAAGTGGTTTCTCTGGCATAATGGGTGGGAAAATAATGCCAATTTATTCTGACAAAGTGTTGGATCTGCACTTTGAATTGCGTGGTAATGGTCTTTGACTTAAAAAAAGAATTGTCATTTGAAATCCTCACTCTTGCATTAACACTTTTCACTGATTTAATCAAGACTTGAGAAAAAAAGAAATAAATTCTGTGATTTCATTCCTCAACCTATTGAAGTTCAGCGGGGCAAGCTGCAAGGCAGTGCCAGGCTGTCTGGGGAGGCACAAGTATAGACGTGCTATCTGGGATCTGCTTCTCTGAGCAGTACATCCCTTTTGATTTTTAAAAGAAACTTAGGGCAGAACTGGGTATCGCTGTTGTTTCTGTGAGCAAGTTGAAACACAGGTACTACCTTCTTGATGTACTTTTAATACAGAAGATTTTGCTGTGTTTTATTATTCCTGCTTTAGCCATGGAGTTCCCAACACCATGCTCCTCCACGCTCTCACTGCAGAAAGACACAAAGTCTGCTATGGTTGGAAAGCTGTTTGCTCAGGCACAACTCATCTTCTTGCCAACAAAACTTCCTGCTTCAGATGCGGGACCGGGCAGCATCAGCAATTAGCTTTCTTGTTCTTCGAGCCTAAATTACAATCATTTGTAAGAAGCAGTTAGTAACATCTGCTTACAGGGACGACGTTAGGATTTGAATTCACGTGCCTCTGCAATGGCTGTGCCGAGTAAGACCCTGTAGCTGGGTCTTAGCAAAGCTTGGAGGGAGATGCTAAAAGATGCATCCCCCTTCCCCACAAGTGTTTTTTGTTTTAGTATTTCACAACTTAGCTGTTGCTTTACCAAGCCCTCTGAGTGATTGCCACCTAAGATTCCCTCAAGGCAAAGCAGGAATGGTACACACTGAAGGAACAGTGTGGGGCAGCCCCTCAATTCATAAGGGAGGACATGGTGATGGGGGCCCCATCTGCCCTTTCTGCATTCAGTCAGGCAGCTGCCTTGGCAGCCACATCTTCCACAGTCAGCTAGATGTGCTATTTGACAAGAGAGTAGGAGGCATCACTCCCTGCTGCTACTGGATGTTTCGTCTCTCAGTGACCAACCAGAGGGTGGAAATAAAATTAATCCCATGTGTTTGTTTATTATTTTTGTGTCTCTCTATTTTGCTAGAAAAGAGTAAGGGCTATGAAATTATTATTAATTAGCAGTATCTCTACTACAATACAAATTACTACTTTATTTGATGTGCTTTCTATTATGGTTTTCTTTGGTTTTGTTATCTTCAAAAAAATAATTCAAAGTGTACTTGCTGAATAGAGCTAAAGTGTTATCTTTTCTTGGTTGTCACATAAAATAAAAAGCCCTGGGAATTGAAGTACGGACTGTTGCATTAGGGACCCAGGAATTCAGAGCTGTAGCTAATGCCTGCAATAGCTCTTATCCATTGTATGAGGTGCAGGAAAGTCAGGCAGTATCTAGTAAAGCATTAACTCCTCATAATTGCCACCTAATAAAATCTCGCAAGGGAGAGAAGATATATTAAACACTACCAGCCTAATATTTCCTGTGCAAGCTATTATTCTGTTTGCAAGAAGGGTATTGGTCATGGTAGGTGTAGAAGAGCATATAATTTTTTATAATTGGCCACAATGCATATAGCAGCCCTAGTTTGGGCTTATGAAGAAATTCTTAGGGAATAGTTGATTTATTTTTTTTTTTAACAGAAGGGTGCTTACTGTTTTTCTAGAGTACATATTATTGATTTTGATCAGAAATTTACTGCTGGAATAAACTACTGGTCTTAATTTTGTCATATTTAAATATGAGTGGGGACAAAAGAAATCTTTGTAAAAGTGCTTGGAAGGACAAATTTGCTGGTTTGCAGCTGACCTGAACAAAAAATTCAAGGTCTGTTCTCTACTGCTATGTAACTTAAGTAGTGATTTTTAATGAGGAAATTGTTTAGCCTTTGCAATATTGCTTTGTGTTACTTTTATAATTGGACATATTCTTCTTATATATATATATATCTCACTAAAATGGCTGTGGGTTTTTTTAAACTTTGAACTAAAGTTTATATTTTAAAAAAGAAGCAAACAGTGAGGCTCCAAAGGCAACCATAGCTTTGTATAAAAGCATTAAAAGGCCTCAAAAAAAATCAAAGTCCTTTAAAAAACCAATGGTATTTTTAGCGATGGCACAGTGTTACACTTGACTTCTAAAGTCTGTATATCCGCTGGTGATGTCCTCCAGTTGTTTGTGGCAAGTGACACCACTGCATGCTCTGTCTGCTCCGAGTTTCGGTAGTACCTGTCTCACAAGGCCTACATTTCTCAGCTGCCTCCTTTGTGTACAGCAGCGCTACTGAACACTAACAATCAACAGTGCCTAATTAGCTCTTTTACTTTGAAGTAAGGTCCTTGTTAGCTTTGACTGACACTCTTAATTGTGACTCTCTGGAGCTCTGTTTTTAAAAATGTTTGTACACATCATGCATTTGATTTAAGTGACTTATTCTTACCACGTTTAAATAACTAATCTGTGTGTTTGGATTATGGGGTTTGTTTTCTTCCTTAGACCCTGGGCCATGGTTGTCCCTGATATTGAACTGATCTGTGAAATTACGTTGGTTGCTGATGGGTTTGTTGATGCATGTTTGGTAGCCAGGAAGCAGATTACCTTGTATATTCTCTGCTTTCTAAACTGAGGGTCTCTTTGGGCTTCTGGGTTTGGTACATGTTAATTAATGCATACTGACTTGGGAACTGTGGCTGGCCGTTGTACATAATAGGTATTTTTTTACTTGTACAGTCTAACCTTTTATTTTGAAGACAATTTAAATCACCTGTCCATCCTTATTAAATCATCAAGTATGGATTTAGAAGAAGGTACTTTTTCCTCTGATCTTGGGACATCTGTCATGTGTTAGTTTTGCATTAAATAACTGTATATCACTATCCATCCGAGGCATGAAACAAACTACATCATGTTCTATCTGTATTAGAAATATGACTATCAGCTGGAGAAGAGAAAAACCTTCAAGGAGAGCAGGAATTGTTATGAATAACAAATAATATATTCTATCTGGATGGCTGTTAAAGCTTTCTCCAGCGAATACTGTGGAGGGTTGTTTGAAAAATGGAAATAAAACATTGCTAAAAAATTTAATTATTAGTCTAGAAAGAATTCATATTAAGACTAGTTATCATAAAAATCTACAACTTATGGGACTTGGAAGTTTTATAATTTCTTCCCTGTAAAGGGAAGTAATGGGCATGCTATTTACTCTTTTCCAACTGCATAATTTTTCACAAGACAGTTGTAATATTCCATTTTACTAGCGGAAGAACAGGGAGAACTCTTCAACCTTAAGCCATAAACTCTAGCAAGCAGGACTATTATGAAAGCAAAAGCAGCTTTATTTTCATGCCTGCATAATTTTGAAATTATCTCCAAATGTCCTGAAGTTTTCCTGACATATTCTTGCAATGTTTCTAGAGATAATTAATTCGAACATTGTGTTAAAGTCTTTGTACACTGGACAATCCACACAGCAGGCTGCCATAAAGATGCATAGTGTCCTCTTTAACAGCCCATCAGACAACAAACCAACAAAAACTTCTTTGGGGAAAAAAAACTTACGTAAATCTAAGCAAAAGCTTATTAAGCCCAGTATGTCCCTAAATTTTTCTGTTTTCACAACCACCTCTATGTTTAACTTCTTTGCCTAAATGTAACACTTCTGAAATGTAGAGATTCATTTTCCTTGCAGATGCTCAACATCTTTAGTACCTCAGGAAAAATTTTTTTTCCTGACGATGAACTGTTCTGAAGTTGAAAATTGCTTCTTATTCTTTCTTCAATGAGATATATTTTGTACATTTGATTCACAGTTATGGAGTGCCACTATCATGGAACGTGTTAGTGATATCTTTTAAAAAGTGTATATTGTTAACTGGTGAGTTTGCCACTGGTTTTGTTCCCTGTCCCCTATTTTCTTTTGGTTGTGGGGTTTTCTTGTGTGTTCTTTTTTTTCTTTTCATGTTTTTTTTCTTTTGGTTTAGATAGTAATGCCAACTAGGCTGTGTCTGCCATCCTACTGGCAGGGCATAGGGGAAGATATAGGCTTTTCCTTTACCCGTCACTTACCAAATGTTTCTAGGCTCTTCCTCTGGGCTGGGTAGTTATCTGTTTCTCTTCTTTAATTTTTGCATCGGAGATGGTTGCAAAACATGTTGATAGTCTGTTCCATCTTTTCTTTTGGAAACAGAAAAATATGGCTAGCATCAGGCCAAATTAGTAGAAGTTTGGCAGCAACTTTATGCTTGCCTTGGTTCATCATGGAGACACAGTTGCAATGAATACAATAATACTCGATGGTGCAAATTTTGCCTTTTAAAAGCGAGAAGCAAAGCGGTAGAATACTAAGAACTGTTTATACACCTTTTTTTGTTTGTTTTTTCTTCACTAGATTTCCAACACTGGCCTAAAACCACTGCAAGAGTATAAGGGAATGAAAAGGTGTCATTTTACTCTGTGTGTTAACCGATGGTTTTCTTCTTAACCACTCTCACTTAGTTTGATTTCCTGTGCTAACATGACTAGTTAGAATGTTTTCACAGAACCATTATGACTGGATACTTAATGCTATCAAGTCAGTTGTGCTAGTTGCAGGCTCACTGAAACCAGGAGACAAGAACAGACCGGAGGATCAGGTAAAATCTTCACCTAAAAGCCTCAAAGAGTGTTTTGCTTTTGGATAAAAGCAGAATGCTATCAAGAGAAGGATTTCCTGCTCTTGCAAAATGTGGTTTACCATCCTTTTCCAGGTGCTCATGCAAGCCTTAAGAGACTTCAATTTGCCTAAAATAGTGACAGATGATATCCCAATTTTCATGGGCCTGATCAGTGACCTGTTTCCAGCTCTGGATGTTCTGAGGTGGAGGAACCTGCAATTTGAACAGATGGTTAAACAATCTACCCTGAAGCTTCTCTTTTAGCCTGAAGAGAGCTTTATTCTCAGAGTGAAAGAATTCATTGCCTTTAATTACTCCCCTTAAGAGTTTCAATCAAAATAATTGCAAACATGTTGTATTAGACTAGAAGGTTATTTCTGAGTATTGATAAGGTATCCTCAGTGCCTCAGTATTTCAAAGGTGTTTTGTTGTGGCAGTAACACACCTCAATATAATGAATATGCCCACAAGGAAACGTGTCCTGTTCAAAAAAGCTGTCTACAGTGACAAACATGTTTGTTTGTGTACAGTGCCCAGAATTTGTACTTGGTAGCATATTAATTGTTGCTGATTATTTATAGAGAGGAAAGAATAGTAAGGGAGCAAAATCATATAAATAAGAAGGTGTGGAATGTGCATGGCTACACGTGACTTTACTGTGTTCTGGTATTTCCCTATGATATAATGCATGTAGTGCTGTAAACATTAAAAACGTGTGTACACCTATGTATGTATACTCATCAGAATTACTGGTCTATAATCTAAATTGAAATGTTATTTTTAGTTTGAATTACAGGTAGGGTAAAAAGGTGAAACTTAGAAACACTGGGTATTATACAGACCAACTAAAAAAGTGTGCTACTTTGGACTGCTAAGAAAGTATAGTCCTATCTTCCTTCAAGGAACATCCACATTCGCCGTATGCAATAGCACACTCCTTTCCTGTATTAGGCTTTATTGGAAACTGAAATAACCAAGCTGGTTAAAATGTGACTGATCTCAGGATTTGTGATGGATTTTTCTGCTGTAGTCTATCTTGTTCCATTATCCAGACAGAAGAGTGAAAGACAATAGGCTATCCCTTAGGGTATTACCCACTTTGCAGCTTAGAACGCGTTTGGTAGAGTATTTTGATTCCTGCTAGCTGGGTTGATCAGAGGACGAGCACTGAGGAACATGGACTTGTTCCTATTGGACTTTAGAAAATCAATGTGGGTGTGCTTTACTAAGACAGAAATCCATAAGCAGCCAAGCTGTTTTCATTCTGCAGCTTATAGAAGTATTTGTTTGGAAGAAATGCGTTACTTCAGTGGACTGATTTTGTATTTTACCAAGTTATAGCTGCACAACTGTTCTAAGAGTGGAATCCACTCTGCTAAATTGATGTAGAAATTCTGTTAACTGTTCCATATCCCTGGATCAGCACAGTCCTACTGGACTGTGTGGCTGTAGAGCAAAATAAGAGTTGTTTTCATTAGTTAAGCTAACCGCATTCATTAATTTAAGCCAATTCTCTTCCTGTTTTCTGGGAGATAAATGATGTTGCTCGATGCAGCAACAGCTCAGCTGGGGTGAGTCTGCTGAGAAGGTTTAAGTCCATTTATCCTGTTACAGAGAACGTGAAGGGGGAGATAGTTTTTGTGACTAATTGTGTGTCTGTCTGTTTAGAAGACCACAGGAGAGGGAAGGTGTTGGCCGCATATCCCTTCTGTGTGGTGTGTTGTTTAGCTAGTGGAGCTACTAGTGGCACGTCACTCTGTATTTGTCACCAGAAATGTGGGGACAGGAAAGACTACAGCACGTTTTCTATATTACATTGTAAAGAAAAGTTCATAGCTCTTGCAGAAAACATTCAGCTTATTGTCTCTGCCTTAGGCTGCAGTGTAATAACGCATGGTTCAGGTCATCCAGCCACAGGATGTGCAGTGGCAAAGCTTAAATGTTACAAGCTAATTCTACGTTTTGTGTGTTGTTCGCATGTCCCAAAGGAAAATTAATCGTGACACCATGTAATAAGCATTCAATTTGACAGTTAGACTAAGTAATACTTTATTCTGGAAGGAGAAGCAGGATGGTTTAATTAGGCTTCTAGACAGAAATAGTGGAATATATTGCCAAAACACTAGACAAATACTTGTAATAGATAATGGTTGCCCATTTCTGCTACTAAATGTTGGCAGCTGTGTGGATTTTCTTCCCCATCAACTGCCATTTCAAAATGGGATTCTCCTTTCCTATCCTTAGGTTTAATGGAAGTTTGAGGCTAAACTATTCCAGAGGCCATGATTAAATCAAGGAGAACAGTTCACTGAGTTCAGGGATTTGTAGTCAAAGACACAGTTCAAGAATCATGGAATGGTTTGTGTTGGAGGGGACATCAAAGACTATCTTATTCCAACTCCCGGGCCATGGGCAATGACACCCTCCACTAGACCAGGTTCCCCTAAGCACCATCCAACCTTACCTTGAAAACTGCCAGGGAGGGGACAGCCACAGTTTCTCTGGACAATCTGTGCCAGGGCCTCACCTCCCTCACAGGGAAGTATTTCTTCCAAATATCTAATCTAAATCTACCCTCCGTCAGTTTAAACCCATTACCCTTTGTTCTGTCACTCCATGCCCTTGTAAACAGTCCCTCTCTAGCTCTCCTGTAGGCCCCCTTAAAGTACTTGAAGGCTGCTATAAGATCTCCCTGGAGCCTTCTCTACTCCAGGTAAAACAAGTCCAAGCCTCTCAGGCTGTCTACATAGGAGAAGTGCTCCAGCCCTCTGATTACCTTTGTAGCCCTCCTCTGGACTTGGTCCAACAGCTCCATGGCCACCTTATAGTGGGGACCCCAGAGCTGGATGCAGTACTTGCTGTGGGGTCTCAGCAGAGCAGAGGGGGAGAATCACCTGCCTCAACTTGCTTCTTTTAATGCAGCCCAGGATATGTTTGGCTTTCTGGGCTGCAAGCATACATTGCAAGGTCATGTTGAGCTTATTGTCCACCAACACCCTGAAGCCTTTCTCCTCAGAACTGCTATCAATCCATTCTCAGCCCAGCTCATAGTTGAGCTTGGGATTGCCCCAACTGATGTGCGGGATCTTGCATTTGGCCTTGTTGAACTTCATGATGGTTGCACAAGGAAGAAAGTCAAAGGTTCCTACTGTATCAAAATTGTATCACTAATATGCAGCCTGTGCCTTCTCTTCAGGTGCTGAAAATTCTTCATCACACGTACATGAACGTGAAATAAAAGCTTGTTTGGAATGACCTTAACACAAAAGCTTTAACAGTTAATGAACTCTTTGGCTTTATACAACATGCAGCCCAAGAATGGAAAGATGGCAAGCAGAACATATGTTCTTTTTACTAGGATCAGTTCCTGGTGGCATCATCCCCCATCAGAAATAGTCAGTGCTTGAATTTGGAGAAGGTGTTAGAGACCAAATTCTTGTGGTTTTCTTTGTTTTGATGCAATCAGATGTGGGTGCATAACTGGTGGTTATGGGAAGACTGGAGGCAGGGCAGGATGCCAGTAGACAGAAAAGTACTAGCCTGAATGATACTGATTTAACTGCTTTAAAGAGAGAGTTATTTTCTCCCCAGACTCACGAAACCTCCCATATCATTAAGACTAACAACACACTGTCCTGTAATGAAAACAGAATTAGGTCATTATTACATAAAATGAAGTAATTTTGCTGTGTCAAGTGTTCACTGAAAATATTTTTTGATTTTTACTTAGAATAACCATCTAATAAGCAACCAAAGGAAGAAAGCATGGCTGTTATCCTACAATAGCTTCTTGTTTCAGTGATGCATTAAATCTTCTGAAGTTTTAATTGCTGTGCAATGTTGTTATTTTAGCACTGAAGTGATGGGATTCTATTGAAACATAATTTGCAGGTCTCCTGTCATGTTTTCTGAGCAAGCAAGCTAAAGTTACCTATGAGGGGCCAAAATTGTTAGTTTTAGATGGAGGTATAGATCCTATCTGGACTGAGTAGCTCAACACTGTTATGGATGATAAACAAGATAAGCAAATGAGAAGCGAATACAGTGGCTTCTCTACTTTTTTCCACATTTTCTTTTATTTTTCTAGAGTTCTAGAGACAGTATTTCAGTGTGTGTTCCTTTTTTCTTCCATTCTTATAATTTATTTGGTTTCAGTATCGCTAATTAGCATTTTAACATCTGAGTAACACATTGTGCATTGCCTTTTTTGTACAACAAAAAGGCTTAAAGTAGCCTGGGTGTACTGTAAGGGTGATTGTGCCTCCTAGTGTATGAATCGATGTAATTCAAGATGTCAATCATAAGATTATTGAAACTGGTATTTGGAAAGCCTCTCAGCAAAATATATTTAAGATTCCATGAGTGAAGTCTTTGCATCGCTGTAGTAAGGAAGGCTGGTGTTAGGAAACAATTCAGTTTAATAACTAGCAGTAGTACCCAGACTTCTTATTCCCTTCTTATTAATTATACAGCTAAACCAATAATGTTGGCTGTCCAAAATGCTGTATGTAATGAAATCTAAATCTAAAATCTGAATGTACCCTTTGGAAGGTGATTATAAATGAGCACATTCTCTTAATCTTGCCTGTCTGAAGAGCTTTAACGGTCTCCGTTCACTTGGTAAGGTGTCTGTCTGGAGCTAGCCACACAGCTTACCTTTAGCTAATGAACAGAAAGTGGATTTTCCAAGAGACACTTCAGAGCTCCTAAATTTAGGCTCCTGCTCTGAATAATTTTCTGTTTATTTCTATTGGCACTGAGAGAGACATTGCTTCCCCCTGCTTTTAGCAGCTTTCAGGAGAAGACACATTTGTGAAGCAGGCTAGTAATCTCATGAATGAATTAAATCATGGAAAACTCATGCAAGATCAAGTAAAACCTTTTTAATCTGTTCTCTGTTTCTGAAGTAAAAAGCTATAGCCATGTTGAAATAGACTTTGGCTATATTCAAGAAACAGTGTGTGTGTTTGATGTTGCAGATAATCCTTGTTCCTTAAAGGGGCTATAATCACAGAATCACTAGGTTGGAAAAGACCTTTAAGATCATTGGATCCAACCATACCAGTCCTCTACTAAGCCATATTCCTTAGCACCAAAGATGCTCTACCACTCCACTTCCTCAATTGAACAGGGGAAGGTAAGATATAACTTAAGGCTCATGAGTCATGATAAGGACAGGGACATCAATCAGCAACTACTGTCACTGACAAAACAGACTCAACTCGTGGGGTCCCTCCAAAGGGAGACAGTCCTCCACAAACATCTCCAACGCAAGTCCTTCCCGCAGGCTGCAGTTCTTCACCATATTCTCACTCCTCTAACTGGTTGCAGATGCTGTTGTGCAGCAGTTTTTCCACTTTCTTAAATGTGTTATCGCAGAGGGTGCTACCACTGTGGTTGATGGGCTCAGCCTAGTTCAGCAGTAAGTCCTTCTTGGAGCCAGCTGGTATTGGCTCTGACAGACATGGAGAAGCATTTGGGAATGTTGGTTGATGAAAAGCTCAACATGACCCTGCAATGCACACTTGCAGCCCAGAAAGACAACTATATCCTGGGATGCATCAAAAGCAGCATGACCAGCAGGTCAAGGAAAGTGGTTCTGCCCCCCTACTCTGCTCTCGTGAGACTGCACGTGGAGTACTGCATCCAGCTCTGGGGTCCCCACTATAAGGTGGCCATGGAGCTGTTGGACCAAGTCCAGAGAAGGGCCACAGATGTAATCAGAGTGCTGGAGCACCTCTCCTATGAAGACAGACTGAGAGACTTGGGCTTGTTTTACCTGGAGAAGCAAAGGTTCCAGGGAGAACTTGTAGCAGCTTTCCAGTACTTTAAGAGGCTACAGAAAAGCTGGAGAGGAACTGTTTACAAGGCTGTGGAGTGATAGCACAAAGGGTAATGGGTTTAAACTGAAAGAGGGTAGATTTAGATTGTATATTAAGAAAAAATCTTCCCTGTGAGGGTAGTGAGGCCCTGGCACAGGTTGCCCAGAGAAACTGTGGCTTTGGGCAACCTGGTCTAGTGGAGGGTGTCCCTGCCCATGGCAGGAGGGGTTGGAACTAGATGGTCTTTGATGTCCCTCCCAACCCAAACCATTCAATGATTCCATGACATAGAGGAAGCTTCTAGCAGCTTCACACAAAAGACCCCCTGTAGAACCTCTTCTACCAAAACATGTCCACACAAACCCAGTACAAATAATGAGCTAACTGCTTTTTGTAATGCAAATCTGTCAGTAGTAAGAAGTGAATTACTTGTTTACTGTTTGCTGAGAGGTTTTTAATAGCTGTCACCATCTTTGATAATGTTAAGAACACTGGTTTACATCAGCTTGTGTTTTTGTTTCTCTTACTTCTTTGGATTACAGTAATGCTCTTTTAACTTGTTTTATAGCTATGCTTCATGCAAATTAACTATGAGAACAATGTTTTCTAAAGACTATGGGGTTCCATGTATAAAAGGGAACTCAGTTGACCAAGACACAGTGCATTAACTTGAAGCAGTCCAATGTGATCATCATCTCCTTTTGGTGATCATCTCCTTTTTGCAGCTGTTGAACTGGTCCAAAACAACTGACAAATTTAAGGAAGTGAATCTTTTTTCAGATGGTGGTTTTATTTTCATGCAGCATTACTGCTGTTTCATGTGAAAATTCAGTTTTGCAAAGTTCAAATATGTCATCAACATTTCAGTCAGTTCTAACTAAGAACTATACTGTACTAAGGTTGTATGCCATCCAGACAAGAAGCCTTCAGTGCATGTATTTCTCAGACAAATGTTGTCAGTAGGAGTATTTAATTAAACAGCATGAGTCTGTACAGTTGCCACCTAGGGGGATGAGGATCAGAGGACTGGTGAGGACGTGGAGAGGCAACATGATCTCTTGTTGCGAACAGACGCGAGTAGAGATAAAAACAGTAGGCAACAAACTGTCCAAACAGGATAGCTGTGAGTAAATAATCACTTTAGACTGTGTTTGACTAATACTGTGTGAACATAAGCAGGGGATAAAGTTGCCTAATCCTTTGGAATATGAACAGTTAAGTCTGTTGTTGCTAACCTGAAGCATGTGTTACAGTTAGCATCGTGATAGGGAATTTTCAACTTGGTTGTGATAGGAGCTACAGATGAGAAGGGTTACTTTTTTGTCTTTGATTACATCTATACAGACTTTTCAGACAGACTGGGTTATATGTACTACTGTAGATATCTGCAATGCAAGTTACGTTGAACTTCTGTCGCATAATTCTTGGCCTTGTGTACAACTTGCACGCTGTTATTCTAGGTAGCCTGTTCTCAAGAAATATTAAACAAATACAGAATTCTTGTTCTCTCACTTCCTTTTAGGTGATCCATCCCTCTGAAAGCAGGAGCAAAGTATCACCCAGATCCTTTCTTTCTGCCCTCCCTGGAATAAAAAATGCAGTCAAGGAAAAGGAGTATAGTCGTATAGCAGTGTACTCAGCTGTCATAATAGCTCTTAGAAATGAAGCACCATGATGACCTTTCCATGAACAAATAAAAATGTAAAGCTAGTGACACTTTAGTCTTACAGTCAGTTCAATAGTATTTGTGTTGCACTAAAATCAGTCACAAACAGTTCTCCAGTCAAAAGTTTGTATTTCAAAGCTAGAGGGAAGAAATATTGCAATTTTTTTCCCAACTTCTTACTGATAAAAAACAATTGATTGTTTTCCAACTTGTTTTTCAGGTATGTTGCCAGCTGGATAGAAACAAGGCCAAAAAGGCTAACTCAACTGTTCTCTTTGAGAAATACATGCCTGCCTCTCTACTTAAAAGAACTCAGAAAAAAAATTTAAAACTGGTACTCACATTCCTGAAAATAGTATGATTTGTGTATGCATTGGGATTAAAACTACTTATATTTTAAGAAACACTATTTCTGAAACATCCACTGAGCATGTGGTCCTATGCCGGAGTGAAAACGCTTAAAATTGCTGTATATCTGAAAGGTATGTGCAGTGAAAATGTGACAGTCTTGTATATCAGACCTGAACCCCTGTTTTGGAGACCTACAGGGATTCAGCAGTGTCATATTGCAGTGGCACACTGTAACAAGAAGAACCGTAGTGTGTTCATGGCACTGGGTGTAACAATCTGAATTCTCAGTTCTTGTCTTGCTTCTGTTAGTAATGTCTTGGGTAGCTTAAGGTTAGCCATTTCATCTCTCTGTACAGGAATTCTTCCTCTCTCTAATTAAATGCTCTCTAAATTCATTTGCATTAGTTACTCCCATGGTCTGATAATGAAACCCTACATTGCTAAATGTTATTAGAGAACAGAGCTGAACCATTTTGTATATAAACCACCTGATACCACACGATCCTTATGTTGCCATTTTAAACTTAATACGTCTTGTCATTTTAAACTCTTAAAAGTGTCTACCTGCTTCTAACAAAGGTAATTAAGAATCTACTGTAACATTCATGCTCAAATCGTGTCATCTTCTCCATATACCTTGCTTTAAGTAGAGTAGAATGAAGGTATTTTGGTACATTTTATCAGAAGACCTTTTCATGCCTTTGACCTCTGAAAGGAGCTCCTAGACAATAAGGAAGCCTAGCAAGGAGTTGCAGTCTCACTACTTAAATACCTTCTTGGGGTCACTGTCACCTCTGAATGGAGTAAGAATTTCAGGTCACTCTCTTCACATTTATTTATTGCAGACATTCTGCTGGATTGTTTGCTGACCCCTGAAAATATTCCTTCAGGGCAAGGCTGTGTCCAGAGTCATTTACCCAGGGTAGAGGAGCTGTGTTTACTTAGGGAAGTGTTACCAGTTGTACTTTATCTATGCTAAAGTCCCTGCCTACGTAACAAAAAGGTAACATGAGGGTCATGCCTACCAGAATTAAAGTATCTAGTGAAGAGCTGGGCAGATGTATGTTTAATCTCACCTGTTTGATTTATACTGAGAAACGTAGATGTTAAGCAAGCATTGTAACTCATTCCCCTTCGTGAGATTTTGTTGTTGTGATGCTACAAAAGGATTGAAGAAAGTTCTAAAACTCTTTTTAGTGTTTTTCTTAGGCAGACCTTAATTTCTTGAGAAATATCTAGTCATACTTGCCTGCTAAAGAGTAAAAACCAAAAATTTGTTGTCTTTACTGATGCTTAAATTAGACTAACCTCTCTTGAAAGACCAAATTTATATGTGCAAGGAGCATCTTGCATAAGTTGAAGAATCAGAAGCAACACATTATTGCATCAAGGGAGTGGAACATCTTTTTGGTCTCAGTAACATTTTCCTCTCCTTTAAAAAGATTTGGTTTTCTGTGGACACGCTCAAGAAGGTCTTGTCTGAAGCAAGCCATCTCTGAGGGCTCACAGCTACATAAATTTAAAATGAATTTAGAAGTTCTAGGAAATAGAATACTTGGGCTGGATGGGTGATTAGCCTTGGCAAACAGCCAAACACCCATCCAGCTGCTCAGTTGCTCACTCCTCAGCAGAGTAGGAGGAAAAAATAGATTGAAAAAGCTAGAGGGTTGGGATGAAGACAGGGACATTGGTAAAACAGAATTGATTTGGGGAAAAGTCTTTTTTTTCCCAATTAAAATGGGGATGGGAGAAACAAAGGCAAGTGCTAAAACAAAATGTTTCTTCCTTTCTTCCTCCTTTCCCCCAAGCTCAGCCTCACTCTTTCACTCCTGACTCTTCTACCTCCACACTACAAGCCAGCTAGGTGGATGGGTGGGATATGGTCAGCACATAGTTTGTTTCTGCCCATTCCTTCTCTCTCATGCTTTACCCCTGCTCTAGCATGGGCTCTCCATGGCCTCATATTCATGAGCTGGCATACTCACCAGCTCCAGTTTATACCTTTTTACCACAGTAGGAGAAATTCAGGCTCCAAGTCCATTTAATCACTGAAACTAATGCCTGCAGCACCTGTATGCCACAAATTGAAGCCTTGACACCGTCCTGTTGCCAGCTTTATGCACAGGTATCCGCTTGCCAGTGGAATTCCCTCCATACTAACAGAAGTGCATGGATGTCTAGCAAAGCCTTTCTACTCTGTTCTTGATCAACTTACAAGCAGTTATATTTGTGGAATACAAATCATAGAAATTATGATAATATGATATATACCTGTCAGTGGAGAAATAGCAAGCACGAGCTATTAATTATAATTGCCTCAGTTTGGGGGTTTGGTTGGTTTTGTTCTTTTTCCAGTGTGATTTGCACAGAATAGTCTCAAATGCTTCAGGGTGTTTTGATGGCATTAATCTTAGATCTTTTTTCTTTTTAAATGCTTAGATGAATGGGAATTTTCTTGGGGAGTTCAAAAGTTTGTGGGCATAGAAACAGGGACCTGATGATCAAAAGACATTATCCATTATGAGCTATCTTGTAACAAGTTCTCTTTAAGGGTTAATATTTGATAGGAAAATACAGAGCTTGGAAAAGAACACTTTATCAGGCAATGAAGGTTTCAGGTACTCACAGCAAGTCAGGCTAATCTATTGCCAACTATTTGCCCAAACAGTTTTAAGTACGCTGAAAGCCAGGCCAAAAAAGTAAATGGAAATGCTAAATGAAAAATCAAACCAGCTCCCTATTGCACCAGCTTTTTCTTCCTCTACTGGTTTTTGGGAGACTGGCATTCTGCACAGGTTGATGTTGAACCAATGCATTTCAGCTAGAACTTGAATTCAAAATTTTCCCACTAGAATGAATTTATTTTAAAAATCCAAGTAGGAATACTGTGTAAAAAGTAATCCCATGGAACATTTTGTTCTAATAATAATGTTTGAGAACACAAGAACAGTGTATCCTGTTTCGTTGCTTGTTAGAATTCAGTCCTCACCAGAAAGAGGCAGAAATTACTGTTTGCTTTTAAAACTAAACTGTGCTGTCCAAGTGTTTGATTTTTTTTTTTTTCCTTTTCAGTTTCAGGCAATCTTTGTTCACACGTCTGAGGCTGCACGTCTCAAACATTTTATTGATTTACTCTTAACAAAAGGCTTGTTGGAAAGGCCAGAGTAGGGAAAGCAGTGTTTGTAGATGACAGACTCTGAAGACTCCTGGTTAACATCTTGTTCACAACTAGTGCAGAACATCAGCAGCATTTCAGGGTAAGTTCCATACATATGTAAGAAACTTCACTCAACAGCAAAAGTGAAAAATACTGCGTGGTTATTGCAGTCTCATAGAGCTGTTGGCTACCATCCCTGCCCATGGCAGGGTGGCTGGAACTTGATGATTTTTAAAGTCCCTTCCAACCCTAACCATTCTATGATTCTACTGCTGTTACCTGGGTCTTGGCAAGCTCATTGTTTCACCAAGTGGCGAAGTTAGTGAAGCTGGGGCAGGCAATAAGAAGGGAAGGGTGAATTGGCACCGACGCTGTGCTCCCACAAGTTACTCTGTGTGTGTAGACAAGAGAAAATTTGGTTTTGCTGGTGTTAAGAAGCCTTGAGCTGGCTTTGGCTAGCCTGGGTGTCTCTGTATTGTAGCTGCAGACATACCAAAAAGGACAGTCACGAGCTGGGCTTGCTTTTGCTATGTACCACACAGTCACTGCAGAGGGGCGATCCCTGTCTGGAGAAGTTTGGAGTCTCCATAAGTGAGATGGATACAGAGCAAAGGAATTGTTAATATAACACACAAGCAGAGGGGGCTGTATGTTGGTCAAAAATGCTACGCTGGTCTTAGAACAAGAGGAGTCATACAGTCAAAGTAAAATAAGCTCTTAAAAGCTTTGTGTCTCTTCTGCTTTTCATGAACGACACAACCAAGGAGCCCATCTGTCAGTGGATATGCCCTCTTTGCCTTCTTTTTTCATCTTTACAGTGATCTGAAGTGATAGAACTATACAGAAAAAATGACATGCCCTATTCACTCTACAGCGCTTTGCAGCTGTAAAAAGCACTAGAGAAAGAAGTTAATACAGCGTATCCTCTCATATGTCTGGGAGAAGAGACAGAAAATGATTTCTCACTTCTAAAAACTTTCCAAAATGTAGAGGAGTCTTTAGATAAAATCTTTAGAAATATTTCCATTTTCTTGATGCTTAATTTAACAGCCGCTGCAATAATTTGTTTTTTATTTTTAGCTAGTCTACATTGCTGCTAGTGGATCAGATTGTCACCAGGCTTAAAAAAAAGTATAAAGCCACAAATCTCTCTTAAATAACGTTTTACACTGCTTTTTCTTTCCCATCTCCTGTTCTTTTCTTCTGTATATTCAGGTCAGATAAGCAAATACTGCTTTCAGTTTACTTTGTACCTTGGTTTATTCTTTGAAGCTTTTCCAAATTCACGTTACCTTGGAATTGTGCATTAACAGAATTTAATCGCCTTTTTGCCACTCGAAATGAACGTGGAGATTTCAGGAAAGGAAGTCTGCTGCATGTCAGAGCAAGATCATGAACTGCTGTAAACTCTTGTAGCTCCTTTAATGGGAAATCAGCCTGAAAAAAGGTTTTGGACATTCCTCTGTTCCAGGAGAGACTTTTTTTTTAGCTAATGATTACCATTCCAGTAGCAACCATGATCAAGGCACTAAAGCACAAAGGCATAATGTTTTCCACTGCAAACAGAAGCTGATGAAAGGAGCTCTTAGGCAGCAAAGGTGGTGCATTCTTCTTACAGGAAACTTCTTAAATAAACCAAAAAGTTTCAGCATCATAGTGGCTTTGTCTCAGAGCATATCGCACTCACGAACTGCGGGATAAGATTGGGGAGCTTATGAACCTTTAGGGATTTACTCTGAAATGTTAGTAGTATTCCTTCAGTTTTAAAGTCAAATCAATATTGTAAAATATCCATCACTACTCCTAAGAAAGATGAAGGGATGAGTGAAGAAGTGGATTCCTCTGGTTGTCTGTAGCTTTTCCTTCTGTCTGCTGCTTTTCACAAAGTCCCTCTTGTTAAATGCTTTGCTAGCACGTCCCTCAGCTAATCACAGGAGGTGAAGAACCATGTGACAATTCAGGAGCAGATTTAGTGTACGGGCTCTCCATTGTGTTTGCAGCATTTTTCAGTGGGCTGTGATGGAATGATTTTGTTCTTCACATGTAGCTCAAAATGTCTGCCTCTTACCTTAGTTTTGTGTTTGTGTGTACTGATTCTTCTTCCTATAAAATGCATTCAAGTGATTAGGGCCACAAAGATGATTAGAGGGCTGGAGCACCTGCCCTACAAAGAGAGGCTGAGGGAGCTGGGCTTGTTCAGCCTGGAGAAGAGAAGGCTGAGGGGGGACCTCATTGCAGCCTTCCAGTACCTGAAGGGAGCTTATAAGCAGGAGGGGATTCAACTTTTTAAAAGGGTAGATAATGGCAGGACTAGGGGGAATGGACTGAAGCTAAAGGAGGGAAGGTTTAAATTAGATATTAGGGGGAAGTTTTTTACAGAAAGAGTGGTGAGGTGCTGGAACAGGCTGCCCAGAGAAGTAGTGGCTGCCCCGTCCCTGGAAGTGTTCAAGGCCAGGTTGGATGGGGCCCGGGGCAACCTTGTGTAGATCCAGGCCGGGAGGTTGGTGGCCCTGCCTGTGGCAGGGGGGTTGGAGCTGTATGATCCATGGGGGCCCTTCCAACCCAGACCATTCTATGATTCTATGATACAGTGAAATGCATTCATTACATGCTTTAGGCTACCACTCCAAGGAATTGTTTGGAACAGTCAAATTGTTGGTTGATTTTTTTTTAATGGAAAGAGGTGTCCCATCCAATTGCATAAATGGGCAATTTAAATGAAGTCTCAGAAGACCTTAAGAGCTGAACTTGAAGTACAATTATTCCCTGTATTGCCATGTTCTTTCTATAGTTTAGAGGTTGAAAGATTTCTCTTTAAGATCATATCACTTTTAATCTGCAGTATTTTCTGCCAGCTCCCATCTTATCTGTACCCATGTAACTTTTTTTGAGGTATCTGTTAGAGTGGGTGAGATTAGCATGTAGTGTTGGGTTTTATTTAGCATTCCCCCAAGGCATATGACTCACCCACTCTGCCTCTAGAACAGCAGAACATTTCAAAATGTTGCTTGATGGAGGCAGGTTCTGATGCAAACTAATAGTGGTACATTAACTTTAGGGTCTTCAGTAATACTAAAGTCTGGATCAGTGCCACAGAGAAGAAATTTGCATAAACATTTATGTAGGATGGAATTTTGTACAATATATCTCCTTATGGTGCTGCAACGATATATCATTTAAAAATATAATAGGAGTGGTAGGTTATTATTGTGGGCACTGTTTAAAATTTAGATGAGGACCTAGAAGGAGTATTTCTAATTCTTAGTTTAAAAGTAAAATATATGTATTATCTTTTATATAAGAATTTTAAGGTAATTAAAATACTTGAAACCTTTCATATGCACACAGTTTCTGCAAAACATTTTCCCCCTTTATAGTAGAAAATCAGGGTAAGTGTAGCTACAGCTTTTTTTCCCCCCAAATTTATGATCAAACGGTTTCAAACATATTGAGGTTCTACATTTCTATCTTGTCCTCCAGAACACCTTCACTTTTCATCTGCTTGCTTGTCTGCAGTCAGTAACTATCCTTACAGCTGACTGTGACCAGACAGAAAGGTCCTTGGAAGCATTTGAGACCTATCTTCAATCGGCCAGACAAAATTCACTGTTGAGGTTTGCAGATAGTTTATTTCACTGTTTCAAGAATCTCAGATTATTCCTCCCTCTGTCCTAATGGAAACTCTTTGCAGTGATGTATTTATTCATACTGCTTTGCCTAAGAAACCAAGAACTCTGCAGTAAGTCAAGAACTGCAGCAGGGCCAGGATATGCAGCATTCAGCCATCACTATGCAAGCGCAGTTTCCATTTTCTACAAGCTCTCATGAACATACCCAATTTTTTAAAAAATCAAGACAAGTTCAAAACCATATGCATACATTTTACTTTTTTTTTTTTAAATTCTCATTCAGATGTTTTTAACATGCAGCCTAATACAATGGAACAAAAGAAAGAAGTCTTAGTCTGCAATTTTTCCTATTCTATGTATCATAGGTGGAACTGATAATTTTGTATTATTTTTTTCCTTCTTCACCCTCCTTTCTTTTTGAAAAATATTCAAGTCAAAAATATAGGCTTAGTCATCTCAAAACCAATAGCAGAGCAGCCCAAATTCATGACACCATTGACTAGACAAAAAAAATCTGGACTTAGTTACACCAAATTTTTGAAAAATCTTTTTCCTCTTGTCCAGCAGTATTGAGTGAGAAATCTCATGCCTATATAAACTGAAATAAATACTTTCCCATGCTGCAAGGGTTGTAACCATTGTCTTCCCTAGAGGTTTCAGCAACCACCTTTGCTTCAAGTCCCTGCTCTGAATGAAATCGTTAGTTTCCAGTCGTGCTTTAATAAATTCCTAATGATTTTTGATGGTTCTTATTTCTTATAGTTATTTCACAGAAATATCTGTGTGTGAAATTTCTGATAGTTCTTATTTCCATGTGCAAAATAAAAACCGTGCAATTAGAAATCAAGCTTCCTTAGATGATGAATCCATTCTTCTGAGTCTGTGGAATATTTTACTAAGTGGGAAAAGTTGAGGGTCACATCATACAAAAATTTAGTATTTTATTAATGCTTAATACAAGTGATTTTCTTTTGCATTTTCAAGATGACTGTTATTCTTTCTCTTACACCTCTAAGGGAAGCAGTGCTGTTGGATAAAAATTGTATAAGCTCAAATGTATATCTCAAGATTTTACAGTTCTGTTGAATACATAAGGGTATTTGAATTATTTTTTTCACTGTTGTAGTAATTCTGTTATTTAATGGTCTGCATACATCCTCATGTAAGCGCCTCATTTTGGGGAATAGGCTGAAATTTAATACAATCAGCTTAATATTCCTTAGTATGGGGAATGCCACGCTAGTTACCTGATAAAAAGGTACTTTTCATTCACATTTTTACACCTTATGTATGGTAAAGTCCTTGTTTAATCCTTTCCAAGAGAAGGAGAAAATCTACTTCAATAACATTGCTGAGTGTCAGGATACCCAGGAATTTCACATTTAAAGCATTTCAGTTCCAGAGGAAGCAGATGGGTATACAGTGAGATATTTCAAAAGCTGTGAAGTAGTCATCTGACTAAACAAGTCTCTTCTGGAATTCAGAGTCCTAGTGTGATTTTTTTGGTTTTTTTTCAAAGGCACTCTGAGTTTCACTGATTACCAAGGACTTCAGTAGCTCAAAAATGCCTTGTAGGTGGTGAAATATTTCATAAATTTTGGGCGGCATGATTTTGAATTCATGATTTGTTTAGCTTCAGCATTGCTTAGCATGGTAATCCTTTTTATGTTGTGTTACACTTCAGAAATGCTTGGAAAAAGCTGTGGTCCAGTAGGAAATAAGAAACTTACCTATTTTATTGATGATTTGAATATGCCTGAAGTGGATGGATATGGAACAGTTCAACCTCATGCACTGATCTGGTAGCATATAGGTTGTGGACACAGGTGAGTGGTTACTTCTTTCTTCACATTACGCTATAATTTTTATATTGTGGTATGAGACAGGATCTCTGAACCACATAGAAACAGAAAGCTTCAGTTGTTTAAACAGAAAAGCATACTGTCCCTGGAGGTTATAAACAGTTTTAAGTAAGGGAAGCATAAAGTGAAGTCTCAGAAGCATACAGAGTCTCAGAAGGACCGAATCCTTCAACTGCTCCTGATGGAGCTGCTGGGTATTGACCCCATCAATTGACCTGCTGAGAAGAGAGATGTGTGAGAAATAGAAAATTATTTCCTAAATTGTTCGGCTTGTACTACAACCTATGTTTTAACCACCCCCTAAAGACAGCAGGCAAAATCCACAGAAACTTTATGGTACGGGTTCAAATGAATGATCTTTCTGTGCCATGAGAAGAATAACACAAAAGATGACCACTGAAGAATAATTTAGTTGATTTGGGGCAATTAAGGTTATTGTCATCTTAATTTCTAAAGGACAGTTTAGTTTTTGGCAGTTAAAATACATTAATATATCCTTTATCATAGTCTGTGGAAGTAGAAAGTCTTCAACTGAAAATGAACTGATTAGTGTTTGATTTTTGTTCTGTCACAGGAGGATCTACATTTTCTGTAAATATTTAGTTGTTATTATGAATGCATGTTAAATTCTTGTTTATATACAAGCATGTCACTTTATATAGCAGAAAAAAAATGTGACATACAAAAAAGCATTGTGAATGATATGGTGGTTAAGCAAGAAAAGTAATCAAAACATTTAAAAAAATAAAAGTTATACAAACATCTGTCTGCATGCAACACTTTTTACTGCATCAATGGTTTTTCTTTCCACTGGCATGTATGCTGTGGTTGGACTATAATTGTGACCAAGGTGAGGCAATAGCACCTGTGCTGTTCTTACACCTTTTAATGCAGATTCAGCTGAATTGTGTAAGCTTTTCAATAGGTCATACTTCATTTCAGACGTCAGCTGATTGTCTTGTTAAGGAATGAGATGTAAAGAGAAAAAAGGAAGTAACTGCTCAAATCTGAAGCATCTCTAGCTCAGAGAAATCAATCAGGCCTAATCCAGTGATAAGCAAAGCTAACATCTCGATGTCCTTCTGTTTTCTTCCCAAAGCTATATGCTATTTTAGCCTGGAATATCTTTGTTTTCTCACATAAAATATCAAACTTCAGATCTTAAAAGTTCATACTGATTTAAAACCTTTTGATGCTTCTTTCTTTGAAATTGTTTCTTTTGAAACAAAGCAAAACCTCTATCTCACAAAATAAATCAAATTATGGAAAAAGTTGACAGTGCCATTCACGAATTTTGATCATAACTATTTGAGAATTATAAAATAGAGTAAAATTTGTTGTGAAAGCATGGGAAAAAAGTTCTGGGGGGTATTTTGTGCCTGCCTCATTATTTATTAATTTTTCTCTTACTGTGCTTTTTTAAAGATGGTAGCTGCTTAGTCTAGTTCAGTTTATACACTAACTTCTGAAGAAACAAGACTCTCTCTCTTCAGATTTGGGTAATCAGAACTTGAATTGCCAGCTACTGAATGCCTCTATTTTGTTTGTTTCTTTCAAGCAGCGTCTTTTTAATTCACATGGAGCT
>VZTU01022377.1:69782-88611 GCA_013400835.1 Zapornia atra | reverse complement strand
TTCTCTGTGTTTACATCAAGCATGCCTGAGAATACCCACCAAAGACAAACACTAAAGTGACACCTACCTCCTGAAGCCTCATCAGACTTAGTGTCAGTCTGTTCATTTCACTCATGATCAATGCATTTTTCCAGAAGAGAAGAACATTGGATGCCTTGGGAATTGAGAAGCAGAATACTTAGGTAGTTCAGAGACTTCTGAAATTAAATGGCAGTTGAACAGGGCTTTTTGGATTGCGAGCTTCAGCTTCAGTGTAGGATCTTAAATTTCACTTTGATACCTAAATCCTATTCTGACACTGATATCTGAAAATACAATTTTCTATCCACAAAATAGTGGATAGCAAAGAGACGCTATAAGGATAACAGCACTAAATTTAGTAAATGGGGGAAGGAATAGAACTAGCTATGATATCTCTATTTAAAATCATTTCGGTCTGTACAGCCAAACTGATTAATGTATTTCTCAGGTGAGCTGGAAGCAAGAAATGTATGCACCTAAAATACAAATTAATCAGCACTGCACCACAGTTCTCTATGCCGTATTGATTAATTATACTACATAACTGATGCATATTTAATCACTCTATCTGATGGGTTTTGGTAGGGATGGCAGTACTCACAAAATTTATGAATGTTCTACAATCGTTTATACTGTTAAAAGATTCCATGGATGCTTTTTCTGACAAATCTTGGGGAAAAGTCTTCAAAAATAATTAGCAAGTTTGTGTGTGTCCTTATTGATTTATTTCAATGCAATATTTTCAGTGGTTTTAGTTAGAAGTTGTATTACAACTGGTAAGTTAAAAAAACCTGAGATGTCTCCTAAGAGGAAAAAGACATTTTTTCTTAGATCTGTCAAATTGATGACCCTACTGCACTATAAAAATTACTTTATTCTAGGCTGTTCCAAGGAAAATAAAACTTTTCAACGAACACCTTTTCAAAATCCTAAGATTTTCTTGTGCCTTTTATGAACATCCAGGCTTCTTTACAGGGTCTCATCTTCAGAACCCCATACAGCAATCCATAAAATGAACTCTCACTTGAAAGTGAATTTTAGTTTCACTTGCATGCAATTAGTGCTTTTCCAGACAGCAAGTAAAAATGAATGCTTTGGTATTTTACTAGGAACTTCCCACCTGGCCAGTCAGAAGTATATAGGCTGCTCGTTAATGAATAACAAAAGAATAAGATGAAAGAGAGGTAATGCAAGTTATATCAGGATCTTTGTTAAAATAAGATCTGTAACGATTTTCTGATTAGCATAAACAAGACACAAAAAAGACCATGGACACTTCGATCAGCAAAATAATGAGATTAATCTGAATTCTATATCATTCCACTGAAAGGAGTACAGCAAAATCCTTTTCCAGATCTGCATGGTAGCTCTCAGTTCTTTTGCCTTGTTCTCCTTCCAATCTAATTCCCTACACTGTATGATTTTTTTTTTTTTGATAGAGAAGCAGAATTTATAGGTTAACAGTCAATAACTTATCATTTTTACAAATGGCTCCATTTTTTTCTCTTATATGCAACAAATCTATCACTATCTGGTTGGTACCGTGTAGCACAGTAGTCATTTGTTGCTTCACAATGACATGTTTAGTTCAGTTCCTTCTGCTTCAGCAAATCAATTCTGTATCACTTGGACTGGAATGCTGCTTCCTATCTAATGGGAAGATGGTCTTTTTCCTGGTCTCCGACTAGCTGAGAAAGCTTCTCATTATACTACTGAGTAACGAGAGGATCTTCAAAACAGTTCCTAAACTGCATTCTGAAGGTGGCAAGCTGCAATAAATTTCACTGAATAGCTGAAAATGAGCCCCTAATGATTTGGAAATGTATTTTCCGAATAGTAGGCTCTGTCTTTATTTGCTGCCGCTGAATACAATCTGCAGTTGTGGCAGCTGAAATGAAAAACAGAAATGTAGGAAAGGAAAGGATACATATTCAGAAGTTTTGTATTATAGAGCAGGGAGTTAATAGCTTCTTTCTCTGCTGTTTCAATGAAATTACATTAAGGATACAGTATTTAGTCCAGGACTGTTTACTAACACAAAAGAACTGAAAGAACAAAGGAAATCTAGGAAAAAATGAAAACTAAACATATAGAGAGACTGATTTAAAGACAATGATAATATGAATGGATGGGCATTGGTATTAGAATTCTTGGAAGTACTTGATTATGTATCAGTCACAGGCAAAAATTTTCAGAATATGCTGACAAGTCCTCCTTTTTTTCCCCATTTATGACTTGATGAGCAGATCATGATTTTGTTGAATTAATTTGCTATTCAAACTTATTTCCCAGATAAATTTAGTGGCTCATCCACAAGCACTTAAGTGTAAGGATCTGCTATTTGAAATTCCAGCTGTGCTGTTCAGATTTGACAGGCCAGTGCAAACACGTGCCATGTGTTTGTTCCCGGGAGGATGCATGTAACATCTCTGCTGGCAAGCTTGCCTACCAGAATATTTTTGGAAGGCAGGCACAAAAAGGACAATAACAGTGACAGAACATTGTGTTCAGACATGCAGGGCATGTTTTCAGGGGATGGTTCTATTTCAGGACCCCATCTTCAAGAAAAAAAGACAACATCTTTTAGGTCAGAGGAGTGTCAGCCAGCCAGCACACTAAGAACAGAAGGATCTGATTGCTAACCTGCTAACAGTAGGGAGGGCCATATGGCCATGATTAAAGTGTAACAGGTACTGGTCATAGAGTTATCAGCCATATGGCAACTGAAGTTGACGAGAGACAGTACATGGGAATCAATAATAAACACTAAATGTATTGGGATAAGGACTCGTTTGCTGAATAGAAATAAGTGAAGTAATAGAAATAGGTGAAAATAGGCAAAAGAAAACTAAATGAGATAGCAGGAAGTGTACCAACCTGTTACGTACTGGGTGACAGAACCAGCATTTTAAGGAAAAAAGGTGGAAACACCATCACTTCAGAAGAGTAGACACAGATACTGCAAAGAAATACCCATTTTCATCATTGTGAGAGAGATGGGCAAGAGATAATAAAAGTCTTTGTAACAGATTTGCATTCAAGTATACCAAGGAATCAATATTTACAGATTGTGTTTTCAGGCTCCTTCTCCACTCTTGTTACAGAGAGAGTGGAATCTGCATGCAGTGAGCGCTTCTAAACAACTTGCAGCTCATTTCCATTTAGAATGTCTGTTTAAATACCGATTTGACCTCTGGCTGTCTTTGGCATTGGGTAATACATGTAAAATGGTCACCAAGAATTGTGTATGAAGCACAAGTTGAAAGGACCATACTGTGCAGCCTTGACTTCTGTTGCTTGCTTGTTTTATTTTCTCCTTCAGGATGTCAAAGGAAGAGAGGATATAGGCAACAAATCAATATCGCGAAGAAGAAACAGGATACTTGCAGTAGGACATCAGGGAAGGGAAAACTGAGTGCTTCTCATTTTATCATGTAAAACATCTAATTTACAATCGTCCTTCTGGAACCTAGAGTGCCATGCTCTATTTGATACTCAGATACCACGTTGATGAATTTCAAATACTAGGCTTGACAAAGAAAATAGATTCTTAAGTAACTCAGATCTAAATTGTTTTGTTGAAAAGCTGAAGAACTACAAGAAAATGTGATGTGATGTGATATTTCTCTTGTCAATATTTATAATAAAGCTTTGGGAAAGGTCTTATGTTTTTTTCAATGTTGACTTCCCCTGTAATATTGGAAATTAGAACATCACATGAGGCAGCGCGTAATTATGTCCATGTATAACAAATGAAATTATGTGAGCCATCTACCTCACACATTCAGTATTGTGTTTGTTTGGGACTTTTTTACATTTTTTAAAACTCTCCTTACTTTAAATTCCTCAATTATTTTTTTAAAATATGAGCCATCTATAAAAGTAAGATTTAATCATAACTATCTTGCAGTATCATGGTTAATATGTATCAGTGTCTCTATCCTGTGTGATTTATATTTCCTGTGTGATTTAATCTAGGTGTTCCTGCTCTGGCAGGGGCATTGGACTAGAAGATCTTTTCAGGTCCCTAACATTCTGTGATCCTTCCTATTGTTAAATACAGTATTGTGTAGCACAGAAAAAAAGGACATTCTCACTTGTGTTTAGGTTCAATATATTCTAAATGCAGTGCAGATGTCTCAGTCTTTACAGTACTCCATTTCAAGTCCAGTTGAGCCATAAGGGGTTTTTGTCCACAGGAATCAACACCTTCATTCAAAAGTAGAACTAAATTGAAAATTTTCCTATATAAGGCAAGTCATTAACCTTTGCCAAATCATTACCTTCAGAGATAATTAACGGTGATCTCACAGAAAACCTAACTAATAAAGCTCACTCTTGAAAAATAGTATGAAGAACAAATGTGGTCTTCCCGCCGGCTAAGGGGACTCATGTCCATGGAGAAAGCCAGTTTCTATGGACTGGAAAGAAGGGCAGGTGAAGCAAAAGAGGACTATTCTAATCTAATAAACCCTCAAGCACTGGCGGTCTTAAAATCAGCTGTGATGTTAGAGTAGACAATTTAGCCTGATATCAAGTAAACTCAAGGTTACATTAATTAGACCATAATTCACTTAAACTATAATAAAACTTTTCACCAATTACTCAGTAACTAACCTGTCCCAAACCCAATGCAATATGATTTTGTATAGTTACATAAGAAAGCTAAAGGCTTAATGTGGAATGCCAATGTCCCTGCTTTGTCTATTGACTTCAGTGTTCACTTAACATGATTTTATCTCTAACTCATCTCTAAAATATGTATAAAAATATTAAATTAATTTACAGGAGGATCATTAAAATAAATACATAAGAGTAGAGTCCACCAGGTATAGTAATGCCTTACGTTCTCTCACCTCCTGGCAGTTGCATAATCTTTATGAAGTAGCAGTAAATAAATCACTGGACTTTTATCACTCTGTGTAATCCCTCTATACATTATTTATAAGAATCCAGTAATATGTCGCTTTGGTTCATGCTATAACCCTGTAAATAATCAAATAAAATATAAAGATATATGTGCATCAGAATCAAGCAAATTAAAATAAATATTTAGTATTGTCATAAAGGCTTAGCCAACTAATTTTTTTCAATAGATGAAGACCACCAGGTTTCAGAATAGTGTCACAACAGCCTTTTCCTCCTAATGAATTAACTCAAAGAATAGGTACTATGGTATCAAAAAAGACCAACAGCTTATCTCATTTATTAAGGTGTCTGTGTTACTGCATCTGTCAGTTCCTGAGGGGAAAAATAAGTGGAAATTAGACCATTCATACAAGATAGGTCAATACTTCTCGTTAATTCCTCATTCTGTTACTAGACCTTGGGGAAGCAGTATGAAACTTCTCACACAGTCCATCTACTTGATGAATCACTGTCCTTCTTGTATTTAGAGTCAGTTACATTTTGAGTGTAGGGCTGACTGCAGCAAGGGGATTAGCTGGGTGTCTATAGCACCTCTTCTCAACACAGACTGTGTAGCACAATACTCTGAGCAGTATTAATGAGGCCAGGGAAGCAAGTCATTCTCCTCATGGGCTCATGCTTCAGTGAACCCATACCAATAAAACAGCAACAGACAATAATAGGCTTCGCATTTATAGGAAAACAGGACTGTGTTTTAAAATAAAAACAAGTGCTGAAGCCTCTATGATTTCTGTTTTAAGCAAAGCATCTTCAGCAGGTATAAGCAAGTCCATCTCTTGCACAATCAGAAACACCAAACCTGATTATTTATAAGATCTATGCAAAACAAAATAATGCTCTGCTAATGACTGAAGCCTAAGAAACACATATTCTCCACCTTTTCTCACACTGACCCTTCTGTCCTGAGTAAGAAAGACCCTGTCTTTTCTTCATTTTCTGCATAGCTGTCTCAGTGAGACCTTTTCTAGGTTTGGGTTACTTTCCTCCATTTATTACAACAATACTGAAATATATTTCTTTATGCTGCCTTTCATGTTGTTGGGCAGCTGGACCTCTACAAAGATGAATCTAAAACTATATATGTGGAAATCAGTGCTTTACTCCTGTAACCTCTTTTGCAAACAAAACAGCAATGACCATGAAGTTGAATCTGATAAAAAAAAATAATTGTGTAAGCAATAACTTTGAAGGTCCTTAAATTGGGTCGAGTAGTTTTCTGTGAGTGTTTTGGTATTTGGTATAGATGCAAATCAGAAAAGTGGCAAAGTAGGTTGATAGATTTTTGCATTTGGGGTTATTTACACATAAGCTACATGAGATCTTTACTCCCAGGCTGGATAAATGTTTACATACTTCTGGATCAAAGACTTGCATTAACAAATTTAGCATTCATTCTCTTGTAAAGGTTTTGCATGTAATACCATGGTACCTTCATGTCAGTCAGCTGAACCTCCAGGATATTCCCAGAAAGCTATGCAAGAGGTATGTGAGCATGTGAAAAGTTCATTTAAAATGCAAGTGAATACTGGTAAAAAATATCCTGTGATATTTTGCTCTTACATGGTAGAAAAGGATGTAGTCAGGAAGAGAGCAGGGCAGCACAAGCAAAAAGAAAACATCAAACATCGGACAGTCACATTGATGGACAGAAACAGAATGTCCCGACCTTTTACAAATAAGCCTTGTGCTCAGATGGGACATGCACATGTATACTGAACTCTTAATGCTAGAGCAGCATATCTAAGTGTATTTTAAAATCCAGGAGACTAGTTCTCAAAAACATTGATAACCTGCAGAAGTGGCCTCAAAATACACTGAACTGGCAACTGTTCTGAAAAATTTCCATGTCTAGACTCTTCCAATTTTAATTGTCCATCCCCTATTTATCTGCCAAATTACTTTCTTTTACTCTCAGAACTTGATTCAATGCACATGAACAAGTAATACATAATAAAGTGTACAACGGATGTCAGCATTGAGATATACAGACTGATTCATGCTAAAGAGTAGCCAATGGTATGAATATGGGATTAGGAAGGAAATGAATAAATTTTCTAAGATTTAAGAAATAATTATAGGAAAACAAACTTTGATATCCAACAAAAAGAAACTGATTTTACCACTCAAAAAATTCCATAAAGGTTTTACAAGTAAACTTCTATGGTGATGACATGAGGATCTCCAAAATTCTCTCTCAAAAGAAAAGCTAAGAAGTTATGAGAAAAACTGAAGAAACTACAATTTCAGCCATTTGTTCATATTCTGATTAATCATTCATTTGGAACAGACCTCCTTCAAGTTGTCCTCTTTAGCTATGGTTAATTCCCTCATTATTAAGTCATAATATTGAAGATGTTCATCTCTCCATTTTTTATAATTTCTTCCATCCCATAAGCAGGGTAGAACAGCTCCAAAACTTAAACATGATTTCCTTTTTTCTGCTTCCCACAAAAAATCACTCTGTACTCAGGAATACTTTTATCCAGCCTTTTAAGTGAAAATGCATGTTTTCACCAAAGGATATTTCTTTGATTATAATGTTTCATCAAAAGTATCTTGAATTCTAATGCATCTATGTGCTACACAGCAGTTATGCAACTTGAAATATGTCTTCCCCAAGCCATCAGAACTGTTATCATCCCAGAGAAAGGACCTCTCTGAGTTTTCAGTTCAGCTCTTTTTGGTGGTACAGGTCTATGTCATCTGCATAAGTATATATTTTAATGCTAAGCTGTAGCTTTTTTATTTCTAAAAAAATGCCAGTTTTTAAGCTTTAAGGTACACAGAACTGCCTATCTGTTCTAACTAACCAGACCATCAGCTGATTTTCTCAGGAATAAACAGTCAACATAAGGTGAAGATTAGTTTCTCTATGTGGAAAAAGCTAATGTGATGTACTCAAAACAACTATGAAATGGCCATAAAAGAGATTTAAGAATCAAAAAGAAAAAGCACCACAGACAGGGCTACGTTGGAAGTAAATCACTTCAGTGTCGTAGAAACATCTGTAAAAATCCTAGCTGTCTTCCAAAGCAGCCTCTCAAAGGATCCTCCAGCAGGATCAGCATCTCTCTCCATGCTTCTCATTCAATCCCTGCTCATACCAGGGACAAGGGAGACTCAGCTCCCAGACATGTCCTCCTTTCTGTTCCTGGCTCCACTGCTGGGTGTGGCAACAGAAACAGAAACCTAAGGTTTACTCCTTACGTTACACAAGGAGTTACAGAAACTTAAAACTTATTAAGTGACAACTTTCCAGGAGACATTAATTCAAGCCATACATTCATATGGAATCCCTCTTCCAAATTCCCTTTTCTCCTCTTTAAATAAAGCTCTTCCTTTGCAAAATGCTCAGAAACTAATCTCTGTACACCCACACATGCTGAACAGAGTTAGACTGTGCCTAAGAAAAAAATGCAACATCTTCCAATGCATTTCTCACACCCACAACAAATCATGTTCCACTCGCCCCCATCTCAAAAGCTCTCCCAGAATATAACCCACCTCCCTCAGTGCCATCATAGAGGGTCAAAATCAAACTGCTTATAAACAGAGCAAACTCAGAGTAATCAGCAAGTCAAAAATACCCATTTACAAAAAGGATACTACTATTTGCAAACCAGTCACCTCATCTGACCTGTCAATCAGCCCAGATATGCAATGGAAATCTACAATCACCTTCAAAAGACTGGACTGGGAGCAAAAATCCGTGACTATTGGTACACACACACCATAGGTTTAAATCATGGTTTGACACCCTGTACTTGGGTCCATTTCCAGATGCAGGTGATACTGTACAATACTGATGTGGAAAACTGAGATAGTTCTACTCTAATATCAATTATTAGAGTGATGGGATATCATATTTATCACCTACAGCAAAAGCATCACCACCTCAAACAAAACATTCTTAAACTGACTGACCTAGACAGTCAGTTTTTCAGCACCCAAGTTGTCAGGGATCAGCAAGGGCCAGCTACTCCACAACGGAAGCAGCAAGCTTGGCCAGCAGTCAAGCATGAGAATAAACTATGTGGGAGCAGCATCCTAACCAACAAGGAGGCGGGATGCAGAGCAGCAATTTCAGTTCAGAAGGCAGCGACTGATTAAGGTCAGACACAGTGCAGCCACCACCCAGCCAGTCCACAGTGGTGAGGCAGGCTTGTGGCCAAACCAGGAAGCCAAACCAATGGGTCCAGGTCAGACTCACAGAGGTGCAAGACTGGGAGCAGACATAGTTGCTACAGAGTTGAGATGTGGCACAGCGGAGCACAGGCAGGGGCAGTACTAAAGTGTCAGCTAAAAGCCGCTCCCAAGGGAAAGGAGGGGCAGGTCCTCACTTCTAGGTCTATTCACATCAAGGCTTATCAGCAAAATTGCTGGTCTTGGACTCAGAACACTGAACTCTACCTTCCTCAACTGAACTAACTCTCCAAGACCTGACAGCAGTCTTACCAGACTCAGTGTGAAATGCTTTCTAAAGAGTAAATGCCAAGAGGTAATAATTTCTCAGAGCTGGAGAAATGCCAAAGGATGGAGAACCACAACTAAAATCTCAATAATCAGAAAGGGAAATCTTGACCAGGAAGCCTCAGACATCCTTGGTGAAACAGTAGAACACAATGATGTAAAAATTTCTGAACAGAAATGTAGAGCTTTTTAGGGCAGCCAGGCAGAAACTGTTAGATAAAGCTTCTGCTTCCTACAAGTTTTATCAGGTTGTTGCTTAAAGACAAATGAATTGACTTACTGTATTTGATTTTTTTCCCACCAGTTGATTTAACACTGTAAGAAATTTTGATTTAGTTTTTTACTTTTTTAAACATTACCCTTTCAGAAGCAAACTTAGAATTGCTAAGTCTTGCAGGTGCACCTAAATAATCTTAAAACAAACAAGTAAAACCAAACTATCTTACCCTAAGACATTTGCATTTCCCTTTGATAGCTTCAAGAAAAATGAAAAAAAAAAAAAAGAAATGCAAAAATATACATAGTGGAGAAAACAGACATACATGAAGCACCTCAGCTGAAGATCTTTGGTTAAAAATAAAAAAAAAATTGCTTTTTTTCTTTCTTTTTGAAAGATGATGCGTTTTTCTTTTTCATTGTCATTTATTTCACAGCGTTTCAGATGGACATATGATACAGTCACCTCAGTGTCACTCTTCCTTATTTCAACACAAGCTACAGTCTGGCAGGTGCTCATCACAGGCATGCAATAAACACATTTGTTTTCAGAGCACTCTTTTGAGACGTTAAACTGCAGCTATGTACAGTACAATATCATAATATATCCTGTATATCATACCACTCAGGGAGGCTCGGATTCAAGTTAAGAGGAGCATTTGCAGTAAATATTTTGCAGTAAACATAGTTTCAGAGCAGGAAATGGAGAGCACTGTGCAGTAAGGAAGGGGTAAATAGAAAGCCATGTTCATTCAATCAATAAATGAGGTCATGCAGGGGAGTTAAGCTGTGTCTCACCAGTGGTCTACCTAGTTCAATATCCTGCTTCTGGAAAGAGCCCACACTTAGTTCTTCAAGAGAATGAAAAGCTATTGACAGAGCCTGTCATTATATGACAAGATTCTTGCCTGACCTGTATAAACAACTTACAGATGCATGCCGAACTCAGCATGAGTGAAGAGCAAGGTTCAAAATGCTTCCAGGAGTTAACTTGCTCCAACTGATGACCTCTTTCTACTGTCTGCTTTGTCTTCTTACCATTTTTCACATACTTATGAGCTCATTATATGAGGCATTCCAGCAAATAACTTCATCTCCTACTGAAAAATGCAGTGAGTGTCAGCAATCAGAAACTCTTAAAGGCTAGTCTCTCTTCTCTGCTTTTAGCCATATTGCTCTTGGCATGCAAGTTAGTACTCTTTAAACTGCAAGCTTGGTCTTGTCAACATATCAAACTAGAGTGCTAATCATTAATAACTCATTCTGAGATAATATTGACAGCTGCTTTGCTTTATTATCAATGCCATCTGTGCCTAGCTCCACATCTTCTCCTTTCTACTAGGCTTGCACTCTTAATGTTTTCCAGGCTGCAACAAGCAGAATGGAAATAACAGCTTGAGCTTCTTGAGAAATATCACCAGCCAACTCAGAGAGCCCATAAGAGAAGGAATTATATGACTGTAGAGTCCCACCGAGTTTTCAGCCTAAGTTTGCTTTATGAACTTGGTGCCAGATGCCATTTCCTAGCAGTGATCACCTCCACTGTTTACAAAGACCAATGCATGTAAGACAGTCAAGTGGTCTTATTCTGTTTTGAGCAGCATTAGAGCCTCAATCAAATTGATTGGCATATAGCAGTATCTGCAGCATTTCTTAGTCTCCTCATTATAGTAAGAATACTACTGTTTTTATCAGAAACTTCTTGCACTCACCCAGGACTGAAATGAACAAATACTATGAAAAAGTCCCATTCTTTTGCTTTGCCCCTTGAACACTTTTCATCTGTGAGTTTCCAAGGTGTTTGCACTTCAGTACAGAATTAATGAGGAAAACACTTGTCCTTGTTAACTAAACTGCATTCCTGTGAACAAATTTAAAAGCTCCATCTTCAGAAGTAAATTTAGTATAACTCATTAAAAAGAAGTCAATTTTAAACAGATACCTACCTAGCAACATTATTTTTAAAATCTTAAAGAACAAGGATGAAAGGATTCATTCAAGCCTCTCATGGATCAGTTCGATTGTGATGAAAATTATGAGATAAAGTGTATAAATAGACAGATATTTGATCACTGTGTGCTAACATTTTTGAAAGAAGGGAAAAAACAAAGATTTTCAAAGGAGCCACGGAACAACTTTTAAGTGTGGGTGGCTTTTTAAAGAGCATACATTTTTGATTTTTCAATAATGGTCTTTTGGGCAGAGGTAGAACAAGCCCAGAGGTCTATCATTTCCCTTGGAAAAAGAAAACTGTCTTGTTTCTAAATGAATTTGACCACCTGCAATTTTTAATTCAGGAGAAAGAAAATGATAAATTGTATTTTCTTCATATGAGCTCATTCTGAATGCAAAAATTCAAATGCAAATTCAGTCCAAAGCAGAAAGGTCTGGAACAGATGGCAGAAAGTCTTCTGAATGTCAGTTGAAAAGAGGCTGTCAGTGGCAGACAATGATACCTTCAGCAAATAATAAAGGAAAAACTCTCCAATGAAGGAGGAGTTTAGGTAGCTTGTTAAGAGTACTTGTCAGGTAAAGAAGGGATTGAGTGCTTCCTGGCTGAAGAAGCTACACTGACAATGATCCAAGCAAGGGTCTGGGAGACCAGAAAGCTCGTCTGCTTTTCCCAACCTAATCATTGATCTAATAAAATACACTATCTCTGCAGAACTTGCCTCTATTTTATATTTAGAAATTGTAGGTTCAGCAACCTCACGACTACCATGCGAGAGACAAAATTCAGCATAAGGAGAGGGGCTTCAGAGGGATGATTAGAGGTTGTCACTTCAAGGTAAGGGGTTGGCAAGCCTACAGTGGTCAGGCTGATAACGATGACGAAGGGCAGGAATTACTGCAAGTTCAGTGTCTGCAATTATCTCACACGGATGACAGGCCAGGGCTGATCACATGCTGGCAAATCCAACATGGAATTTTTTTTTGCTTGAGTAGAGGAGGCTGGCATAGGTGGTCTTCAGTTCTCAATGAATGACCACGATTTCTGTTTAGTTAGTGCACTGTTCATTGTGCTCCCTCAGCACATTTGACCCTTGACTGTATCCATTAGTAGTCAGCAAAAAGGAAACCGATCACAGTAACCCTGCCTCCTGTGGTATCACAGACCCAACCTCAATAGAAGCAGGACCTACTAGAGGGATATAATGCTTTGAAAACTGGATTTTGTGTCTCCACCCATCTCTAACACAGCTGAATACTGTAAAATCAATGTCTGTTTCATGTTACCCAGGCTCTCTGGACCACAATAGGATACATAATGAAGAGAGGACACACGGGAGAAGCTGGGCTGACGAGAGCTAACAGCCTAGCAGGGCACAAAGCGTGCCCAGAAGCTACTCCCCTCCGACCCTGATTTGGGATTCTGAAGGAGACTACAGCTGCTTGTGAACAGCACGAGACCTGACAGGTCTGTTATGAAAAAGGAGTAGAAGAAAGGTGCTTTTTCGTTTGGTCATTACTCTGTCTGTCGAGCTGTAAAACACTGCTCCCCTAGATCATGTTTTCAATATCACACACAGTCAACAATAGTTCCTGTTAGTTTTTATAGGTTAAGCACAGGGAACATTTGATCTTATCTCTCAATTCACCGTCCCTTTTTGCCATTCACAGCTTTAAAATACTTAAAAGCCAGCTCAGTCTTTCTCCAGCAACTAAAAGCATGAAAACAAATCTAATTGATGATTTCAACAATAATGAAAACACTTAGGAATAAGGACTGAAAAGTCTTTGATTAAGTAGAATTCTAATTAAGACAGTGATTTACATGTTAATGACCAGGTGAAAATCTCTAGGATTGTTTTTTTTTTTTTAATTTATTGTTATCATTGTTTTAAATAAAGGAGCTTTAATTTACAAATTCTAGTAGCCTCTGATGTGCACACATTTAGTTACATTTCCACTAAGCTATCCCTTTATTTCATTACATTTGCAGTCTCAGATAGAATGATTATCCCTCTCCCTCAGGCACACTTTTAATATAAAAATAAAAGGCTTTAACAATAGTCTTTAGAACTTTAAACTTAGGTCTATGCTTTTGAAATCATACTGGATGCCATGTATGGAAAAAGAGTGTTGACTGTGTCTGTATCTAGTCTATCCCAAATGGTGTGTTAAGGATGTGTTTACTGAACATGAAATATGCAAAAGCACAGACTGACATAAGGTCCAACACCAGGTGTCAAATAGAAAATCCCTTCTCCATCTTTACATTTCAACTTGTTCTTTTTCTTCTCATTTGAGTCAAAAACCCCAAGGCTCTGACCTGATTGAATGTTTACCAGAGAAACAGCAACTGGTGGACAGCTGAAGCGGCCAGAGAAAGTCAGTCGATCTTGGTTAACAAAATACGAATCAAATACTGACTGAATCATCTCCAAGTGACTACAAGGAATCTCTTCCCCACATAGAGGAGGGCTCTTTAATGTAAACAAAAGCTAAATGGAGGCAAAATTAACCTGGTACCAACACATGATAGACCTGGCATGATGTAGACCTGACTTGTCCCAGACAGCTCTCCAGACTAGACATTTTACATCTCCACTGTCTTAGAGGCTACTCAAACCTGGCCTGTGCTCAAAGTGCTTAGAAACTCCTCACATCCTTCTAGCAGCTGATGCTTGTGACTCTTCTGGGAGAGTACTCAGTGCCATCTGGCCTGCTGGTCATCAGCCATGTAATGCCTCTATGAGAGCAGATGGGTTAGATGGAAGCTGCTCATCTAGGCAGAATCCTGGAGCTTATGTGTATAATAGCCAAGTGCACCCTTGAGTGGTGTGCCCTGGGAGCTTGTTCTGTCTTGATCAAGAAGCAGCCCTGACTGCACACCCAGCAACAATTTATCCTGTTTCTTGGTCAATGTGACCGTGTGCTTGGCCCTAGGGCCAGAAAAGTGTAAATGCAATGACTCAGGCCGCAAAGAAGGCATGCCAAAGTTTTTCCTTCTCCCAGCAGTTTTGGACTTGCTGAAACGTCATGGGCTGTGTCATGTAGGTGGATGAAATTATCATAATGGCAGAAAATAGGTTTGGCAAGCCCCTCAAAAGGGGTCTAATCCAAGGCATAACCAAGTGATTCTTTCAATTATAAAGATTTCAGAGTAATTGTTCCAGTGCTTCACTTTCAAGTGCTCTTACAAAAAGAAAGGCTCTCCTACTGCCTAAAATCTTTGTCTCTTCCCACCATAAATGTTGTTAGTCGTCATTTGACTGTTTTTTGAAAACTCTAAGTATTATCAATTTTCCCAGGTGGAACTGTCTCCAACTAGATCCTTTTGGTCAAGTGACTGAACAGAGCAGGAAAGGGTAAATCCACTCTGCACAGATCTCATGAGGAGGGAACAAAGTGATTAACCAAAGGTGAGCTATCGCATTTTTTGTCTGTGCAAGCTGTAATAAAGAGTTCTGTGGATTCCTACTGATTACAGCCATGGCATAAAAGTCCTCCCTACACAGTACACAGCCCTGTTGCACGGCTTGAAGTTTGTCCCTGTTAACCAGGGCACCTCTGATTTGTAACTGATCTTGCCAAGGTTCTGAAATTCCTCATCTATAATGGGTTTTATGACCATCTTTTCCATACTCTATGCTACTAATATGTCTATCATACATACTGCTGTCCATCACACTCGTCTGTCTCAAACCTAGTATCTCTTATTGATCGGTTTGAAGTCTGCCAAAATTGGTGGTAAATGCTCTAGTCTAATGTTATGTCTTTTAGCTATTTTTTAATTCATTTTAAGGGCTCTAACTGCTCAAATTTGATAACAATACACTGACATTGAATCACCCAGCTAGTGGAAAACACTCTGCAGAAGAGTGATCATAACACAACACAGATCTGTGTCTCAGAGCTTAGTTCAGTCTGGAGAATTAACTTACACGCAGGGAAAGTCTGTTGCTTTCCTCTCAGCAGTAGTAGCAGCAAAATTGACATGGAATATAATAATTTAATGCAAACGTAGTATAAAAAACTGACCAGAAGCAGTGGCAGCATACATTTCATTCACATTACCCCTTTACAACTTCATCCAGAGGAAACTTAATATAACAGAGTAATTAACTCTCTGGGACTGAGTACAGTCCCAATTCACATTTGAACTTTTTTTTTAGTGGCTGAGATTACTCAAGACTAAGATCTTCTGGACCAGGTGATAGTCTTCAAAGAAAAGTGGATTCTACTTATAATCAGACATAATGATGGGCCTGCCACTCCATTACTAGGTCCTTCTAACTGTTCAACTTTGCTGCCATCTGGTTACTGCTGGGTGGTGAACCACTGGGCACTGCTGCAGCTGGTCCCATTTTAGCAGGAAACATAGGCTTATGTAATTCCAAGTACCAAGCACCTGGGCTATTCCCAAGCATATATCCACCTACAGAAGGTGACCAACTCTCTGTAATAAGACTTCAATTAAAAAAAAAGAAAAAAATATCTATGCCTATCATGAAAGTAAATCATTGCTTTTCCCAAGCAAAATTTAATCATTATTGTGGATCTGCTGTTGAGTGAAAGGAAACATGTTAATAATTTTTTCATTTAGGAACAGAAACTGTACACAGAAATCTGGAAAAATGACTACATGGAACCAGTTTCATGCCAAGATCTTCTGCTTATTTCCATTGGCATAATGGCCTTTCTGGTCAGGATGCCAAGTCTGCTATAATCAGTAGAGTTAAGAGCTCTCAGCACTTCAAAAGATTGGGCCCTAATTGCTGCAAATTTAGTTAATGCCAAGGGGGAAACACAGGCATCAGGATTTGGGCCTTTGCCCCAAAAGAGTAGTACAAATAACATCCATATTCATTAGGCAGTTGACAGGAGAGTGCTGAGAACTGGGCTGTACAGCAGCCTGCCTGCAAATTTGATGAACTAAAAAAAAAATATAATGAGCTTTGAGTTCAAAAGGTTTCCTTTAATGTGCATCAAGCATTTTCATGAAACACAAGTAACTACACAAATTTGCTATTTAGTAATAATGGGTCATGTCAGAGCTGGATCTCTCTTGATCTCCTGTTGAGATGACAGCATGTACCATGCACCAGTCTTCTGCTGACATGAAATGAGTCTTAGCAGATTTACCCTTAATGAGCTCATCACACTGAAGTCCCAGTTAAAGGGTGTAGGTCATAGATTATGTTTGTTTAGTTGCCCTGATGCGTCCCGTTAATTCAACACGCGAACGTGGGGTTGCAGGTAGGAAGCCCCACCGATCCACTGGACCTGACCAACCTCTGCAGCAACGTTCATAAGCTCGTTCTCTGCCTCATCCTGGGGTAAATTGACACAAATCCAGGGTCTCCAGCCAAACCAACTTGATTTGTGCCAGCTTTAGATCTAGCCCAGCATATGTACACTTTTCCTCTCACCATCTTTTCTTTCACTATTGAAAAAAAAAATTCATTTAGCAAAGTTTGGGGTCAGGGGAAAGTTTCCAGCCCTATTATAAAGGTCCTTTCAATTCATGTTTCTGTGTATGCATTTACAATTCTCCTGCACGTTTGTATGTTTTAGGAACCTCAGTCATGCAAGCCCTTTGGATTCAAAGTCGATTAGAACATGAGAGGAAGATTAAGAATGAGAGGGGACAGCCCTGTGATGCAGGGATATCATACAATGTGCTTGAAAGATCCACACTACATTCTCTTCAAGATACATGAGAAATCCGGGATCAGCCAGTGGGTATTACCACAGCACATAATAGCATGCACAGCCACATTAGCATATATTAACAAGTAAAGAACACCACAAACCTTCATTTTTTCCCCTTAACAACGAAACCATTCCTATTCTGCACTGCAGAACATTCTTTATGTGAAAGTAGGGGACTTGCTAGAAGAAAATGATATTCAAAGTCCAGAAGCTCTGTGGCATCTTTTTTTATTGCATGTGGGAACTAGGTTGACTCTTCACTCCATGACACCATTTCTGTCTTGGAAAATGCTTGAGATTTCATGTGAAATCTTAATCCCATTCTCCTGTATGGGAAGACAGTATACAGTGAAATACTAGGAAAGACAGACATATGTTAAGGTAAAATAACCTTATATAAACATATACATACCAGTATATAAATTTTCTTTCAGCTGCATCATCTCTCCTGCTATTCTTCTAACACCAATCTAACTCTAAATAGTCTCTCTTGGATTTCATAGAAGCAGCAGCATGTAATAATGCTATGTGAACATTTAACAGCAAATGCTATTTCCAAATCAATTTTGCATCATAATCCAGTGGATACTTCAAGGCAATGCAACATTTGAAACTGAAAAAGATTTAGTAGGGCATATAGATTACACAGTAGAAGCTTTTCTTTGTCAGGACATGTTTAAACTGTGACTTTAACAGTGAACGTAGCATGTTCCTACCTTCTCTCCAGTTTCATTCATGAGGCTCTTTGTGAAACATTATTACAAACTTGATTCTTTGAAATAATTCATCTTAAAGATAACCCTTTCCATTTTTGGGTGAAGGGGGGCTGAATCCAGAACACAGTAGTGTAACTGCACTGACAATTGTACTGGCACAAAGAAAGGACAACGGGGTGTTACATGAGTGCCCTAATAAGCAATAGAGAGCAAGAGCTCCTTCAGCCTTCTCAGTGCTTAAAGTCACTGCCTTGTATAACTCTACACTTACCCAAAATACTAGTCCTATCAATTAGTTCTTGTAATTCAAAGTATACTTTGATCAACAATCAGTTTCCCAAGGGCTGGACCCTTGTGATTCTGAAAGTGTACAGGGATACCATCCAGTGGATAAGAAACTGGTTAACAGACCGAAGCCAAAGGGTGTTGGCCAATGGGTCTATGTCCAGGTGGAGGCCAGTGACAAGCGGTGTCCCCCAGGGGTCTGTCTTGGGACCGGTGCTCTTTAACATCTTTATCAGTGACACAGATGATGGGATTGAGTGCACCCTCAGCAAGTTTGCAGATGACACCAAGCTGAGTGGTGTGGTTGACACCCTAGAAGGAAAGGAAGCCATCCAGAGGGACCTTGACAGGCTGGAAAGATGGGACAGGGGGAACCTAATGAGGTTCAACACTGCCAAGTGTCAGGGGCTGCACTTGGGCCGAAAGAATCCCAGCCATAGATACAGACTGGGAGAAGAGCTCCTGGAGAGCAGCCCTGCTGAGAAGGACTTGGGGATTGTGGTGGACGAGAGACTTAACATGAGCCAGCAGTG
>VZTU01022377.1:52101-69710 GCA_013400835.1 Zapornia atra | reverse complement strand
AACTGTTGGAGAGGGTTCAGAGGAGGGCCACAAGGATGATTAGAGGGCTGGAGCACCTGCCCTACAAAGAAAGGCTGAGGGAGCTGGGCTTGTTCAGCCTGGAGAAGAGAAGGCTGCGGGGGGACCTCATTGCAGCCTGCCAGTACCTGAAGGGAACTTATAAGCAGGAGGGGATTAAACTTTTTAAAAGGGTAGATAATGGCAGGACAAGGGGGAATGGACTAAAGCTAAAGGAAGGAAGGTTTAGATTAGATATTAGGGGGAAGTTTTTTCCAGAGAGAGTGGTGAGGGGCTGGAACAGGCTGCCCAGAGAAGTAGTGGATGCCCCGTCCCTGGCAGTGTTCAAGGCCAGGTTGGATGGGGCCCTGGGCAACCTTGTGTAGATCCAGACCTGGAGGTTGGTGTCCCTGCCTGTGGCAGGGGGGTTGGAGCTCTATGATCCATGGGGTCCCTTCCAACCCAGACCATTCTATGATTCTATGATTCTATGTACTCGGACTAAATTGTGCTCCACAAGAAGCAATTATTTCAAATGCAGGTAAAGCATAGCAAAATCCTACATAGTGATGGTGTCAAAGATGTCTTCCTTTTAAAAGCAAGGAAACTAAGGCAGGATTTCATTGGTGTTAGTGGTAAGTTATGAACTCCACCCCAACAGCAAAAGCATTTTGCTGATGGAAAGAGAATCAATACACAATAGCACACCTGTGGAGCAGGTTATGGGTGGCTACAAAAGACAGAGTTTAGTGAGAGTAGATCGATGAGAATGCCAGTACCATGCAAGCTCTTAAGAACAAAAGCATAAACACTTTCACCTGAAAGTGCAAGTTGTACATAAAAGCTGTTTTGAGCGCAAGCTTTTTGTTAGGTATTGCTGGCAATACCACTTACCAAGTGCTGCCACTGCTTCAAATAGATGGACAGATCCAAAGTGTCTGTACACAGTATTCACTTTAGACTCAGCATGAGACTCTGTTATCCACCTCCATAGTCTTCATCATGGCTATCCCTCCAAGCATTTTCCTCCTTTCCTGGCGCAGAGCTAATCAGCTCAGCTCTCAGAAGGCACCTATTCGGCAGCTGTCAGTTTGCTCTTACCAAAAGTCCTCTACACTGCTGCTTCAGACACCACAGCACATGCCCTGTCATTACTCCACCTCTTCCCTTATGTCTTAGCTCTTCTGTGTTTATATTTTGCTTAATTCCAGGGGCTGAATTAAAACAAGCATCCACTACTTTCTTCTCCTCTGTATACTTAACAGAAATACAAGCATTACTGGAGTACAAGTACAGTGGTTAACTCTGTGTTTAACAAATAATTCTGCCAAAACTTGAGGAGTTAGTTCTATCCTTACTCACACACAAATGAAAGGCAATTTGGCCAGTGAAGGAGTAAAAACTAAAGATTAAATTCTGCTTCATTCACTCTGCCAATAGTTCCACTTATTTCAAGCTATTACTGAAGAGTACAGGGATACAGGACTCTGAATGGAGAAAAAATGGTAGATCTGGTTCACAATGTATGAAGTTCCACCAAGATCCATAAGAAATAAAGATTACTGAGCAATGCTGGGTATTATCTTCTCATTCATTTTATGCTTTTGCATCCCCAAATTGTCTAAGATTGCATAGTTTTCCTTAAGGCAGCAACATTTAGAAGTATTCTTGCAAACGTACATTGTCCTTAGCTTTTGCATACTTTTTACCTAAATCAATATCTAAGTAATTAATCCTATAATCAAAGTCTTAGGCCTCCTCACTGTCTTTTATATGTAAACGTATCTCCTGATCCACTCCTTTCTCTAATTGCTCTAAAGATCTCAAGGGAGAGATCATCCAGCTCCTTTCAGTGCCCTCAATTTCTACACAAACTGTGTCAGAAGTTAGCTGTTTCACTTTACAGATTCAATAATCAGCCCTCTCCAGAATACATCATCCTTTCTTCTGCTTTATTTTGTTTCTTGCTTTTGGCAAGTCCTGCATTCTGTAAGTCCCTTGATGTTTTCCAGGCTTGTCTGTGACGCTATATAGATACAGTATATCCCTTGGAAACAAGTAACTCCTTAATTCTGTAATTTTGTGCTATACACTTCAAGAATTTGTCTGGAATATATTTACCTTGTACTTTGAAATCCCCCAGGTTTATAAGATGCACTCTTGAATGTAAAGTACAAGAACCTAAACACAAGAAAAATTTCCTATGTGAGAAAAGATCAGGACCCTGGACTGGGATTTAGCAGATCTGGGATTACTTCTTGACTCACAAAATCTGCATGTGATCATCACTTACAGCTATATCATTATAAAACAGAAGTCTCTAAAGGGATCATGAGGTTGTGCCTTCGCTCTTCTCGCTTCAAATCATTGACTTGGAGATGAATTGGAGGGACTCTGCATGCCCTAGGGTGTTAATGTATTGGCAAGCTATTTGAACACCCAGATGTTTGAACACATTAGTCCTTGTGTGATTCAAAAATATATATATAGCCTGAGTTTGCAGGTATGCAATTCACACTTGCAGCCTGTTAGAACTTCCCTAACCTTAGAGTGAGACATAACATTATTGTCTATTTATCTTCATTACTTGCCTCCAACATCTCTTTTTCTTCTGTTCTTAATCTTTAAAAAATGAGATTAGAGTTTACCCTGGGCACACAATGCTTAATGAGACAACTGTTAGGGTATACATGCAAGTAACAGTAATTAGGGCTATGCAAAATGTTCAAACAAATGCCTTCTATTCTGCACAAATTCAGTGACTTTTGACTACGAAAAATCCAGATTGTGCATCTTAATGTATTCAGTACAAATTTAAAGCCTTTTATGTTAAACAGCATTTTTGTTAGGAAGATTCCTCAACCTTTGTTTAAACAGATGTATCAGGAAAACATTTTTGTTTTGTTAAATTTCTCCAGTGCTGGGCAATGTGATTCCAAAATGTTTATGGTTCACCTTACAAGTAAAATGAATCTATAAAATTATGCCTCTACTACAGTAGTCAACTACTTGGTTTTGTTAGAAGCCCCTCTATGGCATCTCTTGGGAGTTTTCCTTACACTTGTATTATCACTGGACAGGTCTCATGATGCCAACATGGCAGGAGACACTCAAACAGTAAATAGACCTGCACTGGTGATCTCTTGGTGGTACATACTAAAAAAAAAAATCCCAAATAAACCCAGGGCCTCTTTAGCTGTTTTTTCATTCTGATAAGAGGGGAAAGAGAATAGGGTTAAGAAATAGACACCCAGCAAGTCACTTGAGGCATGTCGCAGGCTCTTGAGGCCTCTGGTGATGAAGGCATTGCACCCGTGCCTTAGGGATACTTCCTCTTGGTGCCCATAAGACACTTCACCACAGTGTGCCCCATACCAAGGACACAGAGTTAAAGCAGGCAGCAGAATCTGAGTTACCGGAATTAATTTCACTAATCAACTTAATTAATTTAAATTGATTAATTTAATTTAATGTTTGTTTTAATTAATTTAAATGTCATTAATCACTCTACTTCATTTCTGTAATGATGGAATTACAGAGGGAGCCAAAACAGCACAAAGCAAACAGAGGCAATCTGGAGATTCAAGTTAAATGTCAGGTGGTTAAAGCTAAATTAATGGTGTAAACACGGCACATTACTGTATCACAAGGTCACAGCTGCCCAGTCAGACCAGCAACACATCCACCTCAGCTGCTTCCAGTAGTTTGTCAGGGGAAGTATTCTGAGTGTGGGAGAACCCAGCTACTATGCAGACACATAGTTGGTCAAAACTACTGTACTTGGTTTAACTTGAGATTTGATGGGGGATAGCCAGCTGGAAACATATTTTTGGATTTTCTTTAATTGTAACTAAACCTAGAAACTGTGTGGAGTCACACTTGCCATAAGCAGAAACGTATCTTAATTGCTCCAGGGTTAAAAGAAGGTTAAAATGTGGATGTGAAAACCAAGAAACAACTTCAGTATCTAAGTACCATGCTTGGTTAGTCAACATTTGTGTACGTACCATTTGTGATCTTGATAATCATAGAATTCTATGACTGTCATCCTATGATTCTACGATTATCAAGATCACTAATGCCATAACATTGTCTTCTGTCTCTTTAAAAGGATGATGAAATTGTGGTTGACAAAGTACACAGGTAGTGGGAGCTTTAAGTCTCACTTGTAACAAAACTGAAGTCAAAGGACTGAGGTAAATAACTTTGAAGACATCAGACTCTCTGTTCAGATACAATTCTGAACAGCACCTGTTGCCAGGGGCTAGACTGAACTGTGTGAGGGAAGCAAGGAGCAGCTCCCAGCTCTGCGAGGGCTTAAATTCTCCAGAACTGCAGAAAACTGGAAAATATCCAAACAGCTTTGTGCACTGTACCTGTGAGGAATACATGATACTAAAACCCAATGCTGTACATATCTTGTACTTGACAATGAGTGATCCTTCAGTCTTTTAATGTGGTTTAGCAGCTTCAGTTAACTCAAACTAAGTAGGCTATTTATGAAGTCCTAACACAGAAACATTAATTCCCTGCAAAACAAAACAAAACACAGCATGACAGTACAGGAGATTTTGCAACTGAGAGGATGCCAAGGAATGGATCTCACTGTTTCTGGGATTCAACACTATGGAAAGATCAGCTCACGATAATGATCACAGACCATCACATTCCCAAATGAGGCACGATCAACTATTGACAAAGAAACTACAGTTTTTTGAGCACAGCCAGCACCCACAATGAAGCAGTTTAGGGTACAGAAGCATTCCAACAATGTAGATAAGAGAAGAACTTTGAAACAGGGACCAAGTGAGAAGCCAAGGAAGCACAATACAACAAGTTGCATGTGTTACTTGCAAAGACCTCCCTCAGAGAAAGAAACATCCATTTTAGGACTCAATGGTTGGTAAACAGTCCCTGGAAAGTAGAAATCCAAAGCAATTTTGGATTGTTTCCATGAAACATAAGTTATCTTACCAAATACAGCCTTTCTTAAAGAATAATTTTTTTTTCATGTGCTTAAAAATTAAGCTGTTGTTAAAAATATCCACAGCAATTCTCTAATGATTTAAAGGAACAATATCTGGGAGGCAGATACAGGTGAGTAAAAAATTACCTTGATTATTATATCTTGAAACATTATACAAAAAAGTTAGCTTGATTATTATATCTTGAAACATTACATCCAATCCATCATAATGAATAAAATAACCTATAAGTTAACAGCATACCAGTAGCATCTTGAATCTACAAACACAGCTGAAAAATTGTGTGGCATGCTTCATCAGGATTGCTTATGAATATTTATGTCACATATTTAGACTAATGTAAAAGGACACCGTCAAGAAGAAATTGTGAGTCAGATCCCAAGAGCCCATTCAAAGTTCCAGGCTGCTTTTTTATCTTTGATACTGTTTACTTTGCACCTTTCAGTCATCTTGAAATACAACACCAGGCTCATCTTGCTCTGCCCACAGCACAGATGGCCAGAATCACCACCTAAAATTCAAATTACATTTGGTAGACATGGTATAGATTAGAGGTGATTAGGGCCTCTTTTGCTGCAGTAATTATAATTCTGACATGCTAGAAAAGTCAATTGCTTTTAAAGTAAATTTTTTCTTGGGTACAATAATCCCCAGCCACTGATTAACTGATTTCCTTGCACACTTCCACCTCGACTTACCTTGGTTTATAACATGCACACAAAAAAAAGGAGGGGGCGTATTTCTGTATATTCCATATGATGTTAAAACTGAGTACTGAAGTACAGGTATTGTCACAAAAAAGAGCTCAGGACTTGTGTCACTGCCTCACAGATACTTGGCAGGAAAGATACTTAGGAAGTGATAAAGAGCTGCAGGGAAGCAAGCTGGGTAGATTACAAGTCTGGAGATAACCCCACTGACATCATTAAACAAACAAACCCTTTTCCCCCAACCTGGACAAAGATAAATCTGTGGCAGAGAAGATGAAAAGTTTAGAGACATATCAACAGGACAAAAACCAGTCCTTACTGCTCTGGAGGGAGCAACTTAAAGGCACTTCTGTATGGCTACAGGGAACCACTGGCAGAGCTTCTATTACTATCTCACTCAAAACCCTGCTTATGACAAAAGATCGCCAGCTGGTCCTCTTTATCTGATGAATAATGCAGTGGCAAGCAGCACGAATATCCAATCAGATGATTATATGGAAACTGTTTTGATCAGGATGGCAAAAAACACACCAGCCGGTCTCCATGGAGGCACTCCCTGAAATTGTTGTTTCATAAATTGATAGCTGCTGGCTGCCTTTCCATCCTCTGCTTTACCTTCTACTGGTTTTTTTTTAAGAACAGAAGGTTAGCTCCTCTTTTCCCTTCTCCTTTTTGTTACGATGATAGAGGTTAAGTACAGATAAGAAAGGCAATTAAAAGGGATCTGTCATACATTGGTTACTCTGATGTATCATGCTGTATCCCTTCTCTGCAGTAAGCTGACACTCTACCATAGTAATTGAAATTCTTCACTGTAGACAGCTCATAACTAATATGGTGATTTTTATTACACGTTCCTCTGAATATAGCAAAGATAAATGCATGTGAAACTTGAAAAACTGGCAGCTGCTTGGGTCAGAAGAAAACCACTGCTCTCTTAATTCAGCACCATCATAGCCACACAGCAATAGCAGTCACTAGAATTATAAAAAATAATAAAGAATCAAGGCCCAAATCCAATCAAAATAGCTGCTGTGTCTCCTAGGCACCTCCTAACTGCAATACCTCTGAGCAATCTCTTTTTAAATCACAGCACTTGTTTTACTTCTCCTTGACAAGAGGACTGTCCTGTTCAGATTCCCCACAAGGTCAGCCAGTAAACTGGTTCAAAATAATCATATATCTGCTCCAATTATCCCATGCAACTTGGAAAGCCATGGAATATCACTCAGGTGGACACCAACATTTTGAAGTTAAAGGAGGTACTCTACTCCACCATGATCCAAGCCTTGCTGTACAGAGGACAAAAGTCTAGCCAGGTATTCAGAAAAGACTTAATAATGAATACGAAGGTGATAAAGCAATGAAGGGGCAGAATCTTGTCCTTGGATGCTGCATTCCATCTAAGCATTTCCCATATGCCTCACATAAATAAATGCTACTGTTGTTCAGACTGCCTTTGTGTTTCCCTGATGAAACATGAAGAGAAGCGGGAAGGATTAGGAAGTGTTTAGGATAGTAGTTGTAGAGTGAGAGACTATGCAAAAATGAAATGTCCTAATCCATTTGCAGCTCCTGTCTCCTCAGAATCACAGTGGAAGTGTCTCTACTGTCACTTCCATGTGCCAGAAAAGATCACTGATTTGGCTTTCCTGAAAATCCGTACTATACACTATTGATGGCTGAGCCTCAGTAGAATCATGGAAGGACCAAAAGAGAAAAAAAGGAGTTAGGTGTTTAGGATTCGGTGTTGTTATGAATCTTCCTAACCTATGTTGTTTTTCTGAGCAAACTTTGAAAATCCAACATCTGTGATTCAAATGCTGCAGTTTTACTTCACTTCTCACAATTTTTTCCTAATAATGACATCGAAGGAAAGCAGCACCCTGTGAATCAGCTGCAGTGCCAAAAAAATATGGAACAACTGTTGGCATTTTCACATTTCATTGATGTATAATTATGTGAAATGAAATGACAAATGCTCTCATGCAAAGCTCCACAAGGGAGAGACTGCATATAGATATATCCAAGACTGTCTTCTAAGTTACTGCACGGCCTCATTGGTTGAAGGAATAAACTTCTTTATAATCTGATTTTGCTTCACAGAAATGCAAAGAGATTGTTTGTGTTTGTTTTTTGTAGAGTGGTTTTTACTGTACATGAACTCAATGCAATTTCTTTGCCAAAACCCAGTTATGAATAAAGGCAGCTGCTGAACAAGCAGTGTAGAACAGCCTGAAGTGAGAGGCACAAATCTGAGCCAGGTTTGTTATCTAAACTATTTTGCTCTGTAAAAAAAATCTGTACAAATGCACAGGACAACAGTGAGTTCCATTCATTGAGCCACTGTAAAGACAGTACCAAAACCACCACTTTCCATCTTTTTATCTGTTTACTTCCGTGGGTTAGCAACCCTAGAAAGCAACAGCTACTGTGTAATACAGAACACATATCTCCAGCTAAATGCAATGTAGGGAAATTTTTTTCCCTGCCTGTGATCATGCACAGATTCATCCTTGGAGGTACCATTACATGCCAAGAAACAGAACAATATCTTGGGGTTAATCTAAACATGTATTTGATAATACTAAAATGGAAACGATTTGATCCCTCCCAACACTTATATTGATCTAAGCAGATAACCCAAAGAGGAAAGTTTGCATAAATCTTAGACACAGACCTGTCTCTTCTTCAGCTAAAAGCACTCTGACATACTAGCATGGAGAGTTGTCCTGTATTTCACAATGAAACATGCTGTGCTTCTCTTGGCAAATGATGGCTTGTACCCATCTGGCAAAACATGAATCACAGTCAGAAACATAGCCTAACTCTTGTTATGAAGTTAGGGCAAATCAAAACTGCAGAATTAAACAAAACTTTCAGATTTCCCCTTGTTGATCTGGTCTCCTGGGCTTCAGGGTGTAAGTTCAAGCCCATGTTTACTCTATGTCGTCGTAAACACCACTAGTAAACTTTGTGACACTCGAGTTTCATGTCGTTAATAGGGATGAGTGACTACAGGAAAAGTAAAGGAAAAATCATTGCCTCTGACTCCATGCAGTAAGTGGAAGCCCACATTTGTTTCTTTAAAGCCAAAGCTGGCCATAGAATAGCAGAATAATATTTCCCTGTTATCCACTGTGGTTTCATCCAAATGTGAAAAACAATTAGTTTAAATGGAGAGAAACTCCACAGGTTCACACTGGCTTTTGAGAAGTGTTTAACCAGAAAGAGTTGGCTGCCACAACATATGTCTGAGGCAAGTAACAGCTGACCAGTATCTTCAGCAATTTCAAGCATGTAATAGGTTTGTGATATGTTTTTGAAGACTTTAAATCCCATAAAATGAGAACACCTTTTTCCCTTTATACTATCTTCCTGGTTATTTCCAAAAATTATAATATAGCTAAATCTGCTTTTATTTGCCACTAGAGGTGGCAAACTGATTTATACCAGAGGAAGATAAGGCTTTATCCACTATATTCCCTCCATAACATCACAGACTTTGTAAACATTCTATTAAGGAAAAAAATGGCCTACTACCATACTATATCATTTTCTTGGTCTCTTAAATATTAATTTCTTCCCAGTTGGAAAATTATGATATTGATTCAAAATCTTGGTCTGTATATCCACTTTAGCAGATATTTTAAAAAGCATTCCTCATTAAAGAAGTGCAAATACTAGATGTTAAAATTAAATACTTTTTGTTTGTGTGTGTTAGTTTCACTCAGCAATGATGCCAAACATTTATTACACAGTAATTACACATCCATAAATGTTTTCAGAGTTTTTTGGAGAGGATGTCTTGCTCATATTTAGGGAGGACATTAATACAATGGACAAGACACACACAAAAAAGGGAACTGGACCACGTTAGTTTTCTTGACTGGAAGACTTGAGCTGACACTATACCCTACCCTCATCCCTATACAAATGGAACTACTATTGAATACAGTTTGACAGTTGGTAATCTTTTAAAGAAATAAGGCTAAAGCCCAAAACGAAAGAAATACAGAGGCAGCTTAATTTTGCATACTTAATAGGATATTTCCACGAACTGAAAGTAAGCCCGAGCTGACAACAGGATTAAGCCAATTTAAAAAGGATCAGCATCAAGTCTTTGTGGTGGTTCAGGCCCAAACAGTGGCTGAGCACCCCATGCCACTTGCTCACCCCCAGAGAAGAAAGAGGCAGAGCCTCCATGGATTGGGATAAGGACAATTTACTGACAAAACTACCGTGAAAAGGGAACAATAACAGCCAATTACACTCACACCCAGTGATAACACAAAGTACTTTACCAACCAAACGATTACAGAGTGCTGCACAACCCAACACTCCAGCCACACTCAGACTGCTTTGGAGGCACCCAGGAACACCCCTGCCCAACCAGCCTCTTTTATGGGGAGCGATGTCTGGTGGTGTGGAAACAGCCCGTGCTAACTCAGCTCACCTGTGCTGGCTGCTTGGGGAGATTAATTCTGGCCTGGCCAGAACCAGGACAATCTTCAAAGTCTAAAATCAATAATTTGGAAGCCCAAAAAGAATTCTGTGTATCACACAGGAAGGGAAATTTTAGTGTAGCCAGGATTCAGAGACTGGTGACGTTCAGAAGCTAACCAGTGAGAAATAAAGATGGATCATTATTTATATAAGTTGAACTAAAATCCAGCAGAAAAGCATTAATAGACTTGAACAGAAAAAAAGTTGGACTCCACAGAACTTTGCCTTTGGGACTTTTACACCTGGATGAGCAGCAATCTCTAGGTCCAGAGAACTTAAGCTTTTTTGAGATAGAAAGAGTTAAATGAGGAGGTTGCTGCAACCTTGTTAAGGACTGATACACTTTTTTCCCCACAACAGATTATGCCCATTTTAATCATGCTGTCCATACAAAAGTCTGTAAAGAGGTGCACTTATATGTGGATGTTCAATATTTAATGCTTCAATTTTACCTTTTTTCAAGGAAATAGCTTATGCTTCATTTGAATATATTATTGCCATTGTCCTTACCCATGTATTACTTGCAGTCTGACTTGGGTTTAATTCTCAATTCATGTGTTTCCTAGGTTTTCCTAGCAATCTCATTCTCTATGGTCAGGTGCTGTATTTCTCAGAGTTTTAAAAGACTATTAAAACCAAAATAAGTGGTTACTTTTTAATGTTAGAGTATGCCTGAAGGTATGCTAGTATACAGTCCAAACACCTAGGAATCATGCAAAGAAAAAGTACAGACCGCTAAAATCCTCTGAGCCCCTCCAAGCATTACAAAACAGAGCTTAATGACATCATCTTAGTATATGCAACAACTAGCTGAACTTTCTTAATGTTTTTCCTAGGGATTTGGGGGCGGGGGGGAAGCAGCTACTAATTTGGTTTACTGGGTACCTTTCCCATCTGCACCTGAGGGTCTACTCAGGAGAGGAAGGAGGGGTTTGCTGAGTAGAGTCATAGCAAAACTATATCATCTGAAAGACTTGGCTTCAGCAAAAGAAGCCTAAAAGACAGGAGTAAAGAGAGCTGTTTCAATGTACAGAGATCCATTAAATGCTTGAATGGCCCTTACTAATGAGTAAAGCTCTCAGGAATGGAGCAGAGAGTCAGTAAATCAGGTGCTAGGCGGAGGGGCAGACGCCAGAATGCAACTGCCAGTTCCGTTGTCTTTTTTCTGCCCATTCAAGATAATCACTTCAGTGACCATAATGCATCTTTGCGGGAGATATTGACACAAATCAAGACTTTTAAACCCTTTAGTAGTAGCTAAAATTGTCCAGTTTGGAGACAGGATGAAGAACACTGAGGAAATACAAACAGCAGAACAGATGCAATTTAGTTCTGATACGGCCTTTGTGAGAAACAAATGGGTTTACCTGGATTAATGAAGCTAATAATATTACACAGTGCTTTGTCCTTCTCCAGTAGTTCCCATCTGAGCCTCTCAGAATTTGCTCGAGGGAGGGAAGCCTTTATTTCCCTTTTGTGTTTGGAGAGGTAAAGAACAAGAAATTAAGGTGATTTGTCCAAAGCTGCACAACTTTCAAAATGAGATGGATACATAACACCCAACCCTGGGTTCCCTTTCTCTAAGCTTACAAGCACTTGAAGAAAGGGATCACTAGACACTGCATTATTTTCATATCATATCGATTGTTCAATTAAGAAACAAAAAATTGCTGATTGTTTTAAGGAAAAAAAAACCCACAAAAATTTGTGAGAAAGGAAACATTGAAGAATTTGTACACACTCAATTAAAACCAAAAAAACCCTTTCATTTCATATTGACACTTATATGTAGAAGATGGATTTATTTAGGCACTTTTGCTGTTGTTTTGTGAGGTTTTTTTCCAGTTGCTTTAACTAAAGAAATGAAAGCTGATTTTTCCATTGAAACAAAATAAGTGCTTTTAATTTACCTGGTGTGTAACAGTCATCAATTTTCTACTTCCTGCCATAAAAAAAAATCTTAGTGGCTCTCAGAAATTGATGCTTTTATGTGAAAAACTTGATTTAATTACAGCATTTTTTTCAAGTGTGAAAGATACCAGGGACTTGTACCACTTGCTCTTTGCTTGGATCCATGTTATAAAAGTAACTTGGTAGCTTACTAAAAGCGCTGTGAAAATCCAGTTCAGCAATCTCATCCTATCTTGGGATAAGAGAGTGCTACAGAGTGAGACTGAGACTCTGTGTCCTTGCCATACACCTAATAATCTCCAGAATTTATTCACATTTAAAAAAAACTCCTCAAAGCTCCCAGTGGAACAAAGCCTCCCTCATTCTATAGTGATGTCAATCCTGTTCACAAAGCCAAAGGAGCAAAAATGGTGAACTCAAAGCCACAGGACTTGTCTGGCATTCAAAAACAGAAATTCAGAATGTTTTTCCACTATATTTGCTATGGCTCTTAAAAACTCTGCCCAAATAAGCAGTTTTCTTTTGAGATCAACTTAAAGCTACCTGTTCATAATTCCATATTTTGCTTTCTTAGTCTAAGTGAATTTGGATCTGTGCAGATTAAAATGAAAGGCAGAACTCTCTGGTAACAACATCAAACTGGATTTAAATTCTAACAACAGGCTAATCCTCTGAGAATCAATTCACACATTATTTTTTAAATTTGTTTTTACTAAGAATTGTTCAATTGCCGCATCCTGGGGAGAAGAAAGAATTCCACTCCTCTAATATACATTAGGAGAAGTGTAGGATAATAACTTAGATTTTATCCCAGATCTTGTCTTACAATCTGGGATAATTTTATTTTTTATTTCCATTTCCTCATCTCCAAAACGGAAATAATAAATGTGACTATGTATCTTGCATGGATTTATCAGGATATGGGATGCTTTAGGGAATCATACTGTAAAAAGCTATTATTAAAATACACTTCACTCTACTACAGCCTATTGGGCATTTATTACTGCAGAAGAGCTTGTTTGCATTGGTATAAATTCTCTGCGATGTGCACATGCCTACTGTGCCTGCTCAGATCACTGTACCTATGTGCCTTGTTGGTACCTATCATTGTATCAACAATTCAGTTAATCTGGATATTTTCTTAAACTACCATTTTCTCATCAGCTGCTACTCCTCTCTTATCTGGCTTCCTGCTGTGTGCATAAATGCTAATTACTGGTCTTCTGACTTTGCACCTCAGTACCTTTCAGACGTAATGGAACATCCTCCATCCCACGTTTCCTTTCAAAGCATAAGGTGGCTATTTCATCACAGCTGAAATCTTACAGTGTTCTTAAAAGTAAATAATATCCTTCACCCTTGGAAATGGAGAAAGTATGGCAATGATCAGTGATTCACAGTGTGGGATTTTTAAACACTTCATTTTCATCTTACTTGAAGTATTTTATGTCTTTGAAATAAAGAAGCTAACATGAGATGAATTGCCTCTCTGCCTAACAGCAGTGTGTCTTGCATTAATGATCAATTACACCTACATCCAAGAACAGACTTGTGCTAAGAAAGTTATAGGATTTAAAGTTGAAATAATGCTGGATAGAATCGTCATACTTCTGCACCCCTTTTCCCTTATATGAGAATATCTCGCAAATGGTGTGATAATTTATATTTAACACAAAGCAGTGGGTTTTAGGTTTATGGTTGGACTCGGTGAACTTATAGAATCATAGAATCATAGAATCATAGAATGGTCTGGGTTGGAAGCGACCCCAAGGATCATAGAGCTCCAACCCCCCTGCCACAGGCAGGGACACCAACCTCAGGCCTGGATCTACACAAGGTTGCCCAGGGCCCCATCCAACCTGGCCTTGAACACTGCCAGGGACGGGGCATCCACTACTTCTCTGGGCAGCCTGTTCCAGCCCCTCACCACTCTCTCTGTAAAAAACTTCACCCTAGTATCTAATCTAAACCTTCCTTCCTTAAAGCATCTTTTCCAAACTAAATGATTCTATGATTTTTCCAAGAAAAAAATGACATTTTATTTTTCAAACCTGTGACTGGTTAATTGTTACTGGGTGTCAATCAGAGAACCCAAGAAACTGAGCCTTGGGGCTTCTGGGTTCAGTTTTTCCTGAGTCTCATGTCAACTGCCTGTAGTTTGCTATTACACAGGAGAAATGTTCACTGCAGTCCCAGCTATCCTTTAAGATGTACAGACTTTAGTGGTTCCCCACTCCACCCCCCATTAAAGTGTAATTCAGACTTAAACATTTTTGGAACAGTGTGTCTTTCTTTCTCTGAACAAAGTTGGAGTCTTTATTTCCTTGTTAATACAACAAGGTTTGTCCATTGTTGGACAATAATTGGGAAAAAAAAGCACTGAATATTGTTTTCCCTAAAAAAGGCACAAAGAAGACTTACAAAAATTAGTATAGAACCAGGGTAAAAAAAAAATTAAATGAAACTAAATGCATTAGCCACTTTTATCACTAGAATAATAGGAGATGTTTTCACACAGATTCCTATAGAAATCCATATATTTCTACTATGGGACTCTTCTAGTCTCATTTATAAAGACAAATTAAGCAGCAATTCATGGAAATTAAAATCAAACTGCAAACAATACAACAAGGAACATTTTAAAATAATGTGGATAAAAAAAACCCCAAACTTCAAATGAACTACATAGAGAAGTAGCAGATTGCCAGTTTCTTGATGAACATTTTTTTTTTCAGTTGAAAGACTTCAGTCCAGCACAAGGTGCTATATTCAATACAAGAATTGTCTAATTGGCACATGATACACCCAAGGTTAGACCCAATGGTCCTTCCTGGACAAAGAAAACTATGAATACTCCTTATCTCTAGCATTACGCATGGAGTCAGTGGCAACATTCTTCCTAAACACTTACCTAAGAAGACATGGTTCCTTTGGTTTTAATTAAATTTTTAACTCAAAAAAAAAGATTTAACAGAGATTTTCACAATGACAGACCACTTAAATGACTGAATTGTGATTCAAGTTTCTGGAGCATCCCTTGAAAAAGGCCACCTCTTATTTCCACGCTGTCAATGTCATAATGCAATCCTTATTCCAGCAAAACTCCAGCTGTTCTCATGGAATAAAGCCTGACTAGGGAAAATAACACCTAGCACTTCTGTGAACAAATGAACATCTACATTTCTTTCCAGAAATAGCAGACTGCACTGTATAAACTGGATTTATTATCAGCCAAGTTGACAGTGTTGCCTATCATCATAATGAATATTACCTGGCAGCCTTAGTGGCTATGATGTCATACCACTTACATAGTCTGAATTTGAGTTTGTATGCCAGGCATCTACAAGGCTGATCACCATAACTACTGTTTAACAAACAAAAATGTTAACCAAAGGATTTTTCTGAGTATACATCCACAGGAAAACTTTTAGTTGTGTTAAGATATTACGGAGACTTTTTTTTTCCTAAAGCATTTTTGCCTTCCTGCTTTGAATCAGGCATTTAACTTTGTCAGGGAAGCCAGGGAAATTCTTTTGCAACCAGAGAGGTGGCCTTTATGGACCTTATGAAAGTTTGTCATTCAACCAACGAGTCTTTGAAAAACTGCATCTCTCACACTCAGCAAGGACATACTTTATCAACCTAGAAGTTCTACAGTTTTTCATCCTTTTGGAGCTTCTGGTGCTAAGAGTTTCTGCACTGTTCATGCACCCCAACACTGGTTCTTAGTGGGCTTTCAAACAAAGAGTTTAGGCTACAAATACACTGGGATATGCCTGATGAGGGCATTTCCACATGTTAGTTCACCGCTGCCTTTATAACCTTTTGGTGGTGTGTTTGGGCAGATTTAGATCCTGTTTCTTTTTTCCTCTGGTCACGCTGATGCAGTAAGATGGAACTTGGTGCTACAAACATCCAGGGTTCCTGAAAGATAAAAAATCCTAATAAACAGAAATGTTAAGAAATCAAACAGCCTAAGATGTTGATTCTTTCACAGTTACTTACCACTGGAATGAGAAAGAAAGAGAGGAGTTCAGGGACACTTGAGGAACCTCTAGAGTTGAAAAAATGTCAACACTTTATAAACCTTCTTACAAAATTAATGATTTTCATTCATTACTGGTGACTCCAAATATTTTCTCTGATGATGCTTTTCTCCAATATTTTTAATAAAAAAATATTTACAAGTCTCATCTACTTCTGAGATTATGTCTGTACATGTTCAAACCAGAATAGCTTGGGTTCTGAGTTTGGATTCTACCTTAGTTTCAACACTGCAATTGAAATTATTTTGGCACTCATATTTTGTTGCATTCAAAACAGTGCCACAGATACACCTCAGATGCATTCCAGATTTGTGGTGCAAAGAGGCAAAGTAAGCATGTATCTTAATCCTGGGAAAGAGCTACAATAAAATCAGTTCATCGGTTCCTTGGGTAATCATTATGGTGGTCACTCAAAGCAACAGCAGATCTGTCTCAGTACAATTCAGATAAGTGACATGGTCTGTTTGCAGATAGCATATTGCAGGATAAAATCCAGCTCCTGGCTCACACTTAGATCTCAAACAAACACCCTTAAAGATACAGGCATGTAGAGATTTTCTTTCTGTAAGCACCCTTCTTTTGTCCTGTCAGATCCTACAAGCCTGACATACTATAAACCAAACTGCTTCTATAGAAAGTGAACTCTGCAGTCCTTTGGAAGGTAACAGTTCTGCTAATGTCAATGGGGCAATTCACCCAGCATGATTAACTCCATTCATTTCCAGCAGTTAATGGTCTTTCACTGAGTGAACCTACCCTAGTTCACACTGGTACACAGAAAATCATGCCCAAAGAGAAAATGATCAGAACTGATGCTTTTGTAGCACCAGAAGTGAAGCAGGAATGCTCCAGACAACGGGTGGATAGTAAGGAACTAGAAAATTGTAGGCAGTACATTTCTGAACAGACTTTGGAGATAAGGGAGGACAAGGAGGATGGGAGAGAAAACGAGTGATTAATATTCAACTTTATTGCAAACATAGACTGGAAGATAATGAATTCTAGATCCAGTTACTGAAATTCATACTAGCTTGGTTTAGACAATGAAGAAATGAATAATTCATAATCCACCTTGATGCTCAAAACTTCTTCTCCTGAGGTAGTTATTGGATAGGTAACAGTGAACTTACAAAACTAGACTTTCAGAATAGCATTTTTGTAAAACCCAAACACTTATAGCAATTTGTGTGAGTAGATGGAAAACATGTCTGGTTTAGTTCCATGAGTTACCTTCTTTTGAATCAATTAAATATTCCTGCATGGTACGTGTGATACAAGCGGTGCACCGAAACTGGGAATTAAAACCAGTGATTGATCTACAAGCTGACTATTTCCTTTGCTGAAACTGAGAGATAGAAAAGAAATAAATAATGGCTACAGAGAATGAACTGTTTAACCTATAGCAAAAAATACATTATAATTTTATCATAAATTTATCTACATAAATATATAAG
>VZTU01022377.1:0-52069 GCA_013400835.1 Zapornia atra | reverse complement strand
TTCTCATGGCCTAAGTAATCTAACATCACATGTAAAAATCTAAGCCTCAGTGGCACATGCCAGAGTACCATAAAATTCCAGTCTTCAGGGAAGAACTGGGCAGCCAAAGTTCTCATTCATTTTTTCTCAGAGCGTATTTTCTCTTAATTATTCTCTACATACATGAAGTGCTCAGGATCTGGCCCTGACAGAGTGCAAGCCTTGTCATTTCATACTCTTTCTAGAACATAAGTGCTGTCATGTTGCAAATAAATCATATACACAAAGTTTGAGGGTTGGAGGTGAAATTTTATTCTCTGTGACAGCTGTGTAGAAAGCAGATAATGTTACTGCCCAAGAGGTAGACAGGATAGAAAGGGAGAATCATGAAGCAAGTAAAATGTAAGAAATTTAATTTTTCATTTAGTCTTGTTTTTCTGGGCCACTTTCCCACAATTAACACTTTGTCGGACCAAGAATTAGCACTTCTTATTCTCTGATTCTTATTACAACCTTTAACTCTAAGACTAAAAAGGAATTTATACAAGATATCAATATATTTAGTAGAGAACAGTGCACCTCTTGAGATCATTAATAGTGCCTCAAAAAAAATCTTTGTAAAAATACGTGCCTGCTTCTCATGCTGAATATACTTTTCCCTCAGTATACTTTTACAAAGAGTATGCTGAGCATTAAATGAGTTTCTGATCCCTCAGGGCAAGGTCACTGAGACCGTCACTGCTGTCCCAAGCAGAATAATGGAGCTATCAATAACAGTTAGATCGGGGTTAATAAGTAGAAGATAATGAGGGGGAATGGGAGGTCACATTGAAACACACTGCAAACTCCGTGGCTTACAAAGATGTTCTGCAGCAGGGCTGGCTATTATTTCCACCTTGTCCATTGAAATAATCTATTTTTTACTATGCATTTAAACTGATTCAATCTTCATCAGATGTTCATTTTCCTGTCAGCTTCAGGCAAATAAGGGCCAAATCCTGCTGCGTAATTGAGTTCCTGCAGTTCAGGAAAAAACAAAATGAGGCAAGAACAGAGTGAAGAGTATTGTAGTACAGAGATAGATAGCTTTGTCCCAAGTTCCACTGATTAAGAACAATGAGGTAAAAATGTCTAGATTTATTTTTTCAGTTCACTGCACAAACACACATAGGTGGGTGTTGGTCTCTTCTCTCAATTAACAAGCCATAGGAAAAGAGGAAACAGCTCAGGCTGCCCAGGGAAGTGGTTGAATCAACGTCCTTGGAGGTATTTAAATGATATGTAGATGTGATGCTTAGGGACATGATGTAGTGGTCTGACTTGGCAGTGCTAGGTTCATGGTTAGACTAGATGATCTTAAGAGTCTTTTCCAACAAAAAGAATTCTATGATTCTATGATTCATTCTCATGGCTCTGCAGTATTGAGATTCAAGGTGTCTAGTTTGTCTTGCAGATCATGCTAGACAAGGTCATGGCAGAGGTATGGTCCACCCATTCATATAGCCCAACACCTATCACCTTTTTTCTCCCTGAACACACAGTTAAATAAGACATTATATTGTGCTTAACGTCTATATGTTCTCCAAAAGCTACCTCTTCTGTCAAAGAGATAGGTAAATTACTGAGTCTATTGTTCAAGATCCTGGAGCAGTTTCACCTTTTCAGAGCCCAGCAGCCCAGTCCAACTCAAAAGTCGTATGTCAGTACCACAACTTTGCACATTCTGCTCTGCAAGAGCATGGAAAAAGATTGTGCACGAGGCAAATGTCCCACCCTTCAGTTCTGATCCAGACCTTGGGCCTTGCCAGCAAGACCACTAGCTGGAACCATGGCTGCAACTAAAATTTTAGATGGACTGAAATGTTACAATACACTGTAGTATGTGCTTACTTGAATATTTTCATTAAAACATTTCTTTTCCTTTGGCCTCTGAAACTGCTGGGCTGATTTGGGTAAGCTTTCACAGGTTAATTCAATCCTCCTAGCAATTTACCCATAGAGTATCTGTCATTTCTGCCCAAAGTCAGCTTGCGATGTGATGCATGGTTTCTGGTCTACCACTATGTTGTAATTAAGACTGTCTGCTTGTTGTGGGCTTGCATGTCAAGGCTTTTGTAGTGAAGCAGGCTGTTACCCTGCAGCTCATGGAAATGATGGGGAGTAGAGATTCTACCCGCAGTACCTGGAGGGGGAGGTGTTTTAAGATTTGGTTTTATCTTTCATTATCCTACTCTGTTTTCATTGGGTACTTTTTTGGGGGGATGCTGGTGGTGGTAATAAATTAACTGCATTTTTTTCCATGTGGAGTCGGTTTTGTCCATGATGTTAATTACTGGATGATCTCTCCCCGTCCTTAGCTCAACCTGTAGGCCTCTCAATATATATTTTCTCTCCTGTCCAGCTGAGAAGAGGAGTGATACAACAACTCCGGTGGGTATCTGGCCGCCAGCCAGGGCCAACCCACTGCACTGCTGACCAAGCAGCAGCTCCACTTCACATGTGTGAAATCCCATGCAACGGGATGCATTAAAACAAGCTGCTGTCAAAGTCTGCAGCCCACTGTAGAGACCACCAGCTCCTGAGGTCCCAGTCAGACCCAGGCTGATGTGACAACTGAATTTCCTGCATGACTGGATGATGAGAGAGTCCAAAAGCATTATAGGTCCATAAGATAGGTGAAAGTATTGAAAAGACCAAACTGTTACAGTGGGTATTCCAATCTCTAATGGCAGAGAGTGATTTCTCAAACTCTGCACATCTTGTCATCAAGGTTTTGTCCTAAAACAAAAACAAAAACAAAAAAGTAATCCTTTAAGCCTATCAGTACCTGATAAAAGTGTGCTTTAGTATCATCATAACATAACTGGACAGTATTCAAAAGCATATCCATGTCCTGTGTCTGGGCTTGGTTTTATTTTGCTGCCTGGTGCAGCTAACTGCACCTCTTCATTCTGAACATTCTGAGGTCCAGAATTATTGCTGAGACGTATTTGGAAATGGCTTCAGTAAAAGGAGAAGCATGCTGTAAAGATACTGAGTGAAACAAATAGTTATAAGGCTGTTTTTCTCCAAGAGAATAAAAGAGGCTTATGAAAAATTGTGAATCCTGTCTCCTCTCAATGGGTACTTTAAGAGTCACGTGAATGAATATTTTACCACACTTACCAGCCACTGAGCAACTCTCATTTCTTCCATGTCACCAACACCGCAGCTTCAGCTATACAGTCTGGGGCAAGGGATCCTTCCCCCAATGCCCTCCCCCCACACACCCTTTTTATTGTACCAGTGTCACTGTCAGTATCATCTAAGAGCTGCTCTTGAGATCCTCATCTGTCCAACCCCAGTTTATTCAGACAAAGAAACTTCAGTTCTCCAAAAGTTGTCTTTTTCAGCCTCCCCAGTACTCTGCTCATATATAAAAGAGTCACCAGAAAGTTGTTATGTAGGTAGGTCATTCACAGTGCTTCACTGTTCTGTATACTGTGAGACCACACCTGGAATATTGTGTCCAGTTCTGGGCCCCTCAATTCAAGAATATAGAACTCCTTCTAAGAGTCCAGCACAGGGACACAAAGATGATTAAGGGAGTGGAACACCTTCCTTATGAGGAGAGGCTGAGGGAGCTGGGCCTGTTTATCCTGGAGAAGAGGAGACTGAGGGGTCACCTTATTAATGTTTGTAAATATGTAAAGGGTGAGAGTTAGGAGGATGGAGCCAGGCTCTTCTCAGTGATGGCCAGCGATAGGACAAGGGGCAACGGGTGCCAGTTGGAGTACAGGGAGTTCCATGTGGATGTAAGGAGAAACTTTTTCCCTGTGAGCACTGGGACAGGCTGCCCAGAGAGGTTGTGGAGTATCCTTCTCTGGAGACATTCAAAGCCTGCCTGTGCAGTTTAGTCTAGGTGATCCTTCCAACTCCTAACGCTCTGTGATTCTGTGACTCTATGATTACTCCATTAGCAGCGAGCTCCCATAGACATGTATCTCCTGCATTTTAGTCAATACAGAGGCAATGGGACCCAGAAATAGAATACAGGGTTGGCAGTTGATTTATTGGTGTAAAGGAAGGAACAAGGCCTAAGAAAGTGGTGAGTGCAAAGAAAACAGTGTTCCCTTCCATTTAGAAATATATATATTCATACACAGATCTGTAGTTAACACACTGCTGCTCTTTGCAAATCAGCAGTACCATTTTGAGGAAGTGTTTTAATCAATGTGGGTATAATTTAGTTATTACACAAAATAACCTGTAGTTTATATAAACATCTATCTTCTGATATGTATTCAACTCGACTTAAATCTGTTTGGTGAAGAGATTCTACTCAGTTGAATATTTTCCAGCCAGCCTCCCTGATTCTCTTGCATCCTGATAATCCTGCCCAATCACATCCCCCTCCAGCTAAAAACTTGCTCTCTCCTGCTTTTATATTATGTGACACTCCACACTGGTTTCTTTGGGGTTTGAGGGCACAAGATTAGAAGCACCAGCTGCATTTTTCAGTATCTATCTTTGGTAAAATTTCCATTCCCGGGAAAGATGTGGCTGGCTTACTAACTCTCCATAGCTCCCCAAGTAAAATGACACATATTTCATGACTAAATAAACCAGGAAAAGAATTCTACATTATAACAAGGTCAGTGTGGCAATGCGATTGCCAGAAAAAAAATCTTGTCTAAATATGCACAGAGCTGGCAACTAATTGGTACCCTTATGAGCAGTCTCTTCAAAATATGAACTATAAAGCGGCTTCAGACCTGTCTGTCTTCTTAATACAATGAAACAGAGCAAGGAAGACTTGATGCATCTGTTCCCAGAAGATCTGCTGTCTAGATATTGATGTGGAAGGCACATCAGATAGTCCACATTAAACACACAACTGGATAGACATCACTTGTTGTCAGAGTAAGTTTTATAGATATGTTGTGGGGGAGGGGTGTGAGGGGATTTTGGGGGGTGGGGTGTGGGAGAAAGCAGGAATTAAAGTTTTAAAGTTTTACTTAATGTCTAAAGAAATTTCTATAAAAGCATAAAGGCATGTATGGTCACATTGCATGTCCTCCTTTCTTGAAAAAATACTCTAGGTTACATCATACTTTTTTTTTATAACACACTTGCATTTTAAAAGTCATGAGCCTACTAATGGAAAAAAATATAAGCAGACACTTGCACATATAAGCAGTCAAACACACAGTCACCAAAAGATACTCCTGCACTGAGTATCATATGTTTGCTCCCATAATCTCTTTCACGTTTTGTTTTTTTTTTTAACAGTCTGGTATTTTAGCATTGCCAGAGGATTATGACATCTCCACCCTGATGCCACCCAGCTCTGGGATCCTCTTCCACTCCAAGAAAAGGTCACTCTGCAAGATGCTGTTCTCTTCCATTTCACCCTGAAAGTGGTTTTCCCTCAAAAGAGCTTTCCCAAACTCATGCTCCCTTGCCTCTGTTTGCATGGTTCTTGCCCTGCATCATCTCCAGCCTTACACCAGGCCTATTCAGATAATCAATGGACCTTTCAAACAGTCATCTCCTTTCTCTTTCCCACACTAGTCTGGTTGAATTAGAATGACGGTTTGCCTGTCCCTAGGGAAATTAAGCTGTCGATCCTCATCCTGTAGAGCTGTAAGAGGGCTCTTCTCCACCAGTGCTCTCTCTGATGCTGTCTACACAGTTGGAATCTCTTCTCAGAAGAGAGAGAGGAGCAATCAATAGCGTCTCTGCAGAAGATGCCATCACCAGCACAGTAGCACTTAACCACCGCAGTGAACCACACACTTCTGATTAAGATGCCCAGACAGGGGCCAATTGATTTGTCTGTCTGCACAGCATACTAACCACGAGTGTTAAACTCAGCAGTTTCCCTGCCATGCCCCCCTCCTCCTTCCTCACACTTCTTCTCCTTAGAAAGGAGGGAGCATATTGGTGCACACAGTGCTTAAATCCACAGATCGGCAGAAGACATGCTGATAGCTGATTGTGCTCTGTGAGCTCAGCTACTGAAGAACTGAAGCACATGGCTACAACTCCTGGAGACACATAAGGAAGAGATAAAAATGGCCTGTTAGATTACAGTTATCCCATCTCCCTGGAGACTAGTACAAAACAGTGTATTCTTTTGGGCTGTGTTCAGTCGACTCTAAGTGTCTGGAGCAATTACTCCAGAGACTATTCTGGAGCCTAGCAGGCTCCACTGTTGGTAACAACGTGGGATTTTTCCTCTCAGTGCTACTTTTTTCTGAGTTTTCATGGTGTCATGATTGCCAAAAGATCCACTTCATTGGACCACTCAAAGTCACTCCTTCCTTAGACTCCTTGCTGGTGTTTGCAGTCTCAGACATTTGCCACAGGAATGATTTTTATTGCTATCAGCTATTTTTGAAACACTGCCACTGTGTCCTGAGCTCTACACAAACATATTCTCTAAGGATGCTCTCTAGCCCAGCAATTTCAGGAAGAAATAGAGATGGAAAGGAAGGGGAGGTTAGGAAAAGCAGTAAGGGCTTGGAGGCAGTAGTGGGAGCAGGCCCTGCTGAGGAATTTGATGTGGCAAAGATGCCGTTTAATTTAGGGAGGATATTTCCACACTGGCAAACTGAATCAGGGCCTGTAACAGCCATGCAACAAGACTCTAATCTCTCTAAAAATGTCAGTGCACACAGTTTAATGATGGCTTTGCCTAGAATTGGGAAAAGTAAACTGTTGCCCAGAGTAGCCAGGAAGCAGCTGGGCAAACAGCCATTCTGCTTATTTTTGCCCAGGCTGACTGCTGCTGCTGACACCCCCAATTAAGAAAATTTAAGGATATAGGAACAGTAGTTTTGGAACAGCAGTCAATACAAGATTGATTCCCACCATCAATCACACGTAGGAACAGCAAACCTGACTCCACAGCTGTCTTTGCAGCACAGCAGTTCCATCTTTTTCTCCCTCACTCTCTTTTTCTCATGATAGGAGCGGTTCAGCCACAACTTTGTGCCAACCCTTCATCCTTCTGGGAGGAAAAACTTATTTTACTGGCATGCTGAAAAGTCTGAAAGCATCCTTGCCTTCAAATATTCCTCTTTCCATCTTAACTTCAAACTTGATCACATCCTCCTGAAACCAAAATGGAAACATAGTACTTCACTGCAATCACTTCTACAGTAGACACAGTACATACCCACACAAACAGCTGCTACACCACTTCAAAACAACCAAAATTATCCAAGATGTGCTTAGACAAAGCCAAGGTTACAGGTATGTCTGGTCTGTTATGCCCTCTGGTCCTCAGCAAGATGGCTCAACATGTTTCCGAATCCTTCTGCAGCATCACACTCATATGCAATTTCAGATGCAACTTACTACTAGCCATATTTTTTGACATTACACCTTTGCATGGATTTGCATTTCTCAAAGCATGTGCTTGATTCCTTCTTTGGTACAAAAAAGACAGGGACCTCCTGGAGAGAGTCCAGAGAAGGGCTACGAAGATGATTAGGGGCCTGGAGCATCTTCCCTATGAGGAAAGGCTGAGTGAGCTGGGACTGTTCAGCCTGGAGAAAAGAAGACTAAGGGGGGACCTAATCAGTGTTTATAAATATCTTAGGCAGGGGATGCAGGGGGAAATGGCCAGCCCCTTTTCAGTGGTCTGTGAGGACAGGACGAGGGGCAATGGCTGCAAGTTGGAGCACAGGAAGTTCTGCACCAACATGCAGAAGGACTTTTTCACAGTGAGGGTGAGGGAGCAGTGGAATAGGCTGCCCAGGGAGGTGGTGGAGTCTCCTTCTCTGGAGATATTCAAGTCTCGTCTGGATGCCTATCTGTGTAATATGAGCTGGGGAGCTGCTTTGGCAGGGGGGTTGGACCCAATGAGCTCTCGAGGTCCCTTCCAACCCCTACGATTCTGTGATTCTGTGATTCTGTGATTCTTACTATACACATCAGATTATTGGTCTTCTTACAGGATAACTTTGTATGTATTTCCAAATGGCAATGACACAGGAATCTGTGGAAATCATGGCTTCTTCTGGGCTCCTTTTAAACAGACTTGCCATCTCACACCTAGGAAATTACTTTTTGCCTGGTCATCTTATCTGCCATCAAATTTTGTTCTTTTAGTTCAAGAGAACTGAAAGTGATGAGCATGGTCTATAAGCCACCTCTTTCTGCTTTTTCCTTCAACTGGAATTTCTTTCCTTCCTTGCCTGAGTAGTTTCTTGAAAAGTATAGAGGTACTTTTGACTGTCAATATCTGCAGATTCCAATAAAAAGTTGGTTTATTCCACTTCTTGTATCAGCAATATATGTCTCGTTTAAAACCAAGATAGTGCAATGCTTCTCTTGATACTAGCTTTCCAACTTAATACATTACTATTCATTATTGCCCTTCCTGTCCTCTGCTCCTTCAATGACACTTCAATCCAGAGCTCCATAGCCCTCAGGTCACACATACAGTTAAGTCATATTTGAAATAACTTTTTTCAGCAGTTAGGGAAAATGCAAAGGAAAATAATGCCACTGATTTCTGCAAGCCATAATATGAACTAAATCCAGAGGCAGGGATACATCTCTACAGCCAGTACCACTGGAATATTAAAAACCAGCCTCTATAATTATACCCTTGGGAGCTGTCCCGTATCTCAACCACCAGGTGGCAATTTCATCCCATTATATGTTCCATTAAGTAAGCAATGGCCCAAATGGTGTGGAAAGATGAATGTATTTTCAGTTGATGCAATCTGTAGAAGGACTGAGAGATTCCAGTGGCAGGAAGAAAAAAAATGGCTTTTCATCAGAGAGGAGAGCTGATTTCACATGAGTGGGACAGTGTGCCTTCTTTTATTTGTGGCTATTCTGGTGTTCACTCACAGTCAGAGAAAATCTCTGGCCCCTTACTTGACAGCTAGCATTTACCTAAAACTCGTCAATCATAAGGGAAGTCCTGACCTCACTAAAGTTAAAAGAAGCCAAACTCCCATTCAATCAGAGGTTTTGATCAAGAAGGGGACGTGAAGAGAAAACAATTCTCAAGAAACTAAACTAAATCCCTTATCACTCCTTTCTCAAATGGAAACAAACTTGACTTTTTCTATTACATGAGGTTTGAAATTATTAAATAAATCTTCCCTGACCCTCAACTTTTTCTTTGCAAACACCATATTCCCTGAAGCCTCTGACATGGCTCTTTATTCACAATGATGTCTGTCTTCATTTCTTCTCCTCTGCAGATTTCCTAGATTTGGGATTGAGTATGAGAGAGATTGTATCTTCCTTGACAAGTTACATCAAGGGGTGACTCTTTTGTCCTCTGAATCCTTCATTCCTGATCTTACACACAGCATGACAAAATACCCAATGATATACTTAAGCAAGCCCACGTGGCAGCAGCCAACTCTTCTATATTGCAACATCTCACGTCCAGCTCTGCTTTGAGCCCAGTTACAAAACCAGATGGACATTACAAACACAGAGACAAATTTAACTTTGTTCTCAAGTCACTAGTGTCGGTGAGTTCAGGTGCTTAAGATTACTAATAAACTGTATTCCCTATTTTGTCTATAAAGTTATTTGTTTGTACTGATTACCAATCGAATTCAGAATTTTGAGTGTTTCATATTCAAAACTACATGGGTTTGATATCACAAAGGAGGAGTCACATTTTAAAATATAAAGCATTACTTATATTTCTAAATATTCTAAATCATTTGTACTTAGGTTAAAGCTTTTACTTGACCTGAGATGTTCAGCTTTTAATTCTCCAACTTCCTGGAAAGGAAATAATGATTGCACCTATTTCACAGGAGTGAGGAAGTTTTGAGAGAAACACCATACACCTACAGATAAAGGGGTATAAGTAAAATCACTGCTTTTCAAATCTCTTTTTCAAATAGGAAAGCAGAGATATTCATGTGAGTAGGCTATTTTCAAACCTTCAGCAATTACAGATGAGTCATTCTGCATTTCCTGAAGTGTTCCTGATAGAGTTTGTCAGGCAGAAAAGCTGTTTGTAAAGGTATGTTCTGGTAGTGACTATGCATTTTCTACTGATAATATTTATAGGTAGTAAGTCACAAGGTATTTCCCTTCACTGCAGATATGACTTGAAGATTCAGTTCTTCTCCTCACAAAGCTGTAGAAAGCTAGCTTGGAAGGAAGTCTCTTATCGCCTTATTATATTGCTCCCATATTTGAAGTATGAACCATCAGGTATGACAAATACCTGGGAGCATAAAGGCAAGTATTCTTCCAACTCCATTATCACAGAAATACTGTCACGCCAGAACAGACAAGCCTCATTTGGCTTTAGTCAGTGATCAACAAGCCTAAGCTTTCAAAACCTCTAGCACTTTAACAAAACAAGCACTGTGCTGACATGATGTAGAAGGCTCCAGGCAAGGATGAAAGCAGGGAGGAAAGGAAGGTGGATGTAGTTTTGTGTCTGTTTCTCACTACCCTACTCTATTTTTAATTGTCATATTTATTTATTTTATTTGAATTAATCTTCCCCAAGTGTTTTCCAGACAGGAGGACATCATCTTGGGCTATCATTTCAGAAGTTCCAGTCACAGTCAGCTGGCCCACAGAGCCTCCATAGAGGTTGTTGCTCAGTTGCAGCCATGACACCCTCCTGACTCAATTTTTGACTAGCCTACTTGTAAAGATACCTTTGCTTGGCATGCAGCAACCCCCTGAATGCCAAGTAGCATCATGGCTCTAGAAGGACATACCAGCTCGACAGCCCAGGCAGAGCTGGGAGAAAGTAAAAATGAAATTACCTCACATTAAAGAACCTTCTGCATAAATGAGTGACCTTGAAGTTGATCAGTGTCAACTGTGAATAATATCCACTTCCCACTTCTCGAAACCCACGAAGAACCTACAGGTGCCTCGTAAATCTGCTTAGGTGCACACAGGTTTGCTTGCAGTCATTGCCAGCTATCTCATGAACCAAGACTGATGAAAGCATTTGGTAATTGAGAAAATTTACTCTTGGGACAGCTGCTTAAAACAGTTGTTACTAGATTCACATAAAACTATGCCTTTTAGCAAGAACTGCATTATAAATCCCTTCAGTTTCAGACAGATACTAATTTTTTCACACCAGTGAGGCATCAGTGAAGAATAACTGTTTCCATGCTTCCACAGACTCTGACACTGGCAGCTGTATAAAAGAACATATGCAGCACATGGCCCGTAAATAAAGGGAATACCAGGTTGTGATGACTAGTTGGGAAGAGTTTGAAAAATGGTATGTCATCTTTGTCTTGTCTCCTGATCAGCAAGCAGCAGTGTGTTCTATACACTTATTAAAATGTGAACCTTTAGAGTAGAAGCTCAATTCTTAAGAACCTAATCACTCTCCTTAATATTGCTGTGTATGAAGTTTTAACACTGGTATAGACAAGAAAATACTATTTAACTACATGTGAAAAGGGACTATCACCCACCTCAAACTTCTTAAGCAAATTCTAAGAATAAATCTTCATTTCAAAATAGTTTTGATTCCTAGTGGCAAGTTCTTTTCCCCTAACCCTGTTCTCAGAGGTCTATAAAAACTATTAAATGCTTCTACAAGAACACCCTGAATTCTGTATTACACCCTAGAGCTCAAAGAACTCTCTGTTGCATGAAGTAGTCTATATTTTTTCTACCTCATGAAAAGAAGGGCTGTCTTCTGAACATATTTTTGAAGCATAATTTGTCCATTTAGTATGAAAAAAAATAATGGTGATGCCACTCATAAGTACATAAATACCACTGAAGTAGAAAATATATCTGTACTGGTTTTGACAGTCTAAGTAATTTTAAAATGCATTTCAACAAATCCGCTCATGCCTTTGCAATTTTCACATTTCTTAATAAAAATACACCACTACTTAAAGAGAAAGTCTTGGTTTACTTTTAGACCCTTACAGATATCCTCTGTAACAACAGAGAACATTTTAAGGAAAAAGAAAATTTTATAAAATACTAAAATCATTATTGAAAAAAAAAAAATCCAACAAAGAATTCTTTTAGAATGTTTCTTTAGATGTTATATTGGAGAATTTTAGTATGAGGTTGACCTTTCAGGTGTTCCCATATGACCCTCCCAGTATTGTCTCATGAAGCAGGTGAGTTTTTTGGTCAGACCAGTGTTTTCATGCAAACATTCCTATGCTTCATAAAAGCCTCCCCAGCATCAGATGGGCTTTAATGACAAAGACTATAGTCTGGAGGGCAAACCAAACTAAAATAGTGCATATTACAATCATTAACAAGATTGCCCTTTATTACCCAGAGATTAAACGAGTCTGCTGGTGGATCTTTCTGAACAGAAATTTCTTCATAAAACATGTTTCTTTTAATACAAAGGCTTAAAGAAAAAAGCTTACAAGCTGGGTACTGAATTTGTTATGGATGTCTATTTTTCTGACTAGTTTAGAAGAATTATATCGACTTTTCCTTTATCCACATCATCCTGCTTCAAATGTCAGACATCTCTGAAGCATAAAGAAGCAAGTTGTAGCTTCCTCTCCAACTACCTAAAAGGAGGTTGTAGTGAGGTGAGTGTTGGTTTCTTCTCTCAAGTAACATGCAATAGAAGAGGAAATGGCCTGGAGCTGCACCAGGGGACTTTTATATTGGATAATAGGAAAAGCTTCTTCACTTAAAGAGTTGTCAAGCAGTGGAACAGTCTGCCCAGGGAAGTTGTTGAGTCACCATCCCTGGAGATATTTAGAAGATTTGTAGATGTGGTGCTTAGGGACATGGGTTAGTGGTTGGCCTTGGCAGTGCCAGGTTACTGGTTTTTCTTGATGATGTTGAAGGTCTTTTGCAATCTAAACAATCGCATGATTCCATCATTTAAATGTAGTCTTTAGAAAACAGACCTCAATCCACAGCCAGGAACTGAGCTACTGCAGTTCTTGTTTTCCCCCTTTGTAAACAAGCCCCTCATTCCTTCTCTTGTGATTGAACACCAGATCTATTTTGGACTGTGCACTCATTTTACTGCATCAGACTAAAACCAATAAGCAGACAAATAATGCAAAATTTTGTACCAGTTTAATTTACAACCCTTCCTCAACTGTTTTGCCACCATTTCTTCTTTTAAGAGAGAGCTTTCTATTCCTGATTTTTGATGGGGTTTTCACCCCGTTTTGAGGACTCCCAATTCTGAGTCCCATCCAAAGAATGTCTGCCGCTAAGTTGTTTCAAGATATTTCTGAAATGGTTGTTATTCAACCATGTGAGAACAAAGTGCATGAAGCTTTCTCTGTTGGAGGGAAAAGACTGGATGAGTTGCTTTCGAAGGAGTTTATTTCTCTTCACACAGCTGGACATGTTTTCCTTCAGCAGACTCGGGCTTTAAAAGAGTCTGTTCATACATCTTCATTTTATACCCAGCAGTAGCTCTTTCCAATACAGAGAATCGTAAAATCATTAAGGTTGGGAAAGACCTCCAAGATCATCTAGTCCAACCATCCCCCAACCATCCCCCTACCACCTGTATTACTTACTAAACCATATCCCTAAGTACCTCATCCAATCTTTCCTTAAACATCCCGAGGGATGGTGACTCCACCACGTCCCTGGGCAACCCATTCCCATTCCTAACCACTCCTTCTGAGAAGAAATTTCTCCTAATTTCTAACCTGAACCTCCCTTGCTGCATGAACCTGTGAGAGCTCTACTCTTAATCTAAAAGCTGCTAGTATAAGAACATCTAAATCCATCAGCAATTAACCACGATGGTTTTTGGGTGCATCTTCAAAATTTGCTAGACAGAATTAAATGCTACCAGTGTAAATCAGTTTCCATGTAGATGTAACTTGCATGTTACCCCAGGAGGTTTTAAAAAGAAATATGAGGTTTGTGTTTAAATTAATGTTAAAAATTACTTTCCATTTTTCTTGTTTTTTCTCCCAGGGACTATGTTCTGGACTACCCACCTAGTGTTCAGTTGCCTCTGATTTAAATTTTCAAAGTTTTACTACTTTCACAAGCAGACCACATCAAATAATCTACAATAACTCATATTTATTTCATGGCTGGAGAACAGCTGGCTAATCAAAACAAAACATAAGCTCTCTACAGTATGAAAGGATACTTACAAAGCAAGTCTTTATACAGAAGTTGCCCACTATTATAATAGTCTAGTCTGTTCTCAGTCCTAACAATGTTCACTTGGCATTATTTTGTACTTTTTCCATAGAATAACTTTTAATGAAGCTGGTGGTCCCTGTAAAATTTCAGGAAATGAGGTATTTACATTGTATCCCAATTTCTGAAAGACATCAGACTGCAATTTATCTTTTTGGGTTTAAGCCTCTAATCGTGAATACAGCTGAGCTAATGATTTTTTTTAAGGAGTTTTTGTTTCTCTTGCCTGGTAGTGCTCTTCCTAACAATTGGCACCTGCAGTGGCTCTCCAGCTTTTGCTAAGGTTGTTTCCCTTAAGAGCTGCACTGTAACCTGAGACTGAATTCTTCAAAACTGCCAAAATTGATTTTTCCTGATTCAGAGTAAGCCCTTTGTTTTTTATACACACCTTTCTACCTGACATTTACCCATACTTTTTTGGTCCTGCTGACACACACAGCATGATGTGTTGATTTTTCTGGAATCTCATTTATGAATTCCCTTAAATAATCAACCACTGGATGGTTCAAGTCTCCCTTATGATTCATGAACGTCACATCACCTGTCAAAGTATTGGCAATGATCTTGCATTTCTATAAATTGTGCTCAGTGATTGTAAGCAGGGGTGAAATGGGCTATGGAAATGTTTTCATTACCGATGTGTAACTGTCTTTGGCATGCTTCAAAGGCAGGCAGACCATTTCATCACATCTATGGTTGCATAATGGACCCTGGTAATTACAGGGAGGGAGAACACTAAAGCCATTTACTGGGATCAATGACAGTCCTAAAAAAGAAAAGGCTTATTCTTTGGCCACATTTACGACATGGAGAATTTTAGAACAATTTAGTAACCTGGCATTTAGTGGGACTCACTTATTAAATTGTTTGATTAAATTCATCTTCCCTTCTGACCATGCAAGTGGAAAGAGATGCCACACATGCTAAAGCTGTCAATTCCCAAAATAATTGAGGGAAGGGAATGCATCACAAAAAGTTTTGTGATGTCCAGTATATGGTTTCATTTGCAGAAGGGAATGGAGTATCAAAAAATTAGGAATAGATGTCATCAGCATCTTTACCTCTGTAGCACAAAAGGACTTTTTAGCACAAAATTGCTCCTCTCTGTAGATAGTACAAGGCTGGACACTAAGGGTTTTGACAGCTGAGTCTTTTTTAAAGAAATAGTCTCCCACCTCAATTCAAGCCGTGCTGTTCTGCTCATGCTGCCAGTGGCTGCTACTAGCACATTCTCATCTTTTGAGATATTCAACCTTTTTCTGCAGCTTGTAATAAGGAAGAGCATTATTCCATATTCCTTTAAAGTTTTTGCTTTGGTTTAGAGTAAGAGGAGACACAACTATGGGAAAAAAAAACCTCATTAAATTTAAATTCTGTGGATTTCCTTTTTACATGACCATCTGAAAAGAACTCATAATGTAGGTTAACAATTTTTCATCTGTGTTGTGATTTAACCCCAGATGGCACCTAAGCACCACGCAGCCACTTGCTCACTCTCCTCCAGTGGGATGGGGGAGATAATCAGAAGGGTAAAAGCAAGAAAACTTCTGGGTTGAGATAAAGACAGTTTAATAAAGCAAAAGCCACAGACACAGGCAAAGCAAAAGGAGGAATTCATTCATGACTTCCCCCACCTTTCTGTGCTGAGCGTCACACCATATGGTATGGAATATCCCTTTGGTCAGCTCGGGACATCTGTCCTGGCTGTGTCCCCTCCCAGCTCCTTGTGCACCCCCAGCCTACTCACTGGTAGGGTGGTGTGAGATGCAGCAAAGCCCCTGGCTCTGTGTAAGCACTGGTCAGCAATAACAAAAACATCCCTGTGTTATCAGCACTGTTCTCAGCACAAATCCAAAACACAGCCCTGTACTAGCTATTATGAAGAAAATTAACTTTATCCAAGCTAAAATCAGAACAGTCTGCAATATACCGTAGGCACTGAATAGATGGAGATAAATATGGGCCTGCTATTCTTGCTTTGAGGAGGAAATACTATGATGTTATAAGAGTCTAAAGTTGTAAATAACTGTGAAGACAGATGCCTGGGTCATGCAATGAAAAGGATTATGATGTCATCGTAGTATAAATTTCCAGTCCTTCTTTTTACAAAGTACTTACATACTAAAATGACAGTTCTTTATGCAAGTCAAAAATCTGATTTGAAAGTAACCAAGAAATTCTACTTCTTTTCCCCAGAACATTGATGTCAACTCTATAGCACCTCAGATTTTTTCTAAACATATTGACATCAGCTCCACAGTACCTCAGACCAGATAAAGGACCAACCTTACAGGGCTGATTTTTTTTTTTTCCTCCTTTCAATCTTTCCTACATAATATCAACCCATTTACCTCTGAAATCTCAGTCATGAAACCTCAGCAGCGAAACTTCAGCAAAGGCTCAGAGGTAAAATTCAGAGTTTCTAAACAGAATGCTGCGAAGCTGTACTACTCTGTGTGCTCGATCTTCTGACAGGTTAAATCCTTCAGCAGCTTTCCAGCAATGAAGCAGCCAGGTGAACTCTGACAGTGTGCACTACAACGGTGTACACCTCTGGAGATGCAGGTCCATAAAAGTCTTCAAAAAGGCCAAAAATGTGTTGCCAGCCCTCTGCATACAGACAAGTCATCAAGAATAGTCTTTTCTACTGAAATGCATCGAAGAACCCATCCCCAGCTATCAGTGCTCCTAATGCTTCCCTTCACAGGTATGATTGCTTGGTCCATAAGAAAAATGATGAAACATTTAATGTGGTTACCAGACACTTAAACTCCCATGTATAACCTAAACAAACAACAGACAGGGCATGTCTGAAGCAGTTCTTGGTGCTTGCATGTTCTGTCTTCAAACAGATGGCACTGCACTCTGCACATGTAGTTCCAGCTACACAGTTTTGTGTCTGATGTGACTTCTGAGCTCATTTTGCTCTAAACATTTTTTTCACATCCATATCTCTAGAATTAAGGCTATCATGTGCCTAACTGAAATAAGGCTTGGGGTAGAAAGACTTTTACAGAACCATTGTAGTGTTTAATCTGTGATTTCTGGATAAAGGCAGCTTTAATGCCGATTGCTATCTTTTTTGTCTGACTATTCCAGAGCCTCCTGCCACTTCTTTTTGCCACTGTTGCTATTTCTGCATTCATAGACACCTCAACAGAAAGAGACAGGACACCACAGAAATCACAGGTCACTAAAAATGTTATCTGCATCTGCTGTATGATACCTCCTTTTGTGGATGAACAAGCTAGAGGGGATAAGATTTACATCTGTGCAACCTGAACTACAAATAGATGTAATTTTAGATTGAGTAGAACTCCTCTATTCTTTCAGAACAGCTTGAAGAAATCCATGTCAGAAAATCCCATTTCATTTATTTTCAATGGAAAGGTCAGTCAAATTGTCACACAATAAATATGACTGCAGAAAATAACCTTGAAATCATTCATTTCACTAACAAACTGCTATGTCATGATGCCTAGGGCTTCAGAAAGCAGTTGACTCAGTACACATCTCACACCAACAAAGGCAAATCCTTCTAAATCAATCCCACCTCCTCCCCTTAACCACAATGTGCTCGATCCTTACATGTCTTCCCTTCTTCACCAGCACCCATGAAAGAGCCACTCTTCATCAACCTCACCAAGCTTTCCTGTCACCATGAGGAGCCAGGTCTCCCCTGGGGAAAAGACCTCTTTCTGCCTCCAGTCTTCAGCAGGGTGTCTGCCACTATTAGCAGTTTATCCCAGGACATGTTGTCCTAACATGGCATCTTCAGATCCTTTCATATTGTGGATTTTGGGGGCTTTTGGTCCACAAATATCCCTTAGCTTTTCTAACCCTCTCAGACAAGCTCCTACTCTTTTATTTTTCCTACAAAAGACTGCCTCCAGAGATCCTCACTAGCAGTGTTTACTCTGTTTAAAACATGACTCACATCAATTTAAAGCTCCGAGATTTGATGGTGGTTAACACATTCAGTTGTACCTGCCTGAAGTTAGAATTTCACCTAGAATTTTCTTTTTTGTTTCCCATCCTTTGCCCATCCTTAGCAAAGCTGTACAGTCTGGCTTGCAGCGGATTTACTGCTATTATGAACAAGGTTCAATGGCCCTGACTGTTTCTTCCCTCTTCTTCAAATTCTTATCAGGGTATGTCTCAACAAATATTACAGCAAATATCATCCTGTATATAACCTTTTATTTAGCAGTAGCTGCTAAGGTCAGTGTCTTGGGAATCTTATCCTCAGCCCTGAAATGTATGCTTAGAAACTGAAAGTCCAGAAAAACAGCACACACATGCAAAAGTATCGACTTCTTATCGTGTTCTATAATAACTTCAAAATGAAAGCCTGAAATCAGGTACATCTAAAATGTATTTACTTCACTTCTTTTTTGTATTTGCCCACAAAACTTGAGACTTTTCCCTTTCTGAGGTCTCATTTTATTTTTTTTTTTCTGGCTTCTCAGCACCTCAAGGTGTTTTTGCCAGAACTGTTATTATTACACTTTCATTACATAACCAAAATAGACTTGTAAACTGTGAAATGTACAATACTGTTAGAGTTTTTCAAGAATATCTATTATTTTTTACAACACTTTGAGCTAACTGAGAGAAAATAGCAGAGAAAACAAATAAAATATAGCATTAACACATGGGCTCTCTCTCTACTCTGGTCTTAGTTACAGGTGGTCCCTGATATTCCAACAAAAAACCTCTGTGGATTTTTTTAGCAAATAAAACATTAACATGGAGTCATATATGAGAAATAAAATAAATGACACTGTTACTTCCATAGTGCATAGTTTTCTGGAAAAAAGTATTAAAAAAAATTAATTGTAGTACTGCTGACAGCAACCTTACCTTGCCTCATGAATTACTTATTGTTTCCAGTATTCCACCATTAGAAAGAAAAGCCTTAAAGCAAGATATAACACTGATTGGTGAAGGTCGGTATATACAATTTTTCTATACACACAAGAATGTAATTGTAAAAGTAATTATAACCAGTAATCTAGTTGTGCAGCAACGAATTTGGGGGATTTTTAGAAAAAGAGGTCAATTTAAAGGAGGAGTTTTCCCATTCTGCAGCAGGGAGGTTACTTTAAATCAAGTTGCAGTGCAGTGTGAAAACGTGAAAAGTCCCAGAAACATTCTGCAAACTGATGGTGAAGATGACCACCATATTCTGTCACCTCTGCAAGGATATTTTACTATGAAGCTCACAGATTTTTTTCCTTCTTTGTAATAGCAAATACATTTCTCAAAATATATGGTTCTGCACTTAGAGGATATTTCTGTGTTACTCTGAAATGCTGAACAATTATTTAGGGGGATTTTTCTAGAATAATTTAGAGTTTTTAATTCCTGACAAGGACTAGAAATGTGTTGTTTTTAAAAAGAGAACAGAGACTCACAAAATCACAGGATGCCAGAATATCTGATAGAAGAAAGAGCCTTTGTCTCTGGCTGGAAACTCAACATAGTTGGGGCAGAAGTAGTATTAGTTGACTACTCTCTAAAAATTAGTATTATTAGATAAAGAAATTTGGACTCGATGATCTCTTGAGGTCCTTCCAACCCCTACAATTCTGTAATTCTCTGATCTCATGATCCTCCATGTGTTCCAAACTCACATTCAGAGAATCTTTTCTTTCCTTGTTGTGACATATTACAGAGGGTTGTGTTTTTTCTCTCTGTCTTTATGTTTTACACCATTTTTAAACCTCGAGATCACCAGAGTATGCCCTAAGACACAGCTAAGGTCTGCATCTCAGTGTGAATGTATGTGTGTGCATGTCTTTGTATGAAGAGGCATCGTTACAATAGTTTCTTCACAGAATCCCTCTGGTTGGAAGACACTTCAGAAGGTCTTCAGTCCGGGCTCCTGATGAAAGGAAGGTTGACACTGACCAGGTTGCTCAGTGTTTTATTCAGTTGGGGTCTTAAAATTATTGGGGTGCTTACACTCACCCCTAGTCAATTGCTATAAGGCTTCAACTTGGAGTGGCCTCTGAAAATTAGAACTAAAATTCATATTGGTAGGTGTGGGAATCAAATACATGTAGATTCACAGCTAGCACAGTTTAAATTCTATACCTTTACCTGGTATATGAGTTTTTAAATGTAATTTGATGTACCCAATACCTACACAGACAGAAACAAATTGCAAAAGGACAAATACATGTTTTCAGCTTATTTTACCACAGAAGTTAAGTTTCATTACATAAGTCATATATTTCTTCTTTAGCACCTCTAGGTTTTTCTTTCAAATAAACGTTTTTCAAAGCAGTAGTTTACAAACTCTGTTACAAAGAGTCCATTCTCCATAATATGTTAAGGGTTCATGAGTCTGCTAAATTATATTATTTAAAAATCATTATATAAGCTACGATTGATTCCATAGCTTTTAAGGAAACACCACAGCAGATGGTGGGGTTTTTTTTAATTAAACAAAAGAGTCCATCAAAAATGAAGAGTCATATCCCAGAGTTAAAAATAACATTAAGAAAGGTTTCCCAGTTTAGTCCAGCATAGGAGAACGACAGGTTTTGTTCCAGGTTTTTTTTTGCTGATGTTTAAATCATGCAACCAAAAATCTGCTGGCCCAGGGCATCTGATCCATAATTGTTAAGACACAGTTAAGTAAGCTGTGTGTGATGAGAGTTTCCTGAAAATATTTTTCATAGCTAGGAAATGCAAACATCCTATAGCTTTTGAAGTACTTGAAATGGCTTTTGTGCCCTGTGCCAAGAGACATTGTGCCGTGAACCTTTAGCAAACAGCATTTGGAGGCCTCTCAATCCTTACTGTAACTACTATCACTGCAGACATTAGCTGGACTTCACAGGTAGGCCAGGCGCAGAGGCCTAACAAAGCTGCTAAGCACAGACTTGAAAACAGATCTCCTAAGTCACAGCCATTCCCTGACTTCCTTTCTCAGTGTTGTGGTAGATTTTATAATTTCTCTGCCACTCTAAACCCAACGTGCACCTCTGGCGCCTGAAGAAGTCAGCCATTTCACTTGTCCTGATAATCAGGATGTACTCAATGAACTATCTGGTGTGTGCATTTGTCACTAGTACTTGCATTCTTTTTTCCATCTGTGTATCAGTTGACTGTGGAAATGTTCCCCATCTTTCCAGTCCTTCCCCTGCATTTGGTTAGCAAAATAATCACTGCAGATAATCTGACAGCAGATGATTAATGCAGGGAAGGGCAGCTTGTCTTTCATAGATCTGTAGCTAATAAATCCACTTATGCTTTTCCCCTTGCTTTGGCCAATCAATCTAAAATTCATGAGCTTGAGCCATAACACTCCTGTGGGCTGGCTCTTAGCCAAAAACAGAAATCCCACTCAAAGTCATGGTCTCAACGGTGACCAAAGCACAGGGTTGTCCTATTACACCACCAGCAGACGAGGAGATGGTGCCCTCAAACACAAAGTTATGTGGTCCTATGTGCCCTGTACCCATAAGCTTTAATATAAGCCTTATTGCAAACTTCAGTGGTAGAAGGCATTTAGCATAAACTACTAATGTTCATAAAGTTCTCCAAAATTGCTAAGTCCAAACATTAAATTTCCTTCCATGGCATGTAGGGTTTTCAGACCTTAAGACAGTAGGTGGAATAAGTAGGTCAGAGTTGCTGTGACTGTGCAATCATTGCTGAGCCTTCTGGAGCATCTCTTTCCCCAGATCCTATTTAATTGAGAGAAAGGTCATACTCTCGTGTCAAATTAATGAAAGATAATACAGTTAGTTTTCCTTGGAGACACGTCACTTCTTAAGAGAAAGCTTCAGTGAAACAATGGCTTGCAAGCTCCTGAGGATACCATTCTTATCTTGTGCCTTTTAACTGTCAGTCACATCTGTGGCACTCTTGAAACAAAGATGCGGTTGGATGGTCCACCTGGGTGAGCTGTTCATTCAAACCTGCATCAAGAGGAAGCAGATTCATCCCAAGGACTCACAAAGGTCATGGAGCTCATGCTGACTCCTGTCTGTCTCTCCATTTCGTTCTTCATACTAGTAGCACTACTGCGACGGAAGAGCTAATAAATTGGAGCCCATGGCTCTTGTCTCCTGCCTCTCTTTCTCCCATAAAAAAGGAGGCTAGCTGCAGGGATTCCTGTTTGCTGCATCTATGTGAACACGATCAAGTCATGAGAGGCAAGGAGAAATCAGCTCAGCACTCTTAGCTCCCGCTGGACTTGTCCATGGGGTACATAACCAGCACAGATGTTAACGGGAGAAAAATGCGCCGGGACTGAAAGACAGGATAAGAAGCTGTGGTTCAATGCCTTGGCAAGGGTGGGGAGAGAAGGGCTTTCACCACGTCCTGCCTGTTTTTAGACAGATGTAGCTACTTCTCACTTCGCATGAAAACGACAGTGACAGCAGTTTCTGAAGGGCTTTGTAACAAGCTCATTGCAAAGCGCAGCTCTCCCTGTGTCCCTGGCTTCCAGTCAAAGGTCCTAATTCTTACACCTCATTTCACTTCCCACTGAGAAGCGTTGTGCCTCTCACATGCTGCCATGCATTTAAAACTTCATTCTGGAGTTCATCTCCCAACCTTTTTCTCTCTCTCTCCCTCTCCTCCCCCCAGACTCTTTTTGAACTGATCAGTTTTCAAGTGTCTTGTCTTATATTTGTCTTGCGTTATCTTAAAACTCAAGCTCCGTGGGGCAGGTAACATGTCTCTTTCTATATGTCTACAAGGCGTGCAATTCAATCCCACTCCATAAAAGTTTTAGAATAACAATAGTACCAGAGGATGCGTGCACATCTCAAGTGTCAGGCCAAATAAAAGACAAACATTTTACACTCTAAATATTAGCTGCTAGAGTCTTCTATTTGTAGCATAATTGAAAGACATTATTGTAATTGGTTAGCAAAGCCACCAAAGTTTCAGCACAGGCCTTTGCAAAATGAAAATGAATGAAGCAGCTATGGAAATGACATCTTAATAAGAATAATGAAATTCAAACCCCTAGTGCAAGTACAGTGTATAATCCATTACATGGAGATTAGATGAGATATAAATACCTCAAGGATATAAGATTATTGATCTGACACAAGTCATCTGTTTTTGTAACCACAAAATGGCAAACAGCAAGCACCTAGACACGGCACAGTGCCTAACTACAGCTTTTCCATGGAGGGTGAGAAGAGAATTTAACAACCTGCACTGTCGGGCAAGGTCTTACTCTATTTTGGGTGCGACTTTGTTGCTGGGATTTTTTTCTTCCTGTTAACCTAGAAAGTATTGTCAGAACCCAAATCAATTTTTAATTAATTCCCTGGATTTGAAAATCATTGCGTGGAAGGTTCAATTACCAGTCCAGCCACAGTGTTAACCTCTTTATAACTCAGCTGCTCGCTTGTGAGATGAAGCAGTGAAGCTTCCCTTTGCTGCACACAGAGCCAGGAGAAATTTGCAGATCTTCATGGTATGCTAAAACAGTGCACCAGTGCTGGGCACTGATGTGTTCAGACAGCTACACAATCTCAAAGACAGAAAAAGGAAGCATCAAGACGGGATCACAGAGCATGGGAGCTGAGGGAGGGTTGACTCTTGGGAAAAGTTACTCCTCCCAGGAATTCAGCTGAAAAAGCTGATAGTTTTTAGTCTTAGTTCTAGAAATTCCCTATTTCTCATTGATTTTAAAGTGAAAATAATGAGAGTTAGCAAGTCTGCTAATGCCTCCATGTTCAGCTAGGGAGAAATCCTCAGACAACATATGATGACCTATCCTGATGTTTGTATCACTCCCATTTCTGTCCTGGTCCAGCACCTTGTGAACAACTACCAAGCAAGGAGGCAGCTCAGCAGAGGCATCACAGGCAGCCAAGAATTCAAAGGGTGGCAGAAGTCAGCTTATCTCCCTTTACGAAACCTCCAGTGCCTCCCTAAAGTACCAGAAAACATGCAGCAGAACCCACACCTCACACTGGACAGACATTCCTGATTTCACCCATATCATCCAGCAGCTCCAACAGAGGATGGTAGTGAGGACGTTTTTCAGCAAAACATGTTTCATTTATGTCTATTTAATGACACACCATGGTCAGTGTAGCTAAGTTAGAGGTATAGCAAGAAACACAATGCTCTGTTTACCATTGACAGCTTTCAGCCTGAACCAGTCAGTCTGGTGGTAGCTGTACCACATGCACCAACACTGTGTCTTAAGCACAGCCACTGCATTTCCAGTCATTGCAGAGGGCACATGACCATGCATTTTCAGTCTAAGCATGCTATGATCTCTCTTACAAGATTTCTTGGCTGGGTTTTGCTGTGAATTGGTCAGAGGGTCCTGATTAGAAAGGTCCTTTGTCATGTGCACAGCAATAGACTACGGGACAGGGAGGGTAAGTCACCAAACTGGGGTAACAGTATACAAGTGATATCCTTCAGAGAAAAAAATACAGATTGAAAGTAAAGTCATAATATACAGTCATCATTAATGTAAAACCTAAAATTCATGTTCTTACTTCCTTGCTCAGCAGTAGCTAAACCTTTGATCTCAAGGGTTGAGTCTACTTTACTCATAACAACCTTACCAGCAGATTTCTAGTCATAGAGTGATTACAGGAATGAATGAATTCTTTGGAAGGAAAAATTGTGCAAAGTAACACAGGTTGCTCTGAAGACACTTCAAGAGAAAAAAGGGAATATTTTATTTCCTTGAAGTCTTTCAAACTTTACTCCAAGCCTCAGCTATTGTGCCGCTATATCCTTCTACGATGGTTGGAGTGCTTAACATTACAGGAAAGAGCAACCTGCTAAAGTGTGGTCTGCTTTTAGGCACACATCCTGAAGTTTCTGTTTGCCTGACCTATCCCTGTCCAACACAAGTGCTACCCAGGTGATCCCTTTCCATCTCTTGCAGAACTCCTCTTTATCCTGTGCATTTTAGGCTGTCCCGACTCAAGCCATGTGCACTTTATACAGATTTCATTAATGCCTGAATCATTTTATTTGTTCAGCAGTTAATGGGAATTATTAAGTGTACTGGAATAAATAAGGCAGAGTGGAAGAGGCTTTAATGTTAGGCTTTCAGTAACCTCCCTTGTGCAGCCACAAACCTTCATTTTTTGCAAGCTACCATCTACACATCTACGCGTATTCCAGAGAATGAGCTGCAGGGAAAGAAGGCTTGAATAGGAAGACAACAGGGCCACAACTCAGGGGTAGCCTCAGGTTGCTCCTATCTTCCTGTGTCAGCAGTAGCAGGGGTCATTTTCAGCCCTGTAATGTGACTCTGAAGTCTCTTGCAGCCAGCTAGTGTGACAAATGCCAGAGCTTGGAAGCTCCTTTTGTATACTAGAGATTAAGGAGAAGTTGGAAAATTTGAGTTTCTATTCTTGGCTCTGTCACTGCATTATGTTGTGTAACCTTAAGGAATTTTATTTTTTCACATTTAGCCACCCCACTATATCCTTTTCTCTTCCTTCCCCATTTCAATTATTGCTACCCAGTCAAATGCTACGCTCTCTGCACATTTGAGAGCTTTGTGATCTAATGGAGAACCTTTCTGGATAAAGAGTTAAACATCAGAAGCCGTGAAATAGGCATGTTCCTCGTTTTTAAAATATTTTAGGTATAACTTCAGTGAGCACCATGCACCAGGTGCAGTCTCAGTAGAGCTACTTGCCAGCTACACTCTTGGCTGCTCCAAAATTTACTTTGCTGCTATATTACCCTCGTATCTAATTAAGATAATGTCAAGGAAGTGAGGCATTGGGAGGAATGAAGACTTCAAAAAATATAATTGCCTTCAGGAGAAAAAGATTCCCTTCCGAATTCAACTTTGACTGTCTCGTTTAAATGTCACAGCATTTTCCTCTCATCCCCCTCACCCTACTCTCAGCTTCCAAGGTCTGCAAACTGTGTGCATGAGTAGTACATGTTGACATGGAACCGCTGGACCTGTTTTTCTATCTTTGCCTTATCCCCATGAATGTTTTTCTCTTGATGCTCCATCTGTTAGACTTCTAAGATACCAGATTCAGTCACCTCGCTCAAAACACCCCAAGGCCCTTGCAAGAAAGACCAGAGAAGCTGGCATGCAGTCTTTGAATTCTAGGCTTTTGCTTCTCAATGTAAAGAATATAAATAACATAAAGAATATAAATACTGTAAAGAATGAAAACTCAATTGGTTTTTTTTCTTCATGCACCATTACCAGTACAGATCACCAGAACAGTGATGTAGCTGCTGGACTGCTTCCAGACTTATTCCTGTATTTCTATTATTAAGCAAATATGGTTCATAACCAGCTGCTCTCTGGGCTGTTGAGGGCCATCTTGCACACAGACAGATTGTTATCTGCATCCAATCAACGGTGCCATGATTCTGGTACCAGCATCTCAGTCCCTTGAACCATCTGTTTCTGCAGAACATGTTACATGCTGGAATGTTCCACTGTACAGTAATGTGTTCGTGACAGAGCATGTTCTACAATTATGCTATTCGTGATTGCTTCCCAGCTTGAAGCAGAAGGAATTGATACTACTTTTAAGTGCCTTAACTACAGATGAACAGATATTCTGTAAGACTTTTCTTCAAGCATCCCAAACCACTGAATTTCCCCTGCAAAAACTTAAATGGCTTCTTCAGCATCTGCTGTTAAAGTATCAGTGTTATCCATTCTGCTTTTCATTTTGCTCGGCTCAGCTATAACAGACTTCTCAATCCCTGATCCAGTTTGATTTAATTTTGTTTGAATGTGGGGAGTCAGAAACTTCTACAGGCATCCACATAAAAATCCTCGCCAATAGCTTTTGTAATGGCACTAATACTTTCCTCCTTCTGCTGGAACTATATCACTGCTTTCTTAGCTGATCCTGGCATTTGACCATGAGTTTACTTCAATATGTTTATTTTTGTTTCTGGTCAGGTACTCATCGTGAGGATATCTCAGTTAAGAATGTTACTGTAATATATTCCCACAGGTGTTGTTTCATCAGCAAACTACTTACACTTTTGTCATAGCTGTTAATGAGATATCAAGCAAGATTAGCTACAAGACCAATGTTGGAGGAAATGTGCTAAATATCTACATCAACATGCTGGTTCTTCTTCAGTTCAAATTCCATTGCCATCATAAAAAGATTTAAAAAAGCAAACCCCCAAACCCTATATTGCATACACACAAAAAAACTAGGGTAGCGTGGCATGAGATATTTTATCCCATTTTCTAATTCTCTACATGTATTTAATTATGTTTTCAGTCAATATTTTTACTAACAGGCTGTATCTGTTGCTCATACATCATTTTCACCCTTTTTAATTGTATTGCTTTTTATCTTTTCTGGTATTTGACTTGAAACCGTCTACAAGTCCCCAGCACACATTGCTACTACCTCCCAAATAAAGCATTTTATGCTCTTGAGTTTTGCTTTTAACTCACTGCATTTTTTCCACTTTAATCTCTTCACCCTTACTGATCTTTGTCTATACCCTTAATATCAACATTGTCATCATTATTATTATCAAAAAACTGTAGCAAAGAATTCTGTTTGTTTTGAGGTGCATCTAAATTACTATCTCTATCTCATCCTCATTGAAGAACTATTCAAGTTTTCTGTTTTCTCATTTTCTCTAAATGTTTTAAGAACTCATTGCTTCCCTGTGCAAGACCTCACTTGGCTTGACTCTTCAATTCCCTTTTTTTTCCCCACACTTAGAAGATTGTTTTGCTGATTGATGCTTTTTTCACTGCTTTTTCGCAGATGTTTCTCTTGTTTGCTTGAACACACTTCAAGTGCATGCTTATCTATACTCTTTCCATTCTTCCTCATCCTAATCTGTTCTCTGTTCCTCGATAAATTATATCCAAAACTCAGGACTAAAATACACCACAGAATAGTTGAGCTGACAACCATTTGAGCTGACGACTAGGTTTGAGCCCTACCTTCCATGCCTGGAAATAAGAAACACCATTGCTTACACTACAAAGGCAGATTTTCTAGCCACTTCAGGAGATCCCTACTTTGCATAAAAGGAGAGGTTACCTAAGACAAGCAGGCTATTGTTTTTTGCATTTCTGCCATGAATACAGCTCAGCCTCTCCTGTGCAGGTTTCAAAGCTTTCCTCAGTACTGTTCTTGCCATCTAGACAGATATTCTGTCTCCCATCTCCTTTCCTTTCAGCTACCCCTATGCCACCTTCTTACATATTTGTGTTTATAATTTCTCAAGGTGCCTCCTGTGGCATAGCAATATATTCAAGTTAGTATTATACATCTATAAATAAACATCAGATACTCTGAGGAATGTTCCAGGGGGTTTTGTGTATTTTAAAACATCTCTTAAGCTTTTTTCATCTCTAAATGTCTATGCAGCAAGAAAACTCAATACTAGGGGCTGCCATCTTTTTAATTATGTAAATGAAGAATTCTGTGGATGAGTTACATTCAGTAATGTCTTACAATGGGAATATCCATTGCTAAAGGGCTAATTCCATTCTTTATACTCAAGGTGGTCAGTGCAACCTTCACAGATATTACTTTTATTTCTCACAAGCTGCTTCTTCAAAATGGACATTAATAGGCCTTTTCACTAGTAAGAGATGGTTCCGATAATGAAGATGAGTGGCTAATTATGATGGAAGTCCAGCCACTGTGCTTAGGGTAATGCAGTGGGTTTTGCTGGTTACTCTGCCTTAAGGAACACTTTAGATCTCTTTTAATTTTTGATATTACTTTCAAATCCCCTTCAAAGTTGTTTCTAATAATCTTTCTGGAAACTTTTAAGTGCAACCTGCATGCTTTGCCACTTGGCAGTTGACAACAGATACTCATCTCCAACTGCTGAGCTTCTGTGAACAGGGTTAGAAACTTACACCAGGTTGTATGCCTTTATTCATCAATGTAAGCTTGGGAATGACAGCACCTTTAGTTAGTGCTAGCAGCTGAGGACCACACCAGTTACAACAACATCTGACGCTATCACTTGAAAACCATGTGAATGGCTCTTCTAGCCATGTCTGCATCTGCCCCTGCTGCCTGCACTAGGTTAATGCAGCCTGTGGTGACCTGGTTTAAACAAGGAGACAATAAGCATTTGAGGGGTAGTGAGGCGGCAGGTGGAGCCACAGGGAACGAAACTACAACACACGGCCTTTCTGTGACTGCAATAGGACATCAATTCATGCAATTTATGATTTTGGTGCGAAATACTGAACTCCCTGTCTGTGTCCTTAAAATCCCACAGACTCCGTTTCAGAGGAGTGTATCGGTGCTGTCTTCAGCCTCACTGCTCCTCTCTGAAACACACATTTCTAAAGCTTAATGAGTGCCAGTAATTTATGTGGCGCTCTTCTTATGCATGCAACCTCTAAGCAACAGGCTGGATCACACCCAAAGAAAGTAATTTGTTAGGGAGAGGACATTTTTGATTACAAAATCAGCCACAAAGGTCTACGATTGTACAAGGCAACTAATCCAGGATCTGCTGCCTGGAGGTGAGGAACTACCCTGTTTGAAGGAGTTGTCTTTGTAAGCTAGATAAAGCGTGGGTGCTCATGGCAAGAGAATTAGCTTGATGAAACAGGAATAACTGCCTTCCTGGAGTCAAGAGCCCAGAGTCTAACAAGAGCAAGGGCCTTGAAGTTACTTTATTGTTTGTGAAACAATTTCTCTTTTGTTTTGCTTGATAGGTAAAACACTGGCACTTTCTAGATTTCTGCTCCCAGCTAATTTCTCTGTCTGCTTGTAGCTGTTGCATATGCCTGACTTGTGAAGCTGTTAATCTGCAGGTTCTTTTTGGGAGTAATGTTTTAAGTGGCAGAAGAGTGTGAAGAAATCAGCATTGCTCCTGGGGAAAAAAAAGAAAAAAGACACTGTGAGCTCCAGACCAGTGGGGTATGCATGGGCTGAACCTAGTCCTGGAGATTATCATACACTCAGGACACTCTATGGCTGAAACTCTTGCCGCTGTCATCACTTGCAAGGGCGAAATGAGAGTGCTTCAATACCTTTCATTAGCTTGCAAGATTACAAAAAGCCATCTCTATGCCTTGTGGGATCCTACTTCATGGTATAAATAAAGAAAATGTATTCTTCCTTTCATTATAAGACATGGTACTAAGCTACAGCAATTAAAAACAGTGTCCAAAAGGAAAAAAAAAGAAAAAAAAAAAAAGCAGTTCCTCTGGGTTTCTCTGCTCTGATACAAACAGGCAGCTTCAGAGGCACAAGGAACCAAAAGACTCACTTGGAAACACCTTGGTTTGTAAGCACGTATGCAGGGAGTGAAGTGTCAGGAAAACTAAGAATAAATCCGAGTGCTGCATTTTTGCAGAGGAATCATCTGAGCCTCCCAAATTCCCTTCTTGCTTATGTTTTGAAGGGTGAGTGGCCAAGGCTTCTATCAATCACCCATGTGTGGAAGTGTATTTAAAGTNTTATATATATATATATAAAATGACAGCCTCCTGCGAGCCCCTCTGCTTCCTAGCGCTTGTTTTGCCGCTCGCAGCTCCCACCGTGGATTGCTGCTGCCATCTACTGCCACTTGCACTCCCAGGAGCTGAGCTCTCCTCCTGGATCCTCGCCGTGGGACTAGGGGTGTTGGAGGGAGTGTCAGGATACGAAATATGTTTAGACAAGAACGGAAAAACTGTTTCCAAGGAGAGGAAGAGATGGGAGAAAACCTCACAGCCAAGATAGAAAAGGTAATTGCAGTTTTTTACATTAAAGATATAATGCAAAAAATGCCCCTTTTTCTGAGAAGGGAGGCTTAAACAGAAACACTTCTGCTTTCAAGGTGGAAGGGAAGCCCACATCTGGATCCATCATACAGTGACCTGGACCTAGTCTCAAGGCCTTAAAGGTTATTCAAGTGACACAGCTGACCGCCTGTGTTCAACTTCCATTAGGTGAAAAAGTGACCTGCACAGCAGGAAGGCTAAGGAAGGACCAAGAGCATGCGGATAAGACCAAGCTTCCTAATTCAGTCACCCGTGTCTCACCTGTTCTGTGAACAGAGGGCTTGAGATGCTGGTGATGGAAATCCTGCACCTGAACCCAGTTTTAAACTCCCATCAACAATGGCCCAGAAAACAAATGAGCTTTCGAATATTGCAGGTATTTCTATGAGATCTGGAAGGAAAGCATGCTTTTGTGATGTGCATTGAGAGGCAGCCTATGGAAAGGACTGGGGGGGAAAAAATGGCAACAGAGCTGCGTCATGTCTGTTACAACCCAGCAGGCAACACACTGGATTTCATAACCTCTGAATGTCACATTACTCCATTGCAGGTGGCAGCAAAGATCAGACCCAGGCCTTCCTGATCTCAGTTCATATTTCTTCGCTGTTAATTTCATGTAGCAGTCTTCATTAGCAATACCAATCTACACAACAGTTGCAGAGGGCTGAGAAGCAAAATTAATTAGCCTTCCCACTTCTCGGTGCAGCTCTTGTTAGACTCTGCTCAGTGTCCAAGTCAGCTGAGTTTAGTAGCCTCTAATTTGACTAATTTGCAATGCATTTGAATAATTTTGAGTTATAAGCACACTGATAAAAGCAGGGGTTCATTCCTTTACCATTTATCTTCGGTAAGTACACTACTATGCCATGTAGGCACTCTCCATATGGATTAAAATGCAATCTAATCTGTATGACTAACATGCATTTCTTGTATTATTATGACTCCATAAGAATATAATTTCTAAGCATGTCATCATCTTTATTCCACACAAAAATCTCTGATATAAAGAAGTACTAAAAGATAAATTGTAATAGCACTGATGCTGTGCCCTAGCAGAGTGAGTGAAGCCAAAAAGCTGTCCACATTGACACAGCATTGAAGTATTCCCAGGATGTCACTCTTTCTTCCCTCTTCTCCTCCAGGAGCTGAGCAACCAAAACATGACCAAGAAAAAAAAAACTTTGTAGACCTGACTTCCTATACACTTCAACAGCCAGATTCCCCATAGGCCCAATTCTGTAATGAAACAAGAACTAAAGTTTTACAGAAACTTGCTGGGCAAGGAGGAAGAAAAAGGAAATGAAAAAAAAACTGCTGGAAAGCCCTGGGATTTACAGTGGCATTTTTCTTTCAGGTTCTCTTTCAGGACAGGAATGTTTCCTTCTAAGTCAGTTGCCTGAATATTTTTCTCTTGATATGGAAGCTGACCTGTGTAGGTGGCCTTCAACACTGTCAAAAGCTGTTCAAACAGTAACAATTAATTTGATAATCTGAGGCCCAGAGTAATTTTTTAATGGTCTTTTTATTTTTCTACTGTCTTTGTCTCACTCAAACTCTTTTTCTGGTTAGGTTTCTGACTCAACATGCCTACCCCACTTCACAGTAGGCCAGAAGACAGTTCCCTCCTTTTAAAGCTTCTCAAGGAATACAGGTCACTAAATCTCTTTTGCTCACACTGTTTCAGGGAGCTGTCAGTGAAAACTTTGTTTTCCAGTAGCTCACATGAGCGAGGAGAGCAATGTTTTATTCCAGCCAAAACCAGCGAGGTTTCGCTTTTACCTGGAATAAAGCATACTGGAAAGAGAAGACTTCCTAACACAGTGCTCCACAGGGACTCATTCCCTCACCAAGCCCGCAGAAGGGGTGTGGGGAGGAGGGGGAGCTTGACACTGCAGTCCTCAGGCAACTTGCTGCTCGATCACACTAGCAAACCGAACAAGACTCTGAAGCCAGAGCCAATGCTTCCTTGCAGGAGGCAGCATAAATCCAGCATTAGAGACACCATATCCCAAAACCTGTGCAATTTAAATTGTTAAAATGGGCAAAGCATTATTAATCCCATTTACATTTAAGAAAGGAACACAACCTGGTTCTTTGCCTTTCCTTAACAATACATTTTTACTGTATGACAGAGGCTTAATGCAGATGCTTAATAATGAACAAAAAAATTGTGTGGCAATGAGCCAACAAACAAAGATGAATCATCTACCCAATTAAAATTGCCAATAGAATTAAACAGCTACTATAAATTACCCCAAATCATATCGATGAGTATTCACTGAATGCATCCATACAATAGGTGTCACAGAAAGCCTTTTGGACATTTCACTAGATGTTGTCCATCAACATGGAAGTATCTACATAGATTTAATTTCCTGCACAGTTTCAGTTTTTCTCTTTGCTTGCATGTAAGAGCTGAAATCAGTGCCCATCACTGCACCAATAAATAAATAATCATTAACAAATCTGGCAGATAGAGTTGCAGGAAAAAAATATGATTTGCCCTTTCATGCTGTAGGCTGTTACCCCCATCACATCTGTCATGAGAAATTAAGCAAATCAAGGGCCATTGAACGCTGTGAATTGTGAGAGCAAATCAGAAGAGAGGGATTCTCACAGGTGTTTCTGGGCAATTCAGGGTGATCTGAACCTCTTGGCTTTCCACTTCAAACCATGGTGAAAGAGAAGGTTGCTATGCTGGACCATGATCAAAACATTCAGGGCATCAATGGAGTCAGAATTTTCAAACGGGATCTTTTTTGCTCTGCATGTGCTCTTTTATTTATCAGCTTACATTTTTTTGCCACTTCATTCACATAAAACTGGATGTGCTTATAAAACAATGTGGGGAAAAGAAGAAGAGCAATGTGGTATAGCGCAGATCTACCTCTGCCTCTCCCACAGTATTCAGTTTTGACTGTTTCAAAGCCATCTCTAATACAAATTGGTTTCAGGAATAATTAATTTATTAATTCATAAATTCAATAAAGGTCACACTCTTCCAAGTTACTACTGGTGTGACTATAAGGTGCACTCTGCTGCTACATCCTGACCCTTTACAACGTTTCATAATGACACCTTTCTTAGAAACAAAGGGCTATCCCCAATATATTATATTATATTATATTACATTATATTATATTACATTATATTATATTATATTATATTATATCATATTATATTATATCATATTATATTATATTATATTATATTATATTATATTATATTATATTATATATCCCCAGTAAGAATTAATATTCTTACTTACTACCATTTCTTTCTGTTGCTCTTCTTCTATATGACAGGCTCTTCATCTTATCTCATGCTATCGCTTAGAATTGCTGTGTTCAGTGGAGCACCTGCTGTGTTTCTCTCTAGAAATGGATGCAATTCATCGATGACTACAATGATCCTTTTACACATACTATAAATCAACGTTGCTGGCTTTCAGACAGTCTATAAAGACTGCCAAAACTTTGAATGCTTTCAGTGAAAGGTGCACAGTATGTTCAAACAAATGTCAAAAATAGACACAAAAATTAAATAAATCGCTTCCACCCCCCCAAAAAAAAATGTGGCTTCCTGAGAGCTGAACACGACTGCTAGCCCTGTGGGACTGTTTTTCTCTGCTGCAGAAGTTAGGGGGCTATAACTTGTTTACATCTCAGCACCTTTCTGAACTTCACTTTATTCCAAAAAAATCCCAGAGTACTCCAATTCTGAGAGGTATTGGCAGCCTTGCACCTAAAGTTTCCTGTTTATAAAATCTACTTCAATGTTGTCAGTCAAACATTTCTGCTATTCTGCCATAGGCACAAGAGAGTGAGAGAAGAGAGTGGAAAGAAAATTAAGAGAAGTGCGTTGCAAGAGGTCGTCCAACAAGTCTGTATCCTAGAAAAGAACAAGTCTAGGTCTTTTAAAGGTCCATCTTTTCAATGTATTCTCAGAACTCCCAGCAAGTGAGATGCATTCATGATAGAACTGTCTATGTAAGGTAAGATACACAAAAGCCCCAAACCATTAAAGCCTATTCCCTAGTTCTAGCCTGATAATGGATTCAGAGGAAAGAGTACACATTGTTTCAATTATGAGAAAGATTTCCAGGAGTGTCCTAGGATGCCTTTTGAGATGTGCAGTTCCAGCACTGAACCAACCCTATTCATCTCGGGAATTGGATCCGTGCACAAATACTTGGGCTGCACAATATAGTCCACCATTCCATGAGCTGAAAGAGGAATCTCATGGGTTCTCAAGCACGTATCTGCTTACATTTACAACTGCTTCTGATTCATTGATTTTACCTGGACTCTCACTGGTGGAGATAAACACGTACTGGGAGTTTGCAGGTTCAGATCCATATCGATAATCTTTCTTTTCTGTTGGCAATTACCATCTCCCAGACCTCCTGTTACATTAGGTTAAAAACCAGCTCACAGCTCTAAAGCTAAAAATATAAAGCAGTCAAGATTTGAAACCTCACCATGAAAAATGTCAGTGAGCTCTTCTACAGCAGAACTTTCCCTCATCTTCAGATACCACCCAAGAGCTGGATGCAACTGAGTGAACACTCTCTGTAAGACACCTCTGTGAAGGTATTTTGCATTTTGGTCCCCAGTATCTTGTTTAAGCCTGTATGGCAGACACTGGGAGGTTATCTTATTTGATCAATGCTGCAGACAGTAAATATTCTGATGAGACTACACTAGTTTAACACAGTTCTTAAACTAATTTGCATCTGATGCAACCGTTCTCAAATACAGTTCTAATTTGGAGAGTGTTGGACTTACTTAGAGAAAGTTTTGAATGCTGAGGAAATTCCATTGTGTCATTCTATTTAGCCTGGTTAAACAATCTTACCCTGCTGTCATCTCAAGAAGCTGTCTAGAAGTCATTAGATTTAGTCCAAAATTACCACAGAGTGATGGAGAGCAGAATGCATTACCTTGTTGTAAAGACTGTAAAAGCAACTTATGTTCAGGTAAATGATGATAGATGTTGTATCTTATTTTCCAACATATCATCCCTCACAAAAGCAGCCAAACAAATGGAAATGTGATATGACAACATAAATAATATTCCATCTCCACCTGTCAACTTCTTCCTGCTGTCAAATCAATAAAAAAAATTGAATTCTTTTTAAAACAGTGGCATTGTCATGTTGAAGTCTTACAAATGTCTGCTGTGTATATCAAGTCTATTGTAGAGGAACTGGGGAAACATTTTTAAGGTTAATACAAGGAAAGGACAGAGTGTACTTAATGTGTCCTACCATGCTGTGGACCCCAAAGTCTCTCTTGCAATAAGGCCAGAAAAGGACCACTGTTATATCTATGATCATATTTATTAGCTCAAATAGGAGCAATACAATACAACCTGCTTGAGTAAAAGGTAAGGAAGCAGGAAGGGACAGCTCCTGAGAGATCAAGGTCAAATCCAGACATCTTTCTCATGAACAAAATAGCCACTACAGTCAAAGTAAGGTCTGAGTTAACCACAGATCCTTCTTTGGAACTTCTCAAAAAGTGTATCAGAAACCTTAGAATTTAGCTTGAGATGAGCCATTGTTTAAATGAAGTGTTTAAATGCCTGTGCTACACTAAATACATACTGTCAGGGGAAACTCTCATTTCCATCCCAGTGTTGTGTGGTTGGATGTGATATTCATGAAGCCAAGTGGCTGAAAAACATTAAAACTGGTTTTACCACAATCCTCTTCAAAAGATTCTCCCATTCTTTGGAGCACATTACTGCTCTTGCTCAGATCTTTCTGATGGCAATGAAAAAAAGCCACGTTGTGGAGGAAGTGCTTTAAGTTAGCTTGTAGCATGATACATGCTAGCATATAAAATTACTATTGAACAGACTATTCACGATCATTACTCACATGCTGACTCTATGCATTGAAAAATAGGAAGGGAGAGAGAAGGAAGATAGTCTGGTAGCACCAAATCTCTAATCTTTCCTCATTTCCGTAAGGGAAATGTGATCTGAGTTGCAAAGATCAATCGAACCTTGTTGGCTTCAGCAATCATTGGGTGGTGGGGATGAATGTGATGTTAGCAAGAACATGCAAGACAGACATCTTTCTGCAGTACATCTGACATTATTCTTTTAAGGTGGCACCATGCAGTGCTAATTCAACCATTTTTATTTCATTTAAAATCCAACACTTTTCCTTCTATGTTACAGTACATAAAATAGAGAAGATATTTTTAATACTGTCTCTCTTCCACAGTGCAGCTCATAATTAGGCAGCTGCAATTAGATGTAGGTGTAAAAAGATGACTACACAGTATGAAAACATCAGCATTTATCACAATGAAGTATATAGCTTTACAGCAAGATCTTCTCTACAGGGCACAGAAAGATAGCAGAGAGGTACAGAAGAGAAAATCCACATATATATCTTATTTATACAATGTAGCTATGATGGGTTTTAAGCTGCCTGTCAGAGAAACCTGAATATTGTCCAAACCTTATCCAGCTACTTGAGAGTCCTCTTTCTGTCACCGACTGACACCAGATGCTCCAAAGGAAGGTTGCACACATGAGACATTTGCCTCAAGCTTAAAGGTCCTGGTGAAAGGCTAAAATTGTCCCAGCCTATGAGAAGGCCTGCAGAGTGTGCCACAGCAAAACAGTAACAGGACATGCTGTAATATTCTTCTTTACTCATCACCTTTCATCCCAGCCTTCATTTCAAACTTTGGTTGTTGGGTTCAAGCCCTGAGGAAAACATTTCAAGAACCTTCCCCAAAAACCCAGTGAGACTAGTGGTACTTATGAAAACTTCTGGTCATTTTGTACCTTAGATGATTATTCTTTTCTCATATATTCTGAAGCTATTGCCATCAGTGATGACCTGCCACAGCCATTTTCAGGGGTGTAATTGTTTCTGTGAAAAACTATTCCCTCTGCTTTCAATTTCTCTGTATATTTCCCTATAAACTTTCAGATACATTCTTCTATAGAAATGTGATAGTATTAGTAAAATTGACATTTTGGACAAGAAGAAAAATGTGCATCAGAGTGCTCAAGAGGAATGCTTTTGCTGGCAATGAGCTTTTCACAGAGAGATTGGTCAGCAGCCTTGTATTCTGCTTGAGAGAGACCCACATTCTTACACCAGCTCTTTACCTGCTCATCTCTTATTTCACATTTGGCCTTTTTTGATCTCTTTCCATTGGTCCAAATAAGGAGATGGCCTCTGTTTCTGCAAGATAGGGTTAGGTGGGTCTCATTTCGATTCTTTCTATTGAAAGGAAGGCAAATCAGATTGTGCTGGAGACCTATACTTGCACTATCTCACTGCAGAGATAAAAGCCTGGAAAAAGGAATTATTTTTCTTCTTTTTTTTTTTAAATCACAAAATCACAGGGGTTGGAAGGGACCTGGAGAGCTCCTGGGTTCCAACCCCCCTGCCAAAGCAGCTCCCCAGCTCATATTGCACAGGTTGGCGTCCAGACGGGGCTGGAATCTCTCCAGAGAAGGAGACTCCACACCCCCTGGGCAGCCTGTCCCAGGGCTCCCTCACCCTCACTGGGGAAAAGTTCTGCCCCAGGTTGGTGGGGAACTTCCTGTGCTCCAACTTGCAGCCATTGCCCCTTGTCCTGTCCCCACAGACACTGAAAAGGGGCTGGCCAATTCCCCCTGCATCCTGTGCCTAAGATATCTATAAACTTTAATTAGGTCCCCCCCTTAGTCTTCTTTTCTCTAGACTGAACAGTCCCAGCTCACTCAGCTTTTCCTCCTTCGGGAGATGCTCCAGGCCCTTAAGCATCTTCATAGCTCTTCTCTGGACTCTCTCCAGGAGATCCCTGTCTGTTTTATCCCAGGGAGCCCAGAACTGGACACAATCCTCCAGGTGGGGCCTGACCAGGGCAGAGCAGAGGGGGAGGATCACCTCCTTTGACCTGCTGGACACACTCCTCCTGATGCTCCCCAGGATCCCATTGTCTCTCTCAGCCCCCAGGGCACACTGCTGGCTCATGGCCAACCTGTCATCAACCAGAACCCCCAGGTCCTTCTCCACAGAGCTCCTCTCCAGCAGGTCATCCCCCAGCCTGTACTGATACAAGCAGTTATTCCTCCCCAGATGCAATACTTTACACTTGCTTTTGTTGAACTTCATCTGGTCTCTCCCTGCCCAGCTCTCCATCCTGTCCAGGTCTCTCTGGATGGCAACGCAGTGTCCTGCGTGTCAGCCACCCCTCCCAGCTTTGTATCATCAGCACTTGCTGAGGGTGGATGCTGTTCCCTCATCAAGGTTGTCGATGAAGCTATTGAACAGGACTGGACCCAACACCGAGCTCTGGGGAACACCGCTAGTCACAGGTCTCCAGTCCAATTCTGCTCCACTGATCACAACCCTCTGAGCTCTGTAAATGGCTACTTTAAGGTCAAATTCATTATTTCCCCTTTTGCTAATGCTTCACAGCCAATTGCAACACTTGAAAATCCAGTTGATACTTGCTGTTTCTCACTTCATGGCCACAGGAAGCATCCTGCAACAGAGCTGATAGTTCATTTTAATGAACTATGACTTGAAGAAACTAAAAAAGCAGATAAGTCATAGAGGAAGTTGCTGCTTTATAGTCACTTTTATGATTATTATGGTACTTAAAATCCAACTATAGTGTTTTTTTCTCTAATGCTAAAAATTACCATGAGAATCCTGTTTCACTGCAAGTTAGGGGACAGTAAGGTTTCCATCAAAAGTGTGTAGGCAAATTGTAGCACAAAATGGGCCAGGCAGATGATCAGAATGCATTTAAACTGATAAATTAGAGCATTAAAATTTGTAATACAGCTTATTTTCTTAATGCATGCACACATGTGTACGTGCACATGCACAGATGTATGTATTATACACAGAGACACGGGCACAACATTGCAACTAATTTTCCAAGCTGTGAGACAAATGCATGGACAGAATGGCTTCTGTCTCTAAACAGAGAGGGCCACTTTTCCTCTCATGTAAATCCACTGAAGACATGGGAATTACACCAGGGAGAGGTTTGACCCAGAATGTCAACAGTTTTGAGATAGAAGAGCTTTTATTTATTATGCAATTATTCACACAGAGGGACTTGCTTTCTCTCTTAAGAGGATGTGTCATGCAGTTTGACGTCTGCTGCCTCTTTTGCAGAAGCTGCCTTCCCAGTTCGGGTGATAGCAGAACAAGCAGTGTCAGGGACATATATCTATTTGATTTGCCTGTGTTTGCAGTAGGAAAATAAAGTTTGCAAGCCAGCCATATCAAGATACACCCCGTGTCCTAGGACAACAGAGAAGATGGGAGTCCTCCTGCCTGGGTGAAGAAAGATGGAGGTGAATTGTGATGCATCTCCCCTGCACCTGTTACCTGCTCACTTTAGACTTGGCTCATCCCTTTTGCTTCCTTTGATAATATTTCAGGTCATTCGGCTGCCAGCAGTACACCTTCTTCCTAGCTCATGCCTAAAACTCAGTAAAATAGGACCAAGGAGTCCTTTCTGGAAACAAGACAAGTAGTTTGGGCTGATTTTGGTTTAGATCTGCTTTCCCACAAAACATACTGGCCATATTCATGCTCCATAGCACTTCCCTCAGGGTCTCCTTTCAGCTATATATGATTTCTTTATGGTCCCACAATATAATAATTTTGTGCACTGTTTCTAGTTAGGACCCAAAGAGCAGACACTTGCATGGTGGGGATGGTTGGGTAGAAGAAATGCCATAGTTTCTTCTATGGCCCTCATTTATCACATTTCATGCATATATTGATTTTGATTGTCACCATTCCTAGTTTAGAGGAATGGAGCAGATTTACTAGATGCCCCTGCAGTCTTTTCTGTCCCAGCTCACAGCACAGCTGCCTCTAGCCAGTGTTCACTGGACTCCTTCTACCAGAGTTCCTTTGCTCAAGTCATTCCACAGATAATTATTACCAGTGCCTCTTTTCCTTCAAACTGAGCACATTACCTGGCTTATACACCTAAGTCCAAGCTGGCCCAACGTAATCCTAGGCATTCAACCAAACATACAAAGTCACCTCCTTTGGTGCTCTAAGGCAAGAGGTGGGGAGATGCCTCTAAACCAAGTCATCTCAGGAGTGCATTATCCTAGTATAGAAAACTGCATTATCTCCAGTATAGATACCTATACTGTAGGTATGTGCAGTTTTCTTCTAACAATAAGGATGCCAAAAGCATTATTACTTGAGCGTACCAGCTTGTTGGAGTTTTGTGTGGATGGATATTCAGTGATGCTGAATCTCTCCATCAGCAAATCCTTTAACCATATAAAGTTCCAAAGAAAACCTTTCTCTTGGCAGATGGTTTCTATAGGAGCAGCCTCAGCTTCCCTGTCATCACTCAGAGTATTTATTAGTCACTTTATAAATCAGACATTTAGAGGTAAGTACTAACTCCAGAACCTTGAGAAGGTGCCAACAAATACCAATTCAGAGGTCAAACAGTGCAAGCAAACACCCCTATAAGCACTCTGCTCCTTGACAGACAGAAATCATCCTTTCTTTGCCCTCTTTCAAAGCAAGCAGTTATTAACAAACATCAAAATGCAGGACATACACTGGTTATAGACATACCAAGAAGTGATTAATTATCTTGATATATCTTAGGAGTGTTACTGTGCCTCTTGTGCTTAGTCACCAAGCAAAACACATGCTCTTTAGACTGTCGTGATTTCCACTCTAAAGAGTTGGTATGAGGACCACACAAAAATGAAATTATAAAGATAGTCACTGAAATCCTGGTGACAGCATTGCTGAGTTCCTCATCAGGGCTTAAGAAAAGGCAGCACAAGATAACGTCTAGGAAAATTTAATACAACCTTCACAAGAAAATTATGCTTGGAGTGTAATGTTAGAAATGGTGTGCAAATCAACTAACCACTGAATTAGTCATTAGTGTGTTAGGAAATTCTGCCTTCACCTTGCAATCTGACAAACAACAAAAGGAGGATTTACAAACTGGACAGTCAGTGCATCAGCATATATAGACAAAATAAAGAGACAGCCTTCATTTTGTGTAATGTGAGCTTCCTCCTACAAGGTGGGATATTTCTGAATATGTCTATGTGCCCAAAAAAGGGCTTTTCTCTTATCACTTAAAAGAGATAAGATTCTTAAATAGCAGTAACTTTCAGTCCTCAGGCTGAAGGACAGTATGATGCCAATCATCAGATGAGTTTAGGAAGAAATCGTTTACAGAAGCATTGTGATGAGCTGATTTATTCTCCTGTAGTGTCTCTGGAATATATACCACACAAATTGTTGGTCTATATTGTCAGTTCCAAATTTCAAATACAGCATTTTATGTAATCCCTCAGACTGTCTGGGACACAGATCAGTCTCACCACAGTGACACATACCAATCACCGTGGTCACCCTTAAAGCAAAGACAATGAAAACAATGGAATAAAAAAGAAGTTATTGTTGTGTAGTGACTGGATCCATACAATGGCACCACCCTGAATTGTCCATATGGAGTATTTTATGTCTGATTCCAGAACATTTCTGTGTGCCAATCTTATAAAAGGAGACCAAAAAAAAAAAAAAAAAGAAAAGCTTGGAACATATTAATATTCACCATGATCAAACTCATTTAAAATGCATCCCATAATTAAGGATTTTAAAAGAAGAAGAGATAGATTTTGTCCAATCTATTATTAAAGCATAATGGGGTCCCCTAGGTCCCAATTAGGAAACTGTTTAAAAAATGTTTGAGTTTAAAAAGCTGCAGGTAGGGAGTTCTGCTCTCAGCTGCCTTGAATTAGCATATCGATGGCACCACAGCTCTAGCTGGAAGGAAAGGCAGAGACCCAGCACGCGTTTTGCCAGGCCAGCACAGTGCTTTCTGCACACCCCCACCTCAATGTGGGGCAAGAACCACTTACACAGCCAGGCCTGTAAGGAAGTTACAGTACAGGAAATGTACTGGAAAAAGTGTTTGTTGGTAATGGGACTAGGGAAAAAGGGAATGTGGTTGGAGCGTAATGAAAAAAGAACAAATGCTAAACCAAAACAAAAGTCAGGAGGGTTTTGGCTTGGATGTGGCAGGACCTTAATCTCTGGCCTTGTTCCACCGCAGAGCTATGGCCTCACTTTCAGCATATGGTGAGGTTCTGGCACAAACATGGGGAGTTGTATTAGAATGGCCCCTGAAATCTGGGTTAAAGTCTGTCCTCTTGAAAATTTGGGACAACTGGTAACAGTTGTTTCAAACTAGAATGCATAAAAAGGTGTGTTTGGTTGGCTATTACTTGAATTTTCTCTTCAGAGCTCTTATAAAGGAAGCTGATGCTGGTGTAGTGCCTAACCTCACTTTGATCCTGTCAGTAAGCTATCAGATCCCTCAGGCACTTACTGCACCCTGTCAGTGCTGTCCAACCCATCATCAGGCTCCCACCGCCCTGCTCACAGGCACTGCACCTGCCTCTGCTCCCTCCTGTCAGCTTGCAAAGCATTCCCAGCCTGCCTTTCCTCCTGTCCCTTCCCCATCTAAGACAGCATCCTTCAGCCAGAAGCAAAGAGGAAATTGTACAGTACCTTTGTAGCAGCTGCCAGGGAAACTGCTCAGATAACATGCTCATGCAACGCTGTATGACATCCAGTCTTGGTGAGCTAAGGGAAAGCACCAGGAGAGACGGTTCTGATGGGCTGTGAGAAGAGGGCAGAACTGATGAACTGGTGAAACTTATGGAAACTTGCACACTGATGACTATTGCATGGGAAAAGTTACTCATGTTTTGTTGGAAATGGGGTATTTCTGTGTAAAGAATATCACTCTTGCTTCAGGTAGATCATTTGGCAGGAAACATTGGAGGGTTTGCACATCAAAGCTTACTCTGGTGGGTAAAGTTTAAGCAATCACACAACTGTGCCAAGATCTCCGACGATAGAAGGGAGAGGGAAATAATTGGGGTTTATGGCTTTTTTAGTATCTTGCTCCATTGCTGATGAAAACAATAGCCCTGAAGTACCACCTTGGCATTTTCTTTATCCTATGCAGTCCTCAGGCTCATGATGGCAGCCCACTGCAGAAACACACATGCTCAAATATCGAGGAAATCTTCCTTGGTTTTCAGTTCAAGGACTCTCTGGTCTTCTCTGCAGCTTCCCAGATTATAACAGCTCACTCTCACTTGCACAGTTTTCTTGCAAAAAAAGACATTCTTTTTATTATTTTTTTTTCAGGTCCCAAAATGGCTTTTCCCCCAAAAAAAAGGATTTGTGAAGAAAAAGAAGGGAAATTGCAAACAAAGCCAAGAAAGTCACAGTTACAGCTCCCACAGCACCTGTAACTCTCCTCTCTCCAGCATGCACAGTAGATTGCGACATTGAATTTGCTGCTAAACTTACACCCTGACTGCACTGTGTGTACAGGACCTTATGGTGGGTTTGACCAGTCAGCTTGTTGTAAATTGTTAAATATTATGGGGCAATTTTACATCTGTGGCTTATCAAACTCTTAAGTCTCCTGGGCCCATTCTGGTCTCCATCATGACCTCTGTTATAGGTCACTGAACTCTTATGGAAAAGAGCATTGTGATGATGCAAGGATGGAAGCGTTGCCTAATGCTTCCCATCAGTATGGAACTGTGCTGGGGAATAGCTGTGGGAGAGAGAATGTATACTCAGGACAGAAGATGCAGTAAGGTGCTCAGCTCTGAATGCACTGAGCTCCCACTGCAGGAAGCGCTGCTGTTTTGATGTAGCATGGTTATAGGAACAGCAGTCGCGGAGCTCTCTCATTAAAACCAACCCTCAGTGAAGGTTTTTGTACCACCTCCTCTGAAACTCTTTCAGTTCCTCCTCTAAGGAAACAACCAACACCACAGCCAAGTACTTCTTACCTGCTGCTTCTTTTGAGAAATGTTCTTTCCAGTTCCTAGAGCAGGGCATGCCTCTGCCTAGAAAAGACTTTGTGACTTCGTGAAGCACTCCGCTCCGCTAAGCCTGTGCGACTTCTGAACACCACACTGCATGTGGGGTGAAACAAAGCTGTTTCCTGGAGAGTGATGATTATGCAACCCTGGGTTTGTCAGTGCATGCTCAACAGTATTCAGTACATACCAACAACTATTTTTTGGGGTTTTTGCTTTTTGAAAAGCCACCTAAAAAGGTCCAGTGGCACCAACAGCTTAAATCCAGACTGTGAAAGACTCTGTGGATGTGAGGTGGCCTTTGTGCACGTAAGAGAAATGAGTGCACGAGCTCTTCTTTCACATCCTGTCCTCTAAGGGCACCCAAAGACTTCATGCCTTGTAGCTTTGAGTGTAAGATGAAAAAAAAAAAAAAAAAAAAAAAAAAAAAACACATNAAAAAAAAAGACCAAAAAAAAAGTGTAGTATTGCCTGCTATGCTGCAGACAGCAAAAGTAACACAAAAGACTTTTCACACAGCAGTGGATGTTCAAGAAGAGACCCTGTGAAGAAAAACAACACTTTGTAGAAATCTCTGGAGTTTTGCTAGCTTCTAAAATTGTACATATATATTCTGATGAACATACACACAAACAAAACAGTCATCCTGGTGGGACAAAAGGTTAGTCTAACTCAATATTATGTCTCCAGGGGTACTCTAAATGCATAGGGAAAAGTGTAAAACTAGGGCAAGCACATAGGAATACCTTCCTAAATACTCTCTCATGCTCCAAATGTTTGTAGCTTTAAAAGTGTACCTTTAAAATATTCAATCCTTCCCTCAAGAGAAACTCAGGTCATGAAAGGAGAATGAAAAGAAAGCAGTTGCTAAGAGGGGATGCACATATTGCCACAGCAGCATCAGTTGAGCTCTTGAATCTTTCTATGCACAGGGGACATTCTGTTTTGATGCAGGAGGAGGAGGAAGACATGCTCTAATGCTAACCTTATAGAGACCCTCATGGTTAGACAGGCCAAGAGCAGCTCTTGCCTATTTCCTATGAACTCATCTAAATTAATTAACTTTTGTAGATCAATCACAAGAGTGAGGCAAAGAATACTTCTCAAATGCCCTATATTCACTTTTTTTTTTTTGTTTAACAAAATGCACTCATACCTGAACTGTATTTGTCTTTATTGCATTGAAAACTAAGGTTCTGCCTACTGCTTAAAGCCTCTACTGTCACCAAAGTTGGTAAAAAAAACCCTATCTCAAAAATTTTGCTGTTAAAAGAGCATTTTAATTTAAAACTCCTGCAGCTTTTTTGCAGATTTTAACATTTTCTTTTTATTTGGCATTGCATTTTTTTCCCTGCTTCAGTTTTGTAATCAAATTTTTAACTCTAGCCCAAATATAAAACTGTACTTCAATAGTTTTGCATTTGTGATGTAAATCCAGCAAAGAACTTCTCAAAAAAAACTTTGCTAAAACATATAGATATTTGGGGAATGGAAAAACAAAATTATGATTTTATGGTCCTTCCTGCCAGTCCTTTTGATGTTCATAAATTGCAAGAATTCAGTTACAGCAACTGGGTTTCCATGAAGCTTATTATAAGGAAAGCAGGGGAATACAGACAGTTGTGCAATTAAATAAGCACACAGATCAATGCCCATTTATTTTATCAACTTTGTGTAAAATCCAAAAGGGAAAATAAGTACAGGTCAATAGGGAAGAAGAAGAAATTAAAGAATTTATTCAATCAGCTCTTTGCAGTTGCTTAAAAACTGTTCTAGAAAAAAATACTGGGGATGAAAAGCTGGCATTTTCCATCATTCAAATTTATATCTAATTTATCCTAAATGGACAGGATTAACTGGACTACAGCATGGCATATCTAATGGAAAATGGGTTATCAAGGACAGGACTCCAGGTAGTGAAGCTTCCAGAGCCCAGAACAAGCAGTGTGCACAAACCTTAGGAACTTTTCAAGCAGTTAAAAGAATTAAAACCAAGTGCCATTATTACTTATCATTCTAAAATTGTTAATGCTTCTAAAATCACCTGAGAGGGGCCATACCAAGATCCATGGCCCCTGCAGCACTGCACTGAAATATTGCTGCAGTACTGGCTCAAAGGGAGAACGCCCCACATCCTGTTAACTCCTGTGCTAACCCACCTGGCACCCCACGGGCAGGCCTGCAGACCTGACAGAAAGCAAAACGAGTGTGCACATCCCCCTGTCACTCTCCTCAAGGGAAAACATTTGGGATTTTTGGAAGCTGAAAAGGTCAATTACCAGGCAGAACTTCCCTGGGATGATGTCTAAACAGCCTTATATTGAGCCCTGTGGGGCCTTATGAAATTATTTCGGATTTTGCCTGGCAAGGTTTTGGTGATGGTGGTGGGACTGCATGGGTGGCTTTTGCAGGAATCAGCTAGAAGCTTCCCCTAGCTCCAACAGAGACAGTATCAGCTAGCTCAAGGATGGACCTGCTGCTGACCAAGGTCAAGCCAATCAGCGACAGCCATAGCGCCTCTCTGATAACATATTTAAGAAGGAAAAAAACGCAAGTGAATGTTTTTTTGATGCCAGAGAAAGGAATGAGAAGACACAAGAAACTTTGCAGACACCAAGGTCAATGAAGTAGAGGGGGCAGGAGGTGCTCCAGGTGCCCAAGGAGGAATTCCCCTGCAGCTCGTGGAGAAGACCATGGTGAAGCAGGCTGTCGCCCTGTGACCCATGAAAGATGAGAGCAGAGATTCCACCTGCAGCCCATGGAGAACTCCACTGTGTAGCAGGGAGAGACACCTGAACGATGCTGTGACCCAGTAAGAACCACAGTCTGGAGCAAGTTCCTGGCAGGATCTGCAGCCGGTAGAGATAGGGGCCCATACCAGAGCAGGTTTTCTCAGGGGACTTGTGAGCCTGTGGGGGACCGTGCTGGAGCGGTCTTGGTCTGAAGGTCTGCACCCCATGGAATCCATACTGGGGCAGCTGGTCAAGACCTGAAGCCGCAGGGGGAACGACTCATGTTGGAGAAGTTCATGGAGGACTGTCTCCCCTGAGACCCAGGACCCCATGCTGGAGAAGGGAAAGAGTGTGAGGAGTCTTCCCCCTGAGGAGAAAGGAGTGGCAGAGACAACGTGTGATGAACTGACCAAATCCCCATTCCCCATCCCCCTGTGCCCCTCCAGGGGGAGGAGGTACAGAATTTGGGAAAATAATTGAACCTATGAAGAAGGGAGGGGTGAGGGAAGTGTTTTAAGATTTGGTTTTATTTCTCATTATCCTATTCTGGGTTTTTGGATAATAAATTAGATGTGTTTTATTCCTTATTGAGTCTGTTTTTCCCATGACAGTAATTGCTGAATGATCTCTCCCTGTCCTTATCTTGACCTGCAAGCCCTTCATTATATATTTTTTCTCCAGTCCAGCTGAGAAGGGCAGTGACAGAGCGGCTTTGGTGAGCACCTGGCTTTCAGCTAGGGTCAACCCACCACGTCGAGGAGAGCTCCACAAAAGTCAATTGCTCTATCTGAAAGTGGACACAGGGGAGAAATATGTGCAACATTTGGGTACCTTTGTGCAAGGCAGAGTGGGGCCACTGAAGCTCTTTACTGGAGACAGTGTATGTATATTGATTTACTATTGGAGTTTATTTCCTTTGCATAAGCATTATTTATCTTGCAAGACTACCCTGGGGATGAGCAAACAACTTTGGCTGCAGATCTGTAATTTAACTAAGTTTCTTAAGAAGATGGCCAGAGAAGCAGAGCTAGGGGGCTAATGGGATTCAGCTAGACAGCCCTCATCTTATCTCAGTGCAGGCTTGCCCTCAGTGTGTGGAAACACAGAAAGGGAATCCAGAGAATCAACACCTCCCTGTCATGTGTGTCTCTCCCTCACACTCTGGCTTTTACCAGATCTATTGTGCGCCACGTCACACTTTACTATCTAGAAAACTATAAACTTTCAACACTGGGGAGCAGGAGCTACATTTTGATACAGTGTTTGCAATCAGTACAATCAAGTAATTAGTACTCTACACTTTGAAACAGTCTTAATTTTTTTCTCAGGCCACTGCTTCAAGATGCTCCCACTTCACTTTTGCCAGCCACTCCCGCTGCCCTCCGTAGTCTGCTTAAGGTGCATGTTTGCTCTGAGCCAAATGACCTGATATGGGAAGAATCTGGTCCCTGCCCAGATGCAATGAATTGGCTGCTACTGTCAAGTTATTCAAAATTTTGCAATGGCAGCACTGCTCCTAGCAGCTTGTTTTATTAGTTCCCAATTTATATTAATTCCATATGCTGCAGTGTATTAACGTCTCTCTTCCCTCTTGCCTTTAGAAATGAAAAATGTGATTTATCAGCAGCCTCTTTATACTGCCAGCATATAATTGCATGTGGGTTAATTGTTAAAGTTCTGAGGGAGCTATACTAAAGGATCAATCTTTTTATTGCTATAGTAATGAGCTTCTAATGGTTGGCTGGCTAGACCTCCTGGTCTTCCCAGGGAGGCAAGCTTTAGCCATCCCCTTTCTGTCTGCCCATTAATCATTGGTCTCCCATAACAGTATATCAAGGGCAACAGAACTATGCTATTGAAAATAGGGAGCAAAAAATGAGACTCATAGCATCTCATTATCTCCACTAACATATAAATAGAGCAACAATGCAGATAATTTCTGTAGGTAGTTTGAAAAGAAACCCTGGATGGCTTATGGCCTTGGTAGAGGCACATCAAGCTTGTCTTCACCACATCACTGATTCACATCCTGTGCAGAATAGTGACCTACAGTCATTACCAGCTGACGGTGTGTTTAAAACCTCACACTCTGGGGAAGCAGCCTGGCGTCACTGACAGTTGTAACTCTCAGGGTTAGTCACTGGAGAGCATTAGCAGGTTCCTTTTGCAGGCCAGAGAGCAAACCTGCCAAATCAACAGCACTCCCAAGCCTGGAAAAAAACTGAATGAAAATTGGTGCTGAAAGGAATGTTTTATGTGTGAAGAAAAATGTCAAGAGAGGAGGATCTGAGACTGGTCTGTTGAGATAATGGAGCTTAATGTCCATTACCTGCTTTACCTGGGATAGAATAGGGATGGGCTTGCTGTCCCACATGGTTTGTCCAGTCCTACATTACCAAGCTGATGACCTGGGAGCTCAGCTACAGATACCTCTTTGGGACTTCATTTAGTATTAGTAGTAAGACTTAGGGCTACCTAAAACGTTCTACCATACCTATTGCCCCTCCTGGTGAAGGGAGAACAGACATGACTCCACTTATTTAAAGGGGTGTAAGTTCCTACAAACATGGCTCCTCAACAGAGTATAAAGTCTCTTACGTTTGGCACTGAAGAAGCCACATATCCAGGCTGATGCTCATCCCCAGTTCTAAGGCAGTCACCCTGTCTCCCTGCTACTAAGTCAATAACCCGTGGAGAACAGACCCCAAACTGAGGCACGTGGATCAAGTGCCTTGCCATGTTCAGTGACAACATTAGCTTCTACAAGACCAGTAGTCTTTTTTTTTCCTGGAGATTTTGGATCTCATTTTCATGACAGTACTTTTTTTCTGTTCCCAGCAGCAGGACACTGTGAGAGGCTTCACATCCTGCCAAGCATTTGATTTGTAGAGTCAATAAAAAGGAGGGTGATTGAGCAAGCTCCTTCCCTCAAGCCTCTGGATAGGGCAGGAAATAAAGCAGACAGACACACACCATTGACAAACCAACGACAGCACTTCACAGTTGCACATACTGTGTCCAAAGGGAAGTGTACACTATACTCCAGCCAGGATGTTACCTGAGTCTGCTTCCTGAGCCTGTGTTTTTAATGACATCAACTGTGAGGTGAGGATTCTGAGACTCAGTTCTTTTTCAGGCAACATATTTACTTCTGTTTGAAGGAACCTATGCACCATCTTGCAGGCAACAGCAGTACAAGATTAGTGGGAGGTTACACACAAGCCTTCTATGTTCTGTCATAAAAAGCACAGTTCAGGCTCAGTAACACAAACCTCACTGCACATGAAGTAAATGACACCATCACATCTTGTACCACATATTATTTCTACCAAAGTGCAAAGATTCAGATGATAATAACTGAGGAGTGTGATGTGTTTCAGGAGCTGGTGTTGAGGGATGGAAGCAGGAATCTGGCTGTCTTGAACTAGCAGAAACCACAGCCCATGTCATGGTGGTTACCTCAGGATCTAGCATGCAACCCACGTAGCTGTCCTTCAAAGAGGAGGAACCAAAAAATATTTTTACAGCCTACTTTTTCAGAATGAATTCTCATCACTGAAAGCAAAGACTGTTCTAAATACTGCTGAGTAGGAAAGAATCTGAAGAAACACAGTGATTACAAAACTGAAATGGCTCCTTATTTGGAGATCTACATTTAGAGAAGCTAAAACTGCAGTTAAATTTCCAGTCTTATGTGCTCAAGTTGACCTCTTGGCACTACCTCCCCACATTTTCCCTTGCACCTGACATGCTTCCCCTATCCTCCTCCCCACCCCCCAAATTCTAACCAGTTGCAAACAACCAAATAACTAAAACAGGAGAAGGCAGATGGAGCTTATGACAACTTTTTGAATACTGCATCCTATATATACAACGGAGTCTTGGAGAGCTATTCTCATCCCAGTCCCTGGGATTCTCCCTCAGAAAGGGAGGGGTGCAAAGAGACCCTCTACCTGGAGTCACTGAAGAAACAGAAAGACAAGGTGTCATCAGGACAGTGACGGCACTGCAGTCTGGTCTGCTGGTTTCAGTGGCTCTACTTTGGATGCAAACGTACAGGAGCAAACCTTAACATCCTAAGAAGATAGAGGAACTTTGTGATCCATCTCTTCACGAAATAAAGAGTGCAGCAGAAAGTTCTGAAATCCTACATTTACTTCCAATTTCTGCAGCCAGAGCTTATACTGCTTTATTAATGGACAAAGCATTTTCCTTTAATTTTGGTGTACAAAGTAAATGCCACAGAAAGGAAAACAATAAAATGTGGTACTTCATTTTGCTTTCCACCTTGGAGCAGCAGGAGGCAAACACTTCTGCCACTGTTACTGCTTTGAACTCTAGACTACAGATTTCAGTGGTAATTGGCTGTTCACCTATCGCAGCAATCTGCTGGCTTTCTTAATGGCCACGATGCCTACACTAGACTGGTCTCATTGCTCTTGTAATGAAAAGTCAGCCTATCCAGGCAATAAAAAGCCTGTCTGCCAGTGCATGGGTAGTCCACGATGGCTGGAGCACACGAGACCGAGAACACAGTGCAGAGCTTCTATGCACATGCTGCTTTCCCCACCAGAAATGCAGACAAGCGCCAAGGACACAGATGATAAAGAAGTTCTGGGCTCCCTGG
>VZTU01022375.1:0-19025 GCA_013400835.1 Zapornia atra | reverse complement strand
AAAAGATGTGACAGAATACACAGCCCCTCCCCCTTCCTAGAAATGACAAACAGGCTTGATATCATTGTAATAGCTTATTTTTATGTCTGGATGAGAAAAAAGGCTTGAGCTATAGAAGGCCTCCAAAATGTGCTGTAATACAGGGTCAGAACAAGGAAAGTTTTGTGAAATACAGTCACAAAGGAAGCTAAATGGTATTAAAGAATGCAATTCATGCATTATTTTCCTGTTCCTCAGTAGTAGGAAAAGAAAGGAGTATTTCTAGGCAATGGAGTATAACACTAAACCCTTCTATACAGTAAACACATGGTTGTCAGTAGATATAAATTATCAAAACTGTGGAAGATTGAAACTTTCCAGACTAGTTTCCATTAGACCCAATAAAAATGTGTTCTACTAGAACCAGATATTAATTTTTTTTTTAAGAACAAAACAATATTAATAGGTGTAGAAAAATTGCCCTCTACAAGCATCCTAACTGAAACAAAAATATTTCTGCTGCAATTACCTTCAGTGTGTAAGTTGCCACATATCCAAGTTTGCAGATTTCCACAGGCCTTGTTCTTCTAGAGCATTTATATAAACCTTATTATTTTTCTTCAATTATAGCCACTGACAAACTGTGCAACTTTGCACACCAAAAATCAAAATACAGTGTCATCATATATCTTGTAATCTACTCTAAAACTACTCTATTTTTCACACACCAAATTTCAAAGAGTGGTATGTGAGCCAATGTAGTACTGCCTCAGTCAGTGGTCAGGTGTTGTCAGTTTGCCAAATTCATTGGTTTTATGTAACCTGAAAGCTTCACTAGAAGGCTGTGGGAAAATCTAAAGCCAGTCTCAAGTATAAGAACAAGCCACCATCTATTTTGGTTTTTTTTTTCCTGCATACAACTTTAACTACAAAAAAAAAAGAAATGTAACCATGACTATTCACTGCAACAACTATTTAATTTTCTTTCTATTTATATGGGAGCAAACCCAGCCCTCTAACCACTGTTTTCTCTATAGCATGACTCACAGATCCCATCTGCAATAGATTCAAACCTTTATCTCCAGGAAGTTGCTAGATATAATTTCCAAAAGTGAGTATCTTCTAGCTTTTTCTGTTTGAAATCTAAATATTCAGTGGTGATATTCAAAACCTTCCTAAGAGATTAAGCTTTCCCATATGGTCAGAAACAAGTTTCAGAACCTCTAGTAATCAAACCTTCATTTATTGAGCTAAAGGTGTAAAACTTCTTTCAGGCTAGTACTTACACAGCTTACAGACAGAAAATCAGGAAGCTTATTCTAGATCCTGAAAATTATCTCAATTTGATTCTCCCAAATCATCTTAAATCAGTTTTTCAAATGCAGCTTTATCTAGAATCTAATACCTTTGTTGGTTCAAACTGGTATGACATGATCTCTCATCAAATTTTCAGTAAAAGTCATTGTTTTTACAGCTTCTCTCAGCTGTCTTTAGTTTACAAACAATTCATTTTTCCCTTCTAACCAAAGAAGAACTGCTTAAAAATTCTGTGTGAAAAAAATTTTTTTAAAAAAACAAAGTACATTGCTCTATACTTAATTTTCTTTATCTGTACACCAAGAGTATTAAGATCTATTCAAATGTTACTCACACGTTAAGAAGATTTAGAGGCAACAGAAGCTCCACTGGTCAGCCACATTACTGATTTGTACTGCTGCTGGTAATGGGAGGAACTACTAGGCTGTCCAACAAGGAAATGTCATGCCTGTCAATTTAGAGAACCTGTAGCAGCTGGAAATGGTACTTTTCCAAGAGAAATATTCCATTATAAACTGTTTTCTTCGCATGCTTGATCAGCATTAGTAATAAAGTAAATGCATAGAAGCATGAGGTCTGGCCCTACTATAAAGCAATGAGAAAAGGCCCAATGAATTTGATGAAGTTGACATTTTACCCAGGATATGATTACATGCAGATGATCAAGAAAGCAAAGTAGTATTAAGTTACACAAGATAAATGTATACTGCACCTTAAATATCACTCAGAGCCCAGGCTGTAACCTGCCTGGTCATTTGAACTACTGTAAATTAAATTATAAGCAGAATGTTTAGCACCAAAACCACAAGTATTCACTTCTACCTTGCTTCCACCATCAGATTTCCCACATGCTATCTAGCTTTTTAATTATATTTCCCTACCCTTATCTATTTTCCAAAATATTTTTTCTGCTTCATTGTATTTCACAGCTTTGAGACTGGTTTGCAAAATGTTAGTTATTTTTACAGAACAATATGTGTAAGTACAAATAAGTAACAAAACCCCACAAAGTTTTACAATTTTGGATGGCAAAAACCTGCATTATTTTGTGTCGTGTAAGGTCTTTACACGTACAAGACTCATCAAAGCTGATTTATCTCAGCCTTGCTTACACAATCAACTCTATGGGAAGATCAAGAAGAGAAAGGATAAGCAGAAATAGTAACATGAGGGAAAAAACCCCAACTGTTCCTTAAGCAGAAGGAAAGTAACAGGGGTGAAGGATGAAGAAATAGTTTCCTGACAAGGTCACATTAGTTTTTTACTTTTAAAAGCTTTTTTACATAAATTTTGAAATTATTTTTATTTTCAGGATTCTTCAACACCTCTGTAGATAGGTTTCTTCATAAGGAAGTCAGAAAGAAACAGAAGAGACAATATATTAGAAATGGCTAAAATAAAAGGAAAGAAGTTTCTATAAACTGTACATTGCATATCAAATCAAAGCTCCAGATTTCGTCATTCTGTGGCATCGCATGCAGTTTCTTTTGTCATTTTTTGGGTGAAATTGGTAATTCACATCTCTTCTGATAATGATATGCCACATAAATATTTCATGCCACAATAATTATGCAGTCTCTATTTGTCTAGTGGTTGGAGTGTATGTAAGTACAATTTTCCTGCACTTTGTAGGCTACTTTCAGCAGCCCAGCATACCTTGATCAGCATGGGAAATACATGTGCTTTTTATACATCCATTATATAATTCCCCTCAAAACCGACAAGCTTACATTACCACATCTGTTGCTAGTCAGGCTTCTGAACAAAGCAGAATTCCATGCCATAATTTTACATAAGCATACAATGTTTTTGTCAAACACTTCTCTTGAAAATATGAATTGAACATCATAGAAATTTTTCAGTCAGTACATCACACGTGAAATAGATGAATTCCCATAGAAAGACTTCATTATTTTCTTAATTTCTACTGGGAGTCACAGAGGTGCCCTTTTCTTTGTCTTTCACAAACAATTAACCTTTTACCATGTATGCAATTGGCTGAGAGCAATCCTAAGTGGCTCAGAAAATAATTTACAGCACAAACTCTACAAAGTTAATTAGTAGTAGTCTAAGAAGGTTATTCATATATTATCAAACCTGGAAAGTGGTCAGCATGACCCTCATGGAACTTTAAGCTACTGCTGAGTTTTGTTGTCATCAGCTGCAGAGTACAAATGCTAATCAGGCTCAAGTACAGATACAGGTTTTGTAGCCATGCTCATTTTAAGTCTAAATGTCACTGCTTCTGAAAGTATGGGTAAGTACAAACATTCAAAGTAAATAACTGTGCTATAACCTCCATAAAAACAAACAAGAAAAAATCTGAGAAATAAACTAACCAAAACCAGAAATACTGTTCACTTTCACTTTAGATGAGAACTTTTTTCTTGTTCTGTTTATACAGAGCAGGTCATTATGTTTATACAGGTTCTTTCTGCCTGAAAATAAATATCCTTTAGAGTTAATTATAAGCATGTATACTTCAAAAAGCAGAATCAAGGCATAGAGAGCACAGTCTCAATGTTAAGTTTGGTGACTCAGAAAGAGAGCTCTCAGTGTGCTTATTTCAGCACCTGAAGTGCACACTGTTAGATTTCAAAATACCTGCTACAACTACTAACAGTTACTTGATGCTTCTGTTTGGAACCTAGGGCAAGTGTGACTATCAGCAGTGAGTCTATTATATGGAATCACTTTCTATGCTTGCATACCTTATGTACTCATTTAAATTTAACTGACAATCTGACATATAAAGTAGACTTATGTTCCCCATTTAGGCACATACTTGTGTAAGTTGCAGTTTAAAGACAACTCAGAAATCTTAAAATACAGCTTCAACAGCCCAGCACTTTCCTGGGCTCCATCCTGATCAGTGTCCCCAAGTTCAATGGTATATCCCCCTTTATTTATTTATTTTTTATTTAAAAAATATATTGAATGGTATAGTCCCCCTTGTTTAATTTGGTGTCATGTGGAACTACACATGGGCACAGGTTTGCTGAGACAGCAGCTGGCCTCCCAAGACCAGCCAGATCAGACAAGGTTGTGACAGTAATTCAGTCATGTTCACCTTCAGGGCCACACAGCATAAAGTTGTAAGGGCCCTGCACTGCAGGGCTGGAAGGCGGATACCAAAACTGTTGTTTCTGAACGTAGGAAAAAAGAAAGAATAAGAAAACTACCTTCTGCAAAGACTGCTCCCAGTGATTCAGCGAAAAGTAATCATGCTGAATAGATTGATATAGGTGTAGCTTAAGGGATAATTAATACAACTTTAATAGAAGAATTTTCATAGTTTTAAGAATAGACTAGTTTAAGAGAANTAAATAATGAGACTAAGGACCAATTAAAAGACAGAGTCTATCTTGTTTTCAGTGAAAAACTAACTAGTGGGTGCAGGTGTTGGGAGCCCAGATCAGCATGGAGAAACCCGTGCAGAGCATGCGCTGAGAGAGAGGAAGGCGTCCAGCCTTCATCCCTGAAGAGCACCGGAAGACCCCTGAGTGTCACTGAGCATGCTCTATCTGGGAAGAGTTAATGTAAATGACTTCCTGGAAATAATTTGCATAACCCTGCCTTTTCTTAGAAATTATAATGAAAATGTATAATTAATCTGTATAAATATGAGAAATTTGGCTTTAATGGGCACACACATTCGGAGGAGCGATCCCCTGTGTGCCCAGCGCTGCAATAAAGGATACCTGCTTAATAGTCACCAAGGCTATTGAGTTTTGATTCCAGCTTTCCGAGGCACCACCAGTCTAGCACATAGGTGTGGTAGTGGACTTGTGCTGCGGCCACCAGAGACCGGGAAGTGATTTCTTCAAAGAAAAATGTTGGTGTTTTTTTTTTTTTTTCCTCTTCATTTCCCTCACCCACGGCCAGGAGAGCCCACCAGCTGGGCCTGGACACAGACCACAGTGGCTGGGCCTGGCCCAGAGCCTTGCCAGTGGGTAGCTGGGCCTCACCAAGCCCTGTCTGCAGGACAAGCTCAGGGGATGATTTGAGCCAATATAAAGCTTTAGATAGGGAAGATAATTGAGCTCAGGAAACACCAGATCAATGGTACCAAGGGTTACAAGTCATCACCAGAGTTCTTACAACAAAATTGGATACCTGACTGAAAAGACTTTTGTTCCTGGAATGGGGATTTATTCAGCAAAGGTCTCCAGACCATGTTGCAAAGGAGGTCAGTGTGGATGATCCCAATGGACACTTCTGACTTTATAATCTGTCAGTCTACAAAGTCTAATTAAACTTAAGCTTGTGATTAGGTGAACTTGGGCAGTTGTCCAAAATAGCTCTGCTCTGTGGATTGCCATATGAATGACATTTATCTAGTGAACAATTTCTCATCACTGAGCAGAGGTCCTCTTAGACGCTTTCTGCAACTGACTTCAAATCTCACAATCATTTATATTATAGTTTAAAAACATCAGCATCTTTATAGTTTTTCCTTTTTGGAAAGTAAAACCAGACTGATCCCTGGTTATAGAAAAACTCAAAAGATCTGCCATATTCAATTATTACTTTAGAGAAAGAAGTAATCACTTTTTAAAAATACTGAACCCTTGGAGATTTCTGGCTCAGCTGAGACTTTAAAATATTGAGTAAAATAAGGATTCCTTTTTTCCTTTTCCCAGTTTCAGATTTTAGGGGAAAATGTGTTAAACTCTGATTCCAGTATAAGAGTTACATTCTACTGCAGTTTAAAACCCAAATGAACAAAAAGACAATACAAAGCAAGGAAAATCTAATGTAAAATAAATATTTTTTTAAAATTGCGAGAGCTGCAGAATACAGGGTATGTGAAAGGAGAATTGTGATTTGGAAAGCAGGAAAAAGAAGATAAAATTAGTTCTTGCATCTACAGACCACATAGCAGGACATTGGAGGTATATTTTTGCATCTGGAATGGTATAATTTGCTAGAAAACTGATCACTTGCTCTTGACTTCTGGATTAATATGAACATTTGAGTAACAAAGGTAAATGATTCATCAACTTGAATTAATTTAATTAACCCCCAAAGTAACAGCCTACTCTGAGCTTCATGTAGATAGACATTTTTCTGGTTTCAGACAATATTTTCTTTTATGAAGCCGATTTTGACACAATGTGCTAATACGTCAGTTGCAGGGGACTGGCTAGGTGCAAAAATCATGTCACGAATTAACAGTCCATTGTAAGTCATTGTAAGAAGTCCCACTGATTCAAGTGGCTTTGGCTCCAGTCCTAAGGCACTAATCCTACCATTTACAATCTGTGCTTGGATCATACGTCCACTTGGATGTGCCCAGGCTCAGCTCTCTGAAGTAAATAAGACTTTGCATAAGTTCATACATTTTAAGATGAAGTATCACTGCCTAATTTATGGATTTTATTGATACATAGAGATGCTGGGTTTGACATCTGACTGTTTTGTCTGGTGTTCTGGGCAATATATCATTGCAGATTATGTTGTGTTATGTATTCATCTAGGGATTTATCAGGGGGTTTAAGCTTCCCTACATTTCATGTTTGCTTTTTAACACCCCACAATATGTTTATTTTACCTCCAAGCAAACATACGTTAAGCATAAACTTTTTTTTTTTACATAGTAACACAAAAAGAAAATATTATTCATTGATATTAAAAAAACTCCCTTTGGGAAATAATTACATGTTATTTCCTGGCAAAATTATGGTAGTGCTCTGTCTGGACTGCATTGCTAATACTTAGAAAATACTTGTAAAGTCAATACAAATATTTTAAAATATTTATTAAAATACTTAAACATGCCACATATTGTTTTGTTCCACTACATTCCATCTTTCAATCCATTCACAGTGGAATCAGATGCAAGGAAGATATGTGGCAGGCTTTCTAAATTACCTGTCAGAATGAGGGAAAGAGACATTAGAGAAAGAGTAAAAGACGTGATAGGACATAACTGGGGTGTGTACTATGGACCTGGAAGAAGATTGAGGCCAAACTACCAAAGTAAAGATCTGGATTAAATATACATTAATGTTACAAAGAACTTTCTCTCCTTATCTGCTTAAATCAGGGGACAAAGGTAACAGTAGAGAAGAAGGAAGTTGGCTAAACCCTATTTGGAATCACAGAAACTGCAGCATAAATTTATAGACTGCTTAATGGACAGAATGTTAAAAATTGAAAAATTAATTTTTCCTTTGTTTAATTTTAAGCACCTTTCAAAACAGGTTTCATAATGAGTATTTTCATTCACCCATTCAGACAGATGCATTTTTGTGCAATGTGTTTTATGTACACATTTAGGACACACCAGATGTGGTGAAATGTACATAAACTATACGTAGAAATGTTACTGCAGAAACACTGAAAATGAAATGGAAGTGTAGTTAGCACTAAGTACATGTTCAAACAGGTGAATCTGAAGGGAATTTACAATTTTACTAGAACTCTATAAAGGCACTTCAATTTTCTTCATCTTGCCTAAGTAAGCTGTCACGAAAAGAGATCTTGAGCTGGGATGTCAGTTCCCAACCAGAGTTATCTTTGGAGTCACTAAAATCTGCTGATTTTAAGGAAATTAAGTATTGTAAAAGCTACACTATTCTTCAGATTTTACTAGTATTTGAAATTTGTGAACTCTGATAATTTCTTGTTGTGGTAAAAAATTGCAAGTAATTTTTCTTTCCATTTATTGCAGCTCTTCTTTTTTTCCTGGCTGTTTTAACATACAGGATTTTTGTTCTTCCCTAAGGCCCTAGACAAGACGAGCTCAATCATAGCATGTAACAGAAATGAAATTCATTTTAGTATATTTGCAAGTAATATAACCACCAGGATGACTTAGCAAAAGAGAGCTCCAAGATTTCCACTCATAGCAATGCACAGATATTGGAAGGTCTTGCAAAAGGTTTTATGCAGTTAGATGCCATTTAAGCAAACAATTTCTTCCTTGCTCTTTATTTATTGTAAGAAATTTACCAAATAGGTCCTCACATTCTGAAGTACTGCAAGAGAACAGGTTGATCCAACTCCTTCAAAGAACTGAAGCATACATACTTGATGTTTGACAGTATTTGTAATTCTCTGGTATTCTCTTTCCATCCATCATTATCACTTCATTGCCTCCCCTCAAATGTGAGAGAGTACATCTCTTGTCTTTTTGCCAAGAAAAAGTCACTGTACAATGTATTCAGAGTGATTTATGAGCTGAAAAGCAAAACAGAGGCACTGAATAACCACACATACATGCAGCAATATCATTTAATCAATTACATTATCCACTTTTATGATACACTTGTGAATTATGTTCTTTTTGCATGTATAATTAGAAGGTAGAACAGATGGTGAAAGCTTAGTTTAAAGGCCTCAGATAAAGTTTTAAAATAACCATTGCTGCCAAGTGATCATTCACTGTAACAGGATATATTTTTCATGAAGCCGTGTTTTGCCATGGTCTAATACACTAGATAGTAATGAGACTGTACAAACATTACTCTCCAGGGTCTTACTGTACCAGAGTTCACTGGAATGAAATGTGAACATGGAGTGGAAGATGGGGGTGGAGGAGCTTTAAGGTACATTGGAACATTGTCATCTCTCATTTAAGTGAACTCTAAGGAATCATCACTCTGAATAATCAGCTCTGAGAAGCCAGTGCAGAGAAAGAGAAAATATATCATTAATATGTAAGTGTTAATGTTTTAGGCATGTTCCGTGCTCACATATGGATGTGTATCAGAATGGAGGAAACCAGAACTGGTAAAAGAGGGACAGATATGCCCAGTTCATTAGGGACTGCTATAGCTATGGGCAGAGTGTAGCACCAGCCCATCTTACTACAAACCTGCTCATATATACTTCTGTCATCACTGCACAGCACAGCTAACATCTGGTGTGAAACATGAATCCCAAGATACAAAATACATTCCTAAAGTAAAACAATATTCTGGCACTTTTTTATGTGGACTGTTTTCCACTTCATACATTTTTTGTAAAACAGAAGTATCATACTTTACTAGTTTCTGTTTCATTCATGTTCCCTGAAAGCTTGAGGTTTAGACCTTGTTTATATCAGAAAGCATTTGTAAAACAACGGTGGTGGCAGTTTAAAGTATAACAGCTTTCTCATGGGCTTTGTTTGAAAGCAAACCTGTGTTTTTGTATGTTTGTCTTTTTGTGCTTGAGTATAATTCACTTCCAAAGGGGGAAGCATTTCTTTATAGGGAATGAATTAGTCTGGTAATGAACCCATGTAAAATAGCTGTATGGGGTATTTCCTCACAAACATAATGCCTGGGACAGGTCCTGGCTACTTTGCACAGTCTGGTAACAGCATGGAGGATACACAGTCTCTGCACAACTTTTTCCCATAGCAGTGCCACACTAACGGACACACACCATATCTTGCATAAGCAGGAAAAAAGTAATTAACTGTCATTTCTAGGTCAGCATGGTAACATGTGACCTTGGCAAAGATACACCCTTGCAAAGTTCAGCTATCGTTGCAGATGCTGACTCTCTGATCAATGTGTTGGTGCGAGAGAAAGATGGCAGCAGGTAAGGGTATGAAATGCGTTGATTTTCAGAAAGAATTATTAGATACCAAGCCAAAAAAATGGAACAAAAATTTTTGCATGCTTATTTAAACCCTAGTGGCACATCTGCAAAAGAGGATACTTTTCCTTTTAAATGCTTTAAAATCCAACTGATACCTTAACCATCTTAACCTTTTGGCAGGACAAGGGGGAATGGATTAAAACTAAAGGAAGGAAGGTTTAGATTAGATATTAGGGGGAAGTTTTTTACAGAAAGAGTGGTGAGGTGCTGGAACAGGCTGCCCAGAGAAGTCGTGGATGCCCCGTCCCTGGAAGTGTTCAAGGCCAGGTTGGATGGGGCCCTGGGCAACCTTGTGTAGATCCAGGCCTGGAGGTTGGTGGCCCTGCCTGTGGCAGGGGGGTTGGAGCTCTATGATCCTTGGGGTCCCTTCCAACCCAGACCAGTCTATGATGATTCTATGATTCTATGAAAGCAAACACATTTGGTTGAATCCTCTTTGATAATAAAACCCATTATATTTTTGCATTGATTGCAGAACTGAGAAAGCAGCACATTTAGAACCATGATACCTGCCCACTTGCACTACTTATTTTACAAAACTAGGAAAGTTATTTAAAAAATTAAATATATACAATGATATGTCTTATATATTTATACAGTTGGCAGCGTCTTGGTTTTTGTAATGCAGAAAAAAAAACCCCCAATCAAAGAAAAAACCTAACCAAAACCCAGCAGAGTCTGATTCTATAATTTTGTTATTTTTGGGATTATAATGGTGATGCATTCATTTAAATGGTCTTCAATATATCCAAGCAGAGTCTATGAAAAGACCAATGAATAACTAGTCCTACTATTTACTGATACCACTGAAAATGCAGTGTAGTGGTTGTTCATTAACATCCCAGATGTTTCATAGCCTATAATAAACCAGCCTGTAAATTTTCCTATGCTGCTCATACAGCCCACCTGGTGAACAGTCTGTCTTGACACCCAGTCTATCTTGATGCTATGCCCCCAACATGTTTCTCAGACTCATATTGCTCATACCATAGGAATAGTGAAATGACAGAAATACCAGGTATTCTTGAAAAACAGTGTTCTTTTTATAAAGGTTTTAAATAGTAATAATCATTAAGTAAAAATTCTTATTGCCAGTCATTGTCTTGGGCATGTTGTATATCCAAGGCACTCATGCAGCTGGTAGCTGTTCTGCATTGTATTATCTACATATCATGCATAGCAAGCTATACACTAATGGATGACAAATAATTCCCTATTTCAATACTAGAAATCTAGCTGGTTAATTTCACAAAACAAATAATTAAACCCCCTCTGAAATTGCTGAACTAAATTCTCTTCAGCAGTAGGAAAATTTGCTTTAGGAAGCCCAGACAGCAATTGAGAACTAGATCAAGTTCAGGATGGGGCAAGTATACAGAGGATGAACAAATGCTGCAGGAAATCACAAAATTATTCACAAACTCTTCAAACTTGATAGAATCACTCCTGTTACTTTTACTTTTGCTGCATACATCAACTTACTTGTGTCCTTCGTATTCCTAATTCAAGTAAGAATTAAAGATCAGTGGATCCTCTACATGCCAAGAAATGAAATAAAAATACTTTTCAATATTATGCAGAGAAGTCCAAATTTGTGTCATTTCAAATTGATAGAATTTGTGATAGACATAAGCATACCAATATATTCAGCAAACAGGCCTCTGAAGCAAATGTTCTAGAATAGCAAAAGAAACTTATAAACCTGGAATAAACAAACTTCAGCATTTATCTAACTGTTCTTAAGACTGTTGCCCAAATTTTGGAAAGCTATTTTAAAAACTATGTTCAAAGCCTCATTCCTCACCTGTAAAAGCATTCCTTCACCTGTAAAAGCTATATTCTGTTTTTTCTGTGAATCTGAACAGAGTGTCCCCATGAATAAAAATGCTAAATAACACGTTAAAGATCACAAAATCCTTTAATCTGAGACCATTTTCATGTTTTATTCAAAACCTTGCTGTGGATCAGAGAGAGATTACCACTTGTAATGGGGGATTCCCAGGAGCCTTATAGTCATCCGTTTCTAACCCTCTTAGTTCACAACCTTTTAGCCTTTGAGACTCTCACACCCTGAAACTAATTCAAGTCTGAGTAGTCACTATTCCTTAAGTGAACAAGCATGGTTTTCTGTACAAGGAAGTAAGGGAGGAACATTATAGTGTAATGTTTTAAAGAACATTGTTTCAGCTGTTTAAAGCTTCTCAGATTTTGTGTACACCTGTACGCATCCCAATAGATATGGATTCATGAGCCAAGAACACACAGCATGGTTGAAATGTCTTCACTGCTTGCATATCTTTCTTGTCTGGGTGTCAAAAGAGTTTTCAAGAGGAAAAACTAGAATATTTATGTCACAGAAGACTTCAGTGAGGTTTTAATTCATGGTAACTGAAGTGTCTGAGACATGAGACCTCTCAAGCTTCTGGAATAATTTATTATCATTCTCCATGTGTGATGGCCATGCTAAATCCCAGATGGAGTACCATCCTGCCTTCCATAAGTGGAGTCTCCTTACATCTCAGGAGGCCTTTCTACAAGAATAAGGCAGATACTGCAGGATTTAAAAAAAAAAAAAAAACCCACCCAAAAAACCAAACCACAAAACAAACCACAAAAACAAAGAATAAAGCAAGCTAGTTCTTGCTCATAACGGTAATCTTTTAACTCAATAAAATTGTTAGAGTATAAATCCCTTAATCTTATAGTAAAAGGATCTGTGAATTCTGAATTTATAACAAGGGCAAGCCTTGGACTATTTTGTGCAACAGTTGTTATAGAGTGCTTTTTTAATTTTATTTGTTTTTTTAAGGAGGAGGAGGAGGAGAGGGGAAACAAGATGGCTAATACATAGAAGTCTCCTGATACATTTTGAGTCCTCGGATGCACCTACACTACTGTTTTAGCCCAGCCCCAGAATGAGTTTTTGGAGCAAATTTCCTGTTTATTACTACTCACCACACTTTGGCTTGCAGGAGATGTGCTCTAGAAACATATCTAATACATTCCAGTTCTTAATGTGCATTGAGTCCAAGAGAGCTAAACCAGAATATAGTTTCTAGGAAAGATTCTGTCAGAAGTAATTTTCAAGTATATAAAGTACAGAAGAAAAAAAACCAAACAAACCCAAACCCAAAACCAAGACAACTGGAGGACACAATCCAGGACAAGGACCAAAGAACTATTTCCTATGTTCTTTAAACCCTGTGATTAATTTTCAAAGGAGAATATGAAAGCTGGTTTTGTTCCTGTGATTTAAGTGATTGTTCCTTCAGTAGTGTTAGAAAAATAATGAAAACATTGAGCACAAGCAGAGTTGTTAGCACAAAGTAAACTTGCCAGCATGATTCTATTCAGGATTCCTTCCCACAAGGAAACAGTAATAATTTTCACCATCATTTCAATCATTTTCAAAGTAGAAGCTATCCCAACAAAGTCTTAGAAGTATGTTTCAAACAAAAAAGACTTATTCCAGTCAGAACAAGTGTTTTCTCAGTGTCAGCTAGTGTGTTAAAGACAAGACTAAATTTCAAGCCCTTTTCCCTGCTACCAGATACCTTGAAAAAATGATTGTATGACTGTGTGTCTCAGATTCTTAATATAGGTAATAAAAATAATTCAAATTACACTGTAAAGAGGTTTTTAAGTAATAATGAGCTCTTAAATGTTATCTGTTATCTTAAAATACCCTGGAGAATAGTCCTCATGTTTAATCAGTTCAGTTTTGACAACTCAAATGTCATTTAAAAGTTTCAGGCATTAATAGAAATTCAGTGTTTAAAAGCACACAACACTGATAGGACTAGAGAAGATAAATGTAAGTGGAGAAACACAGCATCTTTTGCAATGTAACCTCTCTTTCAGCTTCCTGTTTTAAACTTCCCCCTATTTTAAAACATCTCATCAGTGCCTATGAAACTAGAAACCATTTGTAGGTTTCTGAGATACTATGGGGAACTATAACCAGCATCTAATCCATTGCCACTGAACTCTTGCAATTGGGAAAACAAACAGATGTTTCTTATTACAATTATATATTTGTATTACATTAATATTTTATAGTTTCTTTGAAAATGCAAATGTTTGAAAAATGAAAGGAGTGACCAGAAAATTGATAGATAAGTAGAAAGAAATAGGATATAAGCCATGAGCAAACAAGAGCAGACATGTAAGTTATAGCAGGGCTAAAACTGTATCTTGCAGACACCATTTGAAAACAATAGTTTACCATATAGCCAGATCTCTCTTTATTAGAAACACAACCCACTTAACTGATAAAGCCAGAAATGATGGCATTGCCCATGCCAAATAGCTCATAATAATTTGAATTTATCTACTGAGTATAATACATGCATTGTTTGAATACATATAAATACACTCATTGCAGTAATGTGGTTTCTCAAAAAGACCTTGATAAACAGGAATTGATGTTCTGAGGTAACTGCTGCTTTGTTTCTTCACCAGTTGAAAATAACTTAGTGTGTTATTTATGTTACATTCTTAGCTTTAAAAGTCGTACAAACAAAACCTAATCAACCTGTCGCCTTTCACTGTTTAAATATCCAACAGTCTATTAGAACCATCATCCTCTAAAGAAAAATAGTGTAAATTTTAAATAGATTCTTGATACAAATCAAGGGAGGTAGCAACATGACTTTAGTGTTTGCTGTTGGTGTGATACCAAGAAAGAGAATATGCTGCCACTTCTTTTTAATAAAACACCTTACAGACCTTAGAGAATCAAATTTTATGCATACAATAAATAATGCAGTATTTTCAAGTGCAGAATGTAGCTAAGATGAAAGCTACAGAAAATCCTCCTCCATAACTAGAGGTAAATTCCATAATGCTCATTAATTTCTTTGATCCCATTTTAACCACTGAATCTTGCATCACTTTGCAATGGAGGCTTCCAACAAGCTTATGTCTGCTTTGACTTTGCAATATGTCATTTTCATCTTAAAATAAATTGAGAAAAGAGACGAATTTCTTTTGATCACATAGGAGGAGATATGGCAATCTGCACCATACCTGAATCTCTTACATAAGGGACAAGAACTCCCCCATTGCCCTGTCAGTTGTAGCCCTGTAAAAAGACAGGCTGACACCTTGGTGAAATGACACCTGCAGAATCACAGCCATTGCTTTTATTCCTCATGAGCTTTTTGTTTACTTCATGCTTTTATTTGTATTTAGCTTTATAGCAATTTCCTCTCTTCGGGCCTTATTTACCAAAGCATTATTTTTAAAACTTTTGTTCCTCCAGCTCTTCTATGTCCATTTTCTGCTGTTGTCATGCATATAAGACAGCCCTTAATCTTGGCCTGTCAACTGCCAGCACCTCTGTTCTCTCCCAGGAGAGAATAGCTTCTTGCAATTTCTGTTACTGCCTCACTCCACAAATCCCCTTTGCTTCTTGGATTTCACTCCCTTGTCTGTTTTCTCAGACTTTCCTCCTTCATTTCAAAGATTGTCAAACAAGATTTCTGACATATTCCACACATTCACAATGATCAGGTTGGATTTTGCACAGCAGTCACCAACACCTACTACTCAACACGCACTTCCATGTTTCCTGACAATGTAAACACCTGTTTAAGAAGGTCCCCAGATTCACAGAGTGCAATTTACATTTAGTATAAAAAACCAATGACCATATAGCTACACTTTTATTTGTTTCCTCAAACTAAAATATTGCTTTTTACTGCCATTTGACTTGATTTTCTGTTAGGACAATCACCAACTTAGACATTGCCTATATTGTATAAGCTTTCATTTACTTGCATCTTGCATCCAAATGCTACGTCTCCTTTATATCTGCCATGAATGATTTCAGAAATATATGACTGAGCAAATATAATTTTTTTAAAATACTTTTGGTTTTTAATGCACTTGGTGTTCTTTCAGTCATCACTCCACCATAGGACTCCAATGAGATTTAAAATACTTGATTTTTCCTACACTGCCTGTGTTAGTCTTGGCCAGCTGCAATTTGCAGTCCAGTGGTCAGTTTCTGACCTTGGGCTGTTGTGGGAATTTTAATTTCCTACAGAGCACAGGCTCAGCTCTGATGTCCCTCAGAGCATTCAATTCGTGGCCCAGCACGGTTCCTAATCTATATGCTGGCACTTAGAGGCCAAATTCTTTGGCAGTGTTTGCGTGCCCCTGCATGGATGCTGACACTCAACTATATCTTTCTTCAGCACCTTCTGTCCCTCAGGCATTTTTATTGTTCTTACATAATTTGCTAATCTCTGCTACTGGATGTGCTGTAACATTTTCCATCTAAATTCAAAAAAAAAAAAAAAAGGGCCAAAAAATGCAGGTTACTTTCTGACAAAGGTTGTTTAGCTGCTATTCTTCTCTTTAGTACACAGCCATTCCTATATCCAACATTTAGTCCAAATATGAAAAAGAGAAGAGAGCTGCTAGTTTGGTAATTGATATTTAAGCCTTATGTCCATTCTATGAACTTTTCTTTATTTCAAATAGGAAGGACAGATCTCTCATTATCTGACCACTGATATCTTGGGCTGTGCTTTTATTTCTGACAGCAAAAGAACTGTCCATATTTTCAAAAGTATTCTTTGACAAATTGGAGCTTATCAAAACCACTGTTGACTGTGTCTTCTTCAGAATTTTCTAAACCATTTATCCTCAAAAGTAGAGTTTATATCTGTTTGTACAGAGGAGACCTGAAAACCATACCTGCACCCCAATTTTTTAAGAGTGAGTGCAGAATAAATCACAAATCTCAGGAAAGATTGACAGCAGAAAACCCTTAAGCAACTAAGGGTCTACTAAGAGAAAATGCGTTATGTCACAGATAATGGGTTAAAGTACTCTTGATAGACAAATGGTAGTACAATTGAGGAAACCATATGTAGCAGAGTTTAGTCCACACATTGATCCCTTTCAGTATTTTGAATATTAATCCATAGAAAATACTTCTTACAGTGTAGCAATATTTGGAAACAATTTAACATACAGTTTTTAAAAACTGCTACATCCAGTTTTTTTAGTGTTTATTTTTGCAAAGACTTTTCATCATGTGTTTGGTCAGTCAGTTCTGTTGCAGGTGGCTAAATCACAGAATCACTAGGTTGGAAAAGACCTTTGAGATCATCGAGTCCAACCATATCTGCCCTCTACTAAACCATATCCCTGAGCACCTCATCTACCCATCTTTTAAATACATCCAGGGTCAGCGACTCAACCACCTCCCTGGGCAGTCTCTTCCAATGCCTGATAACCATTTCAGTGAAGAATTTTTTCATAATGCCTAATCTGAACCTGCCCTGGCACAACTTGAGTCTGTTTCCCTCATCCTATCACCTGTTGCTTAAGTGAAGAGACAAATACCCATTTTTCTACAACTTTCTTTCAGGCAATTATAGGTGGCAATAAGGTTCCCCCCCTCAGCCTCCTCTTCTCCAGACTAAATGACCCCAGTTCCCTCAGCTGCTCCTAATGAGGTTTGCTCTCCAGCCCCTTCACCAGCCTTGTTTCCCCTCTCTGGACACACTCCAGTACCTCAATGTCTTTCTTGTAGTGAGTGGCCCAAAACTGAACAATGTACTTGAGGTGCCGCCTCACCAATGCAGAGTACAGGGGCACAATCACTTCCCTGGACCTGCTGGCCACACTATTTCCTATACAAGCTGAGATGCCATTAGCCTTCCTGGCCACCTGGGCACACTAGTGGCTCATATTCAGTCTGCAGTCAACCAACACCCCCNAATCATAGAATCATAGAATGGTCTGGGTTGGAAGGGACCCCAAGGATCATAGAGCTCCAACCCCCCTGCCACAGGCAGGGCCACCAACCTCCAGGCCTGGATCTACACAAGGTTGCCCAGGGCCCCATCCAACTTGGCCTTGAAAACTTCCAGGGACGGGGCATCCACTACTTCTCTGGGCAGCCTGTTCCAGCACCTCACCACTCTTTCTGTAAAAAACTTCCCCCTAATATCTAATCTAAACCTTCCTTCCTTTAGTTTTAATCCATTCCCCCTTGTCCTGCCATTATCTGCCCTTTTAAGAAGTTGAATCCCCTCCTGCTTATAAGCTCCCTTCAGGTAGTGGAAGGCTGCAATGAGGTCCCCCCGCAGCCTTCTCTTCTCCAGGCTGAACAAGCCCAACTCTCTCAGCCTCTCTTTGTAGGGCAGGTGCTCCAGCCCTCTAATCCCTTCATCCAGGTCAGTGATAAAGATATTGAATAGGGCTGGACCCAGCACTGAGCCCTGGGGAGCACTTGTGGCCAGGCTCCGGCTGGATTTAGCTCCATTTACCACAAGTCTTTGGGCCTGGCCATCCAGACAGTTTATACCCAGCAGAGAGTGTGCCAGTCCAAGCCGGTGGTAGCCAGTTTCTCAAGCAGAATGCTGTGAGAAACCATGTCAAAGGCTCTGCTGAAGTCAAGGTACACTACATCCGCAGCCTTTCCCTCATCCACTAAGTGGGTCACCTTGTCGTAGAAGGCAATTAGGTTAGTTTTGCAGGACCTGTCTTTCGTAAACCCAAGCTGACTGGGCCTGATAACTCAGTTGTCATGCATGTTCTGTCAACATCTGCCAGACTCCATTCAAGTGGAACTTCCCCAGTCAGCCAGAACTGCTGGTAGATGATGGAAAGGGATTTGACTAGCACATCTGCCAGCTCCCTCAATACCCTCAGGTGCAACCTGTCCAGCCCCATAGACTTGTGAATATCGAATTTGCCTAGCAGTTCTCTAACCATTTTGTCCTGGATCATTGGAGTTTTGTTTTGCTCTCCCTCCCTGTCTTCTGCCTCATGAGGCTGAATATCCAGGGAACATCTCACCTTACTTCCATACTCTCCTGGAACTTCCTGATTCCTCTCTGCCGGATTATACTTCCAGCAGACATCTGGTAAGTTGAAGTCTCCCACTAGAATAAAGGCTAACGATTGTTGAGGCTTCTCACACTTGTTTATAAAATAACTCATCAGCCTCTTCCTCCTGGCTGGGCAGTCTATAGCAGACTCCCACCACAAAATCTGCCTTATTTTGTGCTCCTCTGATTTTTACCCATAGAAATTCAACCCTGTCATCTCCATCTTCAAGATCAATTCTATCAAAACACTCCCTAACATTGAGGGCTACCCCACCTCCTCTC
>VZTU01022374.1:74557-99396 GCA_013400835.1 Zapornia atra | reverse complement strand
TGTCTAATTAAATGGCTTTTAGAATTTTTGCTTCTCTCGTAATATAGGTTTTTTTGTAGCACTGCAGAAGCCTGTTAGCTATTCTTCTAGTGTGCTGTCAGAATCAGTGCTATTCAGCTGAAGCTGGTCTGTAAAATTATATGTTTAAGAAACATTGACTCTTGAGATTGAATCTGCTTTACAACAACTAAATTGGAGAGGTCTTTAACTTATTCTCTCGTTTTGGTACCTTGTTTTAGAAAACAAAACCAAAATAATTTCCATGTCTCAATCTCATAATGATTGAAAATCCACTTGTGAAGTCTTAGCAAGAGGCCTAGTGAAAACTGCTGGGAAAAGTGGTCTCAGATCCTTGTTTAGAACTTTATTTTTTTGGCAGTAATCTTTACAAAGTCTAGATTTCTAGATTTTTTTTTTCTTGGGTTAAACCTTCCCCTCTGAAACCTAGAATGCCACTAGTTTATTGCATAGCAAAGGCCAGCACTTTTACAAAACTAGATAAATCCATTTTTCTTGAAATCTATAAGCTTGAAGTTGTTTCCCAAATATGCCTAAGGAGATAGGTCAGTTATAATCTTTAGTCTAGAGTCCCATACTGAATTCTTGTAGGGGAGGAATAAGATTGTACAGAGAGAGCTTATAAATTCATTCTGAGTTGAGGGAGCATTATGCAAATGTTCCTGGAGATGCCATGCATTTGAAAACACTTTCTGTGTAGGCTACAAACAAAAACCATACTGAATTTGATTAAGGACAGTATTTCAGCTTGTGGGCATACTGGTGTGTTTTAGTTCCCATTAGGAAGGCCATGGGAAGAAGCCTCTTCCTTATCTCCCAAGAGCTAACTGATCGTGGGTTTTAAGATGCAGAAATAAATGGCAAGAGTAAATGGTTAGTGGAGGGAAATCAGCACCTGAACCCCTCTGAGCTGAAAGCCATGCTATTCAACATACCAGACATTAAATGGCAAGTGGAGTTTGCAGTGAAACTTGCTGTTGGGAAGTGTTAGGCCTCTGACAGGAGCACTTCCTCTCTTACCACGTCTGTATCGGGAACTGTGAAATCCAAAGTGCTGGGTACATTCAGAAGTCAGAGCCATCTGTGCAGAGATGATTATGCTTTCATATATGGAAAAGGATGAAAGTTGAGTGCCTTGCTTTCCGTCCCATATGCATTTCTGAGTGAGACAATTGCTTTTGTCATCTCCCACTTTCTTCTAAGAAACTTTCCAATTGAAAAAGGCAATAAATTAAAGCAGTTCCTCTGTCTAGCCTAACCATGTTTAACACAGCCATAGCCTGTGTTTAACTCTTTCCCATGATGTAATGTCATAAGGTGATTCTGTTGCTATTGTAACTACTGTTCCTCTTCAGTCTTATGCTTCCATGTAAGGTGAGATATCAAAAGATATTGCCTTCTGTAGAGCAAGAGTCTTTTCTGTCCTTTCCCCTTCCCCTGCCTCCCCCTTTGGATAAGAAAGGTGCTTTCAGTTTAGCAAGAAGGCATAGGCATGACAAAGCTGCGACTCTTCTTGACCTCTAGCAATTCTATTAGAAAACTTACCCTTTTGTTTTTCATAGAACTTCTAAACTTTGAGGAGGAAAACCAATAGACATGTTTAATATTGGGCTCGCTTTTTAATATTGGGCTACTAATGGAACTTTTATTTCTAAGACATGTCCAGTAATGTCTTTGTTAATCATTTAACATATGCAATTTAAAAATACATTTCTCTTAAAAGTATTTTTGGTGGGGTATTGTCCTTTAGAACAAATCAAAGTGGAGTTAATGTGTGGGAATTTCTGTTTGCTAATGAGAATGTACAATAACTTGTGCGTCTGTACTAGTTTGCTTAGAATGACAGTAAATCAAAATAGATTGGGACATATTCTTTCTCAATCAGTATTCTTCAGTCTCAGTATTCAACTTTAGCTTCACTTAAGTTTAACCAAGTATGCAGTGTAAGTCTTCCAAATAACTTTTCACTTGTCACTGCTGTGTTTTATAGGTGTTTTGCTGTAACTTCTGAGGCAAATACTCCTTGTCTGAAAAGAATTCCTTTCATTGTAATTTATTCTTGCTTCCAGAAATTTTGCCTTCCATGATTCAGATTTTTCCCTTGCATTTCCATAGGTGTGTATTTATTTTTTTAAAAAAAAGCTGAAAGTTGTCCATCAGCTCCATAGTTCCTAGAAGAGGTTATTTATGCTCTGACCACATTGATTTCTAAGCTGTATTTGCAATTTCTTTTGCAGACTTCGGTAGTAAAGTTGTATTCTCTGTTGATATGATTTGTTATGCTCTTCCAAATTTCTGATTCTTAGCAGACAGATGTCTCCTAGATTAGCTGTGCTCTTTCTTGTTAATGGTTTGAATGTAATGAAGTAGCCAAAATAGTCTGTACCTTCCAATCTAAAGCTTATGAGTTATGACCAACTCGTTCTTCTTGATCATTCTTGAGTCTTTCCTGTGTTTGTCTATTAAATTTAGAAAGGACATGAAAGTTATAGCAGGTTAAATGTGTATCTCCTTTGGATATAATTAAAGACTGGATTAAACTCAGGTCCTTGAATCTGAAAAGCCTGGGAAATCGACGTAATGTGATAGAAGATAGGCTTGGGCATTATTTCACCTCACAGTATAGCAGCTTTGTACTTAAGTCCCTTCAGAGTAGTTGTGGCCTTGACTACTGACTTCATTTCCTCGTACTTCTGTGCCTAGCAGTAATTCTTCATATGTGTAACTTCGTTATCTCTTCACTTCTTGAGGCCACAGATTAGCTTCATGTAATTTACTATAACAGTAAATAATTCCTGCTTCCCATGGAGAAATTGTATGAGTTTGCTACACATCTGCTTTGCAAATGGCTCCTCCTATGTCTCAGTCAAGGAAAACCCAACCCAAATATGCGTCTTTTGGGAGGCTCACTGCCAAGGTGGGCTCAAATCTCTGGCAGAGAAGGTGTCACAGATAAGCAGCCTCAGCTGTCACAGCCATTGACTGGGTGAAGGTGTCTACAGCCTTGTCCACCTAGTCTTCTGCTCACTGTGTTTATGAGCTGCAAATCTCTGAAGAATTTGATTTGTGACAGAGAAGAAATAGTCTTTAAGTCAAATCAGCTCCATTTTATAGACTGGTAAATAATGAGAAATGCATTCTGATAGTTTTATATATTTCTCAGTAAGAGCTCCTACTTTCCAAGTTGGATTGAAAAATCATGCTGAAAAACACCACCTTCTTACCTCTCCCTCCATTCCTCTTCCCTCTCTTCCCTCCCACCCCAAAAAAACCCCAAACAACTAACGAACAACCCACAAACCAAACAACCCAAACAACGAAAAGAACATTTTTCGAAAACAGCCTGGATGATCTACAATAGGTTGGTTGGTAGACAAAGCCCAAAAGATCACTAAATAGGGATTTTTATGCAGAACTAGTAATACTCCCATTAACTGACTTTGATGCAATGGGATAAATTGCTTCTTTTAACTTAATGAAATTCACCAAACCTAAAGAGAGATAAGTGTTGTTTTACTTGAGAAACAATTAGTTATGCTCTTGATTTGCTAACTTGAATATTCATCTTAGTAGGAGTTGAGACTTGTCCAACTGTTCTTGCTGAGTCCTGATAAACTTCTAAAGAGTGTGTTGTTTTTTCAGTTTGTTGTGCAAACTTATATTGGGAGGGGTGATTGTGAAAGAATTGTGTGTAATTATATGTCCCTTGAAGCTGAAAATGGGTGTATGCCGTGTTGTCTTGAATATACTTGATTCTTTATAATTTTATTTTTTTCCCCCAGTGCACACGTCAGATCATCTCTGAAAAATTGGGTCGTGGCTCAAGAACAGTAGATCTGGAACTAGAAGCTCAAATAGATATATTGAGAGATAACAAAAAAAAATATGAAAATATCTTGAAGCTGGCGCAGACGCTGTCCACACAACTCTTCCAGATGGTACATACCCAAAGGCAACTTGGAGATGCATTTGCTGACCTGAGTTTGAAATCATTGGAACTTCATGTAAGACTTTTATAGTGTTAAAAGCAAAATGGCAGAGATGAAGATAAGCCTAATTGACTCATGCAGGGTATATAATAGCAGCTATTTTTCTAAACATTGTCGTTAATATATTACATGCTCTTTGTGTTAAAAGCTTGTGTAATTCACTTAAAACTAGAGGAAATTATCCACGTTACTGTAGTTTGTTATTGTTTCTTAAATGTTTACCTTTAGTTGGTGATTGGACTCAACTGACAACTTCCCTTTATGTTTACTATTCCTTTTGCTTCTAATGAAATGTCATCACTGCTCCAGAGTGTTATGTCATGTCAGTTACAGGTTATCTTTGGGGAGTATGCCTGACAGTAAGTACAACAGGGCATGTGACTGCACTTGCACACATAGAATTTGAGTAAATTAGTTTTTGTAGTATATTCAAGCATTTCCAAGCATTCATCTCAAAGTCCTTTTTTTATCAGAATTCTGCTACTAATAGGACTAACCTGTATTCTTACCTTGTGTGGAACTTCTGAGCAAGTGGGACAATCTTTAGATATTTACATTTGGGCTGTTAAGTTTTCTTGGTTTAGAAGTTTATGTAACACTGGCACCTTCCTGTTACTGATAATAAAACTGCCTGCTGTAAAGAGAGGGCAGGTAGATGTTGCATACAAAACATAGTAGCTGGCTTGCTTCTACATTCATTGTTCTGTATTTCCAAAAGTAAAGCAATTTGATACTGCTACTGATCCTTTGGAAAACTACTACTAAGGAACTTCATGATTCCCTAAAACATAGCTGCTGAAACAGCCCAAATTACCTTTCTGTTTATGAAACTTAATCTGTCTTGTTATTCTTCCTTTTTCATGATTGTCAATTCCCATCAAGTCTTAAGGGAGGAGGTGAAGTTCGTGCTTGCATGGAGGAACCTAAACTTATGGCTAGCTAAAAAAATTTGAGACTCTTGCACTGGCTTACATTAGGATGACAGATTAAAATCTCTGAAAGTAAATGAAATCTAAACTAAAAGAACTTCTTAATTATCAGTTTACACAAATATGGGCATGTTGTTTGTTGGAGAACTTAGTGATCCTTACATTAAATATGTGCTGGAGCGGGATATTTCTTCTGAAACTTGGGTTAAATCTGGTGTAATGCTCTTGTTTAATGAATGTTTTTTTCCACAAATAGCTTGTAACTTCCAACGGGAATACTGTTCCTCCAGGTCTTTCAGCGTCTTGTACTGGTCCTGGAATGTGTTTCAGTCATTCATCTCATGTAGATTACTGAATGGGGCTGTTGATGAAAATCAAATAAAGGTTTCTGCTGCTGTAATAAAAGTTATCTAACCTTTGCCTCTTGGAGACTTGCCTGATGTTTGTCTCTTTCCTCTTTGTGTTTCCCCTTTGTTTAACCTGTACTGTATTACCATCTGTAGCTTGGCCTGTTCTTCTTGGCTGTTTGAATAATGCTGCTTCTAAAACTTGTGCAAGACTAAAAGTAACATTTCTGACTAGTTAGTTTTTAATGTTTAAAATTATAACATTATATAAGTATAAAAACAATACCACTTAAGGTACTATTTTATACCTGTTAACAGATCTTAATGTGGTATCTGCAGAGGTATGACTTAATGTAACTGTTTGCTGTTTCTCTTTTGGACACAAAGATAACTCCTGGTTCCAGGCTCATGTGCCTCTAATTATATAGATAGATGAATTCCAATTTTAATTGACCTGTGCATAGAGTATGAACTGAGTGTAAACTCTTCATACAAAAAGGATTTCTTGCCTCTTTTGTAAGAGGCATGTGCTGAGGTCATGGATGAAACTCAACTTTTTTACATGAGGCTGTACAAACCAGTAGAAGGATGGCTTTGGTGCCTAGCAATTTTCTCAGTACTGCAGGGCACTGCAGTCCCATCCTTCTTACCCCACCTATTTGAGCTGCTAGTATTTCTCATTTGGATCTGCAGTGATTTGGGTTTGCAATGATCAGGGTCAGAGGACCAGCTTAAGTGCAGTCTTGCCTGCAGGAGGGAAAAGATATGGGACTAAACACTGCTGAAAGGGGCAGTCCTACTGTTGTCTCTGCCTGTATGCTCCTATTGCTTCCCTGTGCTAGTGCTTGTGTTATGGTGTAGTTTACAGTGCTAGAGAAAAACCATCTGAAAGACTTTCTTTATTGATTTCAGCAAGGTGGGTAGTGATTTGGCTGACTGCTTCTGCCATACCAGCAGCTAGGCAAAACACAGAGACCTTTAGCACGTTCAGTGGGCTTAGCTTGTGAAAACTTGCCCAAAGTTTTCTTGAATTGCTCTGTTCCTCTGCACTTCCTTTTCTGGAGGATTCTTCCCTTACCATTGCCTGTTACCATTACCCTCGTGAAGTCAATGTTAACACAAAATACCATTTGGCTTTGGTGTTCATGTTCTAGACAGATGAAAAGGAACTGGGAGAATACAGTATTTCTGAGTCAGTTATTGGCAGTGTGCAAGCCTAACAAGACAATGTTCCAAGTATGAACCTAGTGTGTTTTACAGCCATTACCAGAGATTGTACTCTTTAGTGAGAACTCCCATCTGCAGAACATGAAGATGCCATATGGATGACATAAATATAATAATTGGACTTGTTTGGCATCCATGCATTAGGAAAATGTTTGTAGCCTTGGTCAGGGCTTACGCTGCTGTTAACAAAGACATGAACAAATACATATCCAAATGTGACTGAAATGCCTTGGAAATAATTTCATCCTTGTCCCTTTAAAAACTTATGGCTCAGCTACATGATCAGTTTTATTTGCTCTCCACTATAATGTTCTGCTCTTCAATTAGTTGCAGCCTGTTAAACTGTGATAGATGTTGGGGGGTTTTGCAGTGCTTTTTCCAGAATGTAGTAATAAAACTTAATAGCTAATTAATGCTTTGTGCCCTTGTGAATTTAGTTATATTGCTGTATCTAATGTAGTGGTGTCTCTGCTGGTATTAAAGCATTGCCTAGACAACCACATGAGAGATGCTGGATTAAAACCCTGCTGAATGACAATGTAAAGATCCCATTAGCACTTACTTTTAAGTAACATTCAAGACTTCTGAGTGCAGAAAAATCACATTATAAAATAGGATTTAACATCATGCGTGGTAACAAAATAGCTTGCTGATCCTAGAGAGATTTCAGAAACACTGTGAACTGAATGTTGAATTGAACTTGTATCTGTTTAATCATAACCATACCAAAACAGAAGTGACAGAACTTCAACATCTGTGTGTTTTGTAATTTTTTTATATAGTTACTGATGAATGTTATGATGTAAATGATCTACAGTTTTGTTTTCTCTGCTTTTTGTTTATAGGAGGAGTTTGGCTACAATGCAGATACGCAGAAACTTCTAGCTAAAAACGGAGAAACTCTTCTTGGGGCTATTAACTTTTTTATTGCCAGTGTGAATACATTGGTGAATAAAACAATTGAGGATACATTATTGACTGTGAAACAGTATGAAAGTGCCAGGTAGCTATTCTATGTCTAGCTATTTTTGTTACAAACTAATCTTCAGGAAACAGACTTTGCATCAGCTTAGTGCTTGTATTTGAGCGACTAACCTGTCAGATAAAAACCTTGATAACAAACACAACTCTCATAGTTAGCATTTACAGATAACTGCCTCACTGCACGCATCTTCAAATGTTTTGTAAGTGTTCTGTTGTAGACTTAATTTTGTTAGCTCTAGGAGTAATTATAGCTATTTCTTCCTGCGTGTTAGATGAAGGTGGCTTTTGAAGCAATGTGACAGTGCGAAATTAGCCCTCTTATCCAGGTACATTGTAATAGGTAAAACAATCTCTTTGACTGAAACTTTAATGTTGTGCTTCTGTTGATGCAATTTACACTTTTTGTGCAGGAGTTGCAGGTTTGGCCAGAAAGGGGAAAATAACGAAGAAACTTCTTAGTGAATTAATATCTTCTAGTAGTAGATAGTGGGTTTCCTGGCCTGGAAAAGGTTTGCCTTTGGATATAAAATAGTACTCTGAAGCCAGATTCTCTTCTGCCAGGGTTTAGACTTGTGGTGTTTTCTGATGCTTGGTTCCATTCTGACTTTCTTTCACTTAACAGGGTGAAGTGTGTTTGTTTTTTAATCTGCCAAAGGATGTAGTTTCTGCATACAATTTTTTGTGATTTTATATTTTAGATCAAAGATTGCCAGCAGCTTGAGTTTTGAAGCTCTTTCCCCTCTCATTTTAATTGTTCTGTTCTAATTCTTATAAGCAAAATCATAAACTATTGTTTTGATATTTAGGTAGACTTTCAAAAGACACAAAAGCAGAGGTAATGTAATGTATTGTGCTTCTTTTGACATTAAAGTATTTAAAAAAAAATATTCACACGTTTTTTGGGTGACCCATTGAAAGTTTATGCAAAATACATCTGCTACGATTGCTCTTGTCAGTCATTTTCAATATATAGTTGTCTCTCCTGAAATAACTGAATAATTTTTCCTGTCTTGATTAAAGGAATCAAATATTTTGCCCTTTCAATAAGGCAAATAAATGACAATGGTTCTTCACTCCCATAGAATGTCTGTCGCTTTGCAGTATGAAAATAGATCACGTCTATTTCTGTGCCTCTTCTTCCCTGTCCTCATTGCACTTCAGGGTTCGTCTGTTGCCCTCTTCCATCAGTTCTATTAGTTTGTTTCCTTGTTTGGAATTAAGTCACTAACTTTAAAAAAAAAAAAAGCCTCAGACATAGTGTCAGTGAGAATCAGGGTGAACCCTGTCAGTATTACTCTTTATACCACTGAAAATGGTGTATTTTATTCTGCAGCAGTTACACCAACTGAAAAGTGGGGGTTTTTATAAGTATCTTTTTATCCTGATTTTTTTCCAGTTTTAGGCATGTCTGTGGGAAAGCCAGAAATGGGTTGGTTTGTATTGTTAAAATTGGCATCGATCACATACTCATATGCTAGGTTACATTATTTGAGAGCTACAAAGAACTATGGAAGGAAGAGTAAGGCTTCAGGCAGGGCTGCCCATGAGGCTGGAATGATTTCTGGCTATTGTCTGTTTCTTTACCTGGTCAAGTAACTGCTAAATGGATAACAAAAGCCAGTCTTGCCTAAGAGGAGGGAAAAGAAATTTAGAGGCTGTTACTACATTTGTATTGTCCATTTGCAATAACGTTTTAAAATATAAACCATTCAGTGTTTGGTAGACTCCTATCTAGTACTGGAAAACAGAAGGTTGATTTAGTGATAGAATCTTTAAAGTAGTAACATTCCATAGGTGCTTTTCCCACTTATTCATTACATTGATGAATAGAAAACTTTATATAAACTTTCTTGGGGGGAAAAAAAACTTGATATTTTTGAAGATAGAACAATATTCAAACTTAGCTTCTGCATTAAAAAATACTTCTCAGACATTTTGATTTCTTTTTCCATTAAAATGGGTAAGTCTGACTGGATCATGTAATAAAATGATACAGTCTAATGTGGAAGAATATCAAGGAGTCTTACAACTTCTTTAATAAATATGATATATGAAGTCAAGCTGGTTCAATTAAAACGTCATCAGGTATTTGCAAGCAAGAGCCTGTACTGTAACATCAATTCTAGTTTTGCAAGCAGTATCTAGGATAGATAATTTGGACAGAACAAGTGTAAATTAGAAAATACAATGCATCTGTCTTATCTAGAGGTGCAATATATTTTGGTGCATAGTTAGCTTAAATACTTACCTGGCTGTTACTCTTAACCTTCTGTTCTTTCTCTTCCCTTATCTCCTTCGGTGATAGTATTGATCCAGACTTCCCTAGGAAAATAAGATGGGCCTTCAGTATAGTATAAATAATGCATAGTTCTTCTGCAGCCTGCTGATCCATAGGGCAGATGAATCCTCACTAAGCTATTTGTGGAAGAACTGTAAAACTGTTCCAATTAATGGATCGAGAGAAGCCTAGAGCATGCCGAAAAAACCTTGGCACGGAGTTTGGTAGAAGTCAGCTTTTGCTCAAATTTCTGCTTAAGGGGGATTTTCTGCCCTTGGTGCTTCTGTTCTTAATGCAGACTCTTCACTGAATTGTTTCAATAGCAAAAGAAAAAATTGGGGGGTAGGGGGGGAGTGGAGAAAAATCCTGATTTTATCTAGGTTAATAAGCTGAGTTGTCCTCAGAAGGGCTCTGGTCACTGAAGCCAGAACGAGACAGAGGGTCGGCAGAGGCAGGAACAGAAGAGGTGGAGGGTACTTGTTGAGGCAGTTCTATACACTGAAGTAAAGGGGGGTTTCTCTTGATGAATAGGAAAAGAGGGGGAAAACCTCGCCCAGTTTTTTTGTTTTTTATGTCTTTGACTGTTTTTTTATCTTCTATTGTACTTGGCCCATATATGACATAGGTTTTGAGACACTCTGCCTTTAGATTTTTTCCTCCTCCTCTTTCCTCTCAGGATTGAATATGATGCCTATCGGACAGACCTAGAAGAGCTGAATCTTGGCCCTCGTGATGCAAACACTCTGCCAAAGATTGAGCAGTCACAACAACTGTTTCAAGTGCATAAAGAGAAATATGACAAAATGCGTAATGATGTATCTGTCAAACTGAAATTTTTGGAAGAAAATAAGGTAAGCTATGATTTCTGATATTATGTTTAGGAGTTTTGTCCTGTAAATTTCTACTTTGCTGAAATACTTAAGTAGCTAGCTCTTAAATAAGAAAGTATCTTAATTTAAAAGCAGAATGAGCAAAGAAAAGAAACTGAATTTTCTGAGTTGCTGGTGTATCACTAGAGGTCTGACTTTCAGGCAACCTTAAAAATCCCTAATCTCACTGCTGCAGCTACAAATGGCAGATACTATGGTGGTAAGTTTATTGTTGAAGTGGACGGGTTCAAATTTGGAAAAGCATTTCTTTACCAGTTGTTATGGCTTAACCTGGCAGGTAGCTAAAACAACCACACAGCTGTTTGCTCACCCAAAAAAGGCAAGCCACATGGATTGAGATAAGGATGGTTTAATAGGACAGAAAACGAAGATAATAACAATAAAAATAGATGAAACAAGTGATGCACAGTACAATTGCTCACCACCCAAAGCTGATGCTCAGCTAGTTCCTGAGCTGTGCCCCTTCCCAGCCAACTGTATTTTCAGTTATACCAAGTATGATGTCATGTGATACTAAATATCACTTTGGACAGTTGGGTGTCAAGCTCTACTGGCTGTGTCCCCTCCCAACTTCTTGGATGCTTTCCCCCCACCTTGTTGGCAGGGAGGTGTAAGAACTTGAGAAGTCTTTGACTGCTTGGTAGCAATTAAACATCAGTGTGTTATCAACATCATTCTCATCCTAAGTCCAAAGCACAGCAATATACAGCTACTAGGAAGAAGATTTTTTAGCCCAGCCAAAACAAGGATGTCAATCTGTTGCTTTTAATGGTTAAATGAATCATCTAAGTGCTTATTTAAGATTCAGGGAAATAGTTACGTCTGACAACTCTGTAATGGAAGACATGCACAAAAAGTGAGAGGACTGTAAAGAGGTATTTCAAAATTAAGCTTTCTTTAAATTAATAACTTGAATAGAGAAATACAGCTTTCTCTAATTAATGGCCTTAATGTTTCTTAATTCTAAACAGGGCTCCTGAACTGTTGGTTTGAAGGTTTTTTCCATATGTGTTTCTTCAACCCATACCATTTCATCTATACACTTTTAATGATGGGATCCTTAACCTGTCTTGTTCTGTCTACTGGGGAAAAACAGAATTGCCATACAGAGCACACTTAAACAATGTGTTCTTTAATAAATGAGTCCTTCTGAACTGTTTCTAATTAGCTGTTAAAAAGCATCGTCTTTCAAGATCTGATTTTTTGTTCATACTCATAGTAAATGAAATGGTTATAATAATCTATGACTGTATTTCCTATGTCTTTAGAGGGAGGAAAATATGATCAAAGCTTATAAAAGATCATAGTGTGTCAGCTTCTCCATGTCTAGCAGTGGACCAACACTTTCATTATGGGTGAATTCATATATTTGAGAGATCTGAACATAGGTAATAAGTGCCTGTCAAAGAACACTGAAGTGGCCACAAATAAAGTAGCAAAACAGGAGGAAACCTTGAGGGAAGATCACGGGGACAAGCTAAAACAATTAAAACTGATGGTTGTTATTATTCAGAATTCATGAATATATTATCACATATACAATTGCATCAGCTACTTAGAATAAAGATTCAAGATGGGGAATAAACATAAACCATCAGCAAATAATAAGAAGGAAAAAGTGGAGAAAATCAACAAACCTTTTGGTTTCCAAAATAACATATGCTAAAAATGTAGCTCCTGAGTATTGTTACTTCATACAGGTGTTTGCATTAGGACCAGGGTTCTGGAATCACACAGACATTTAGCATTTTAAGAGTTGATAAACCAGATCATCAGATGATTAAAAACTGGTATTGTCCTGATTTTCATTTGTTGTTCTTGCTGAACATGTATCCCATGAACTTTCAAATGGAAAAAAATCCATATTGAAACTAATATTCTTGAACAAGCTGAAGTCTAATCTAAATGCTGATACTTATGCTTAAGTTAGAAAATGTTGATAATAAGTGAGATTTTAAAACAATGCTAGGCTGAAAACAGGTGTACTGAAAGTGTCTTTTTTCCTTCTGTACTGTTGTCTTCTAGTAAGTTGTTTCTTACTCATATAACATACTTCTGTTTAATTCTGTTGATCCTTCCAACCCGTATCTGTACAGGAATTCTGATGCTTAAATTCAGAGTGGTTGAAAATAGCACTTCATCTTGGCTTTTGTTAACTGTATAGCAAACCAATCAATTTATGTTTATACAGCTAGGAAAGCTTTAGAATTCAAGTATTTTATTATCATCTTGTACAGAAAAGTTTCCATATTAAAAAAAAACCAAAACCACAACAACAACCCCCCAAAAAACGTAGATAACTTGGGGAACACTAATGAAGTTGTCTTCCTAGTGACAGTCTTAAATTAGATCAAGCATCCTGTTACCAGTCACAGACTACAAATCTTGTTTCTGAAAGAAATTGTTTTTTCCTTCCTGCCTTTTCTTTTAGATTAATACAGAGGGGACTTTCACAGGCTTAAGCCTTTTTATCATTGGTTGACACTTCTCAGTTTTGACATTAGAGATGTCAAAATATTTACTAAAGGGTGTATGTAATTTTGTTCCCAAATAAGCCATAGAAAGGATTTCCTTTACAGTCAAATACTGGCTTACATGTAGTTATCTACTGAGAGCTTTTCTCAGGTAAGCTTTACTTTGATGTTTTCTGTTTGTTGTATAGGATTCTCCATAGTAAGACACATGTAATCTTAATCCTAAACTTTGATTTCAGGAGCGCTTTTTTCCAGTGTCCATCGCTGTCTGATAGTTCTTATTCTTCAGTTGCCCTGAATGCTTTCTGGGCTGTAGTGGGAGGTAGTGGTTATCTAGGAGGTTATTTTCTTATCAATCTGACATCTTTATTCCTTTTTTTGCTGCCAACCATGTTGTTGGTTAATGTCAGGGGAATTCCTGTTAGACCTCATACTTGTCCTGCAGCTAGTACGAAGAAATTGAACTGCACAATTGATTTACCAGACAGCTATATAACCATTATAAATAATTCATTATCTCCCAGTGAATGTTTTTACAGTCTGACCAATATTAAACAGGTACATAGTTTTTTTTGTCTGACAAATTTAATGTCAAAACTGAATCCTAGATGTCATTTTGTAAATGTCACTCAGATTTGTTCTCTCTCAAAAGTTTTGTCCTGTATTTGGTTCAGTATGAGTATGAGGAGAACAAGGAAAACAAGGAGGTGATTGCCTTAATTGAATCCAAGCTGACCAGAGAATTTAATTGCAGGCCCATAATTATTTGGGGTTAGCAAAAGTTACGTTATATTTTCTGAGTTAATCTAAATAGATAAAGACTTTTTATCTTGAAAAAGAACGACCTGGGGGAGGGTTGGGGGGGGGGGTGTGTGATAGAAGGTCATATAGAAGTCTTTAATGTTCTGTCTGGCCTGTAAACAGCAAATAGATAATGAGGGTTCGATATCTCTAGAAATCTAAGATTTAAAAGTGATCAAATGAAACTACTAAGAGGTATATATACTTCCCTTGCCCAGAGAAGCTGTGGCTCCTCCCTCCCTGGAAGTGTTCAAGGCCAAGCTGGATGGGGCTTTGAGCAACCTGGCTTAGTGGGAAGCATCCTTGCCCATAGCAAAGGGGTTGGGACAAGGTGATCTCTAAGGTCCCTTCCCACCCAAACCATTCTGTGATTCCAGCTGTCACTGCAAAGGGGCTATAAAGCAAATTTAACTGACTGGTAGCCTCTGGTTGGTCTGTGTAGCTGCAAATGGCACTAAGCAGCTGTAATCTAGCTGGCCCTACTTTTAGGGGAAGGTGTCTTTTTGTGCCTGTTCTCTTCAGTTCATAAGTAAATATTTCCATTAAAAGCCCCCAAAGGTTCAGAGAACTGAGTTACAGTAAAGCTGGGATTACAAGTTTGTCTGTAAAGCCAAGACATACAAAATTTCAATTCACTATCATTAGAGTATTTGATCTAAAATTAAACCTTTTTTTTTTTCATGTTTCTGTAAAATTATATTGGTGCTGTCCCCAGCTGGCAGAGCTCAGTAGAAGTTTGTGTCATTAAGTAATGAATACAACAATAACTGCAATCAAAATCTGTAGTTTGCAAATAGTGAATCTTTTTTTGTAATAAGGATGGTGGCTTGGCACTGAAATATTTCTGGCAGTGAAAAATTTTTGAAGAGGCATTTTCTGTTTGAGAAAGGAAAAATTTTCCTTCAGGTATGCACTTGTGAAATGTCAAATCTTTCAGTGTAAAGAAAGAAATCAAATGCACTTCTAAGTGTTATACTTCAGGAGTTTGATGTTTAAATGCTTGCTTCTACAAATGAAAACAATTAGCAGTCTAATGGAAACCCTGATTATGTGACTATTTAGACCAAGTAATTTCAAGTAAAGATAGCTGGGGAAAGGATTATGATAGTTGTGAGGAGGTACAGACAGACACAAAGGTTACCAAGTAAGGCATTTTGCTCATTGAAATGGCTGAAACAATCTGAATGAGGAAAATGTAAAGAAATGTGTACTTACTGTGCCACAGAAAGTACTAGGTTCAGAGGGAGGTGAGGGGAAGAGGATGTATTTTATAAGGAATAAAATGTTGAGGCCATTCAGAGAAATGGGAAAATTCCTTCCAACCAACAGCGTCTTCTGTACACAAATCTTCCCTCTTCTGTTTGGGGCATACACTTTTTTCTTTAATGCTCATCCACAAGTTCAGTTTTGTTGTGAGACTTCAGTTTGCCAGGTCTCTTATGGAGTGTGTACTCTGCTTGTAATTAGGAACAAATAAGTGTATGTAGTTAATTAACAAGGAACAATGATTTAAATTATGTTCAACTGCAAAATGTGGCAGCTTTTTGACAGGCATGCTAGTTGTACCCTGGAACCTGTATTTTAGCAGCATACCATTAGCACTTTTATTGAAAGACAAATCTTCATATGCTGCAGCTTAGTGCTCAGGAGTTGGCCTTTAGTGCTGTACTCTGACAGTCACTTTGAGGGGGAAGAGGGGAAAGTGGTCCCTTCATCCCCTATCCCCTTTCCCCCCTTCTCCGTTGTGCTTACAAAAGTGTTTTTGCAGCTGTTCAGAGAATCAGATTGGGGAGCTGATCTAGGTTAAAGCAAATACGTTGTTGTCTGGTTAGTTTTAATCTAGATCTGTTCCCTGATCCAACTGACAATAACTGCACGGATGCTTTGCCAACAGAGTGCTCAGGTGAAACGTAGTGTGGAGGGTGGAATCAGCGTCTGGATACGGGGAGTGGGCAAGGCTGACCTTCTGTGGGAGAACTGGTTAGGTTTGAATTTTGTTTTAAGTGAATACTTGTCATCTGGTCCTTAGCCATGATTGCAGGTGTTTTTGCAGTGGACTTGAGGCAATTTAAGGTGTTACAGCTTTTTCTGTTAGCTGGCTCCCACTTCAAAGTAAAACTTATAGTAGAGCTGCTTTGCACAGTGTCAGACAGTAAATGGTCTTTTTCTAGTAATATAATCTTAGTTACTGGAATGAAGCTATGGATAGAACCCACTATCACTTTTGGGATTCACTTATCAATCCTCTTCTGAAGGAGAGCAGAATTGCAGTATCTTGAACCTTTGCAACCAATTTAATAACAATCACAAAATTTATACCACAATGAGGTAGCTCTGGCTTGGGGATAGAACTCTGACAGTGAGGTAGCTTTGGTAGTTCAAGAAAAAAACAAACCAACCACCAAACCAAAAGGCTTGGGGGTTTTTACTTCAAATCATCTGCCTCTGCATTGTTGATCCCTGCCTGTGTGTGTGTGCATGCATACAGGGCCTAGGCCTGACTGAATTTATAAAATTATCAGAAGGCTTCAGGGCAGTTCACAAAACTTTGTGTTAAAAGTTCCCCTAACAAAGTACCACATTTGGCCTCAAATTGATGAACTTGTGCTGGGATGGTAGATTAATTAATTACCTGTGGTTTATTTCAGTTCAGATAAACAGTATACAGATGAAATTGTAGCATTTCAATATTGTGCTAGAGCTAGCTTGGACTGTGTGGAACCTTGAATGTCAATGATTAAAGAATCTGATCAAGAAAACAAACAACTGTACTTGCTAAATTATTTGGTCTCTTTAAAAGCAAACTGTTGATGATGCTGTGCCATTTTCCACTTGTATGACTTAGTACTTTCGGGGATGAAAATGCAAATATTTTATAGATACAAAAAAAGCCTATTTATGTACTTGTAACTGAAAGAGGCCATCTTCATGACTCTGAAAAGCTGAACTGTGAGCTTGTTGAACAAATGTAGTTAGCTATATTCCACATCTCCTAAATATTAGGATGTCTGTACATCATGACTTTGAAGTCTTACACTGTAAATGAAAAAAAACTTTGTCCCAAGATATGATGTGCACTGCAGACTCCTTTCGAGCCATACCCATCTCTCTAAAGTTTCTCTTTGGAGAGTCTCTTGATGGAAGAACGTACCATTTTACACTGTCAGTAATACATGTGAAATAATAGGCTTTTTGCATCAAGTTTAAATTAGCCTGAATTAATTAGGGGAGAAAACACAGGAATACCAGTCTTCAACTTTTCAGAGCAACTTAGACCAAAATTTGGGTCACCAAAGAGAGGTTATTAAGTAGGATACTGAGGTAGTACAGCCATTGGTTAATGGGCAAAACTTCATTTGAGTGATGAGACTATGTAGGAAAAATAATAAATTGTTCTATACTCATAAAGGAAATTTCAACTTTTAGTGCTGAAACTTTTATATACTCCATGCATGAATTGTATACTTAGATGACAAATGTAGTATCTGTCTTGGGAAGTCCGTTTGGCCTGCAGGTAGGCAGGTATCTTAAACAGAGGTTTGGCATCTAATTTCAAGGAATCTCGTACTCGTAATGAAGTGTTTGATAACATTATGCTGTTCAGTGAATTGGTTTTGGTCCATGGGTACTGAGTTGCCATTGACTGCTAAGCATACTTTATGAAAACTCCAAGCCACTTTAAAGACATTTTTATTAGCATTTTGTATTTGTATTTTTAAACTTCTCAAACCTATTTGAAGTCTGAGTCTATGGATCTTTTTATAACTGACCTGTGATGTACTTAAAATCTGTCTCCTCCTCTTAACCTATCTCTACCCTTGCCTGCAGGTTAAGGTATTGCACAATCAGCTTGTTCTGTTCCACAATGCCATTGCAGCATACTTCGCTGGGAATCAAAAGCAGCTTGAACAGACACTTAAACAGTTCCACATCAAATTGAAAACTCCTGGAGCAGATGCCCCATCCTGGCTTGAAGAACAGTAACTGGATAAGAGAAGAGGACCCAAAGTTAACCTAAAAAAATCTTTAAATCTGATAATAATTAAGGGTTGGGGTTGAAGGACTGTTGTAGTGATTCTTGCACAGACAGCTTTAATTTTTTTCCCCCTTTTCCAATACTATAAAACTTAATTTGGTGGGAAAGTGGGTGATTTTAAGGTAACCAAACAAAATTTCTGTCATTTCAAATAGAGCACTCCTTTTGTATGTGAAGGTTGGTTATTTCTGTAACTGGGATGGGGGAGGGAGGAAGGGAGGGTGGGAGAGGAAAGAAAACTATTATAGATTTGCACTGACAACTGATATTTGTTATTTCTGGTCATTTTGGTGGCTGGTCAAAATATTTCCAAATGGAGATTTACGTGATTTGTACCAACATCTGGTATTTTATAGATGAATATAGAAAACATCTTTAGTAGTTTTCATATAACTTTTAAAAAGGAGAGAGTTAAAATAATATTTTGCAGATTAATAATATGAGGTCTGTATGTGATATCTGCCTGTATGTGGTATCTGCATAGAAGGCGACAGCAGCAGATGGCTCATTGACTAGCAGAGTTGCAGCAAAGGCCTTTTAAAAAGATGTGAAGATGTACCTTTCCATTGTAGGGCCAAAAAAAAAAAGAAAAACACTAAAGCAAGAATCACTGTCAGTCTGAGGCTTCTAAGCACATGTTTTTGCTTTGCACCAAGTGGTTTGCTGAGTGAGGCCGACCATGCAATGAACTAATTTCATTTAAATTTTACTTTCTCTATGAAACAAATACCGTACTAGCCTTAAATCACAGGTATGTGCCTTTTTATAAGATAATATTTTCCACCAGTGTACATAATCCAAGAACCCTTTCACATAATGGTTTGTCAGTTCCCAGCAAGGGAAAGGACTCTGTAAATGCTGTTTCATCATACACTTAGAGCGAGTTAAAGCTTTAGTTAACCTTCATGGACAGGTATGGTTTGAGAGAGGAAATCGGGCTGGTATGGTTTTTCTATTTAATTGAAAAGCATACTGTGGTAATGGGAGTAACGTGGAGGGTACTTTTTTAATTTGTCCATTGATCTTCTAGTCCTTAAGTGTAAAATTCTGTGTCAGTTTTACCATAGACATTTTAAATTCAATATATTGGAGTCCTCATTTGCACATGTTATGTTGCTTTGTGTTCTATTAAGTACAATGAAATACTTCAAATATGTTATTTACAACTGTGTGGATTGTATGATTTATGTACTGTATGTTCCAATGCCTTTCAGCTGACATTCTTAAAGTTTTCAGTACTTAACACGACTGTAATGTAACTGTAAATCAAACTTTTTAATCATTCCTCATTAAATTCTTGGCCTGACAGAGCCTTCTTTATGTTTTTGTTCTGTCAAGAATCTCTTGTAATAGTTCATTTACGTTCCCCAGAATGTATATCCTATGTGAATTTTGTATTCATATTAAAGGTGTTTGCATTCAGACTTCCTTGACTCGTGATGGTTAAGAGGAGAACCTGGCTTCTGCACTGAAAGCTTGGTCCTGTTTTTCCTGAGTTGCCACCCCTGCTCAAGAATTTCTGGTAAAGCAGTGCTAGGTGGTAACACTGATACTATTTTATTTCTGGATCTTCTAACACAGCGTGCAAGTTCAACCTGAATGTAAACTCATAGTCAAACAAATCTTTCAGTCTGTGTAACTCCTAAACTTTTAGAGCAAATTTCATTACACTTACTACATCTACGTAGTCATTGACTTCCACTGTATTGAATCTTGGCACGTGTATGGTATGATGATGCAAGACAAGTTAGCAGTGTAACTGTGCAGTTGAGCTAGGAAATGCAGATGACAGTATTACAGCAGGGTTGAAGAATGCGAACCTACTGACTGCAATTGACATGCCAGCTTTCAGACTGCTGCAGGAGAAGGATACACATGGAACGTGCACTATTGGTTTCTATCTCAAGGTTCACGGCCCTCCTGATGAGGGTAGTCCCTGCCCAGAAGGAACTGATCCATTGGAAAGGGTAAGAGTGAACTTCAATCTGAAATTGCCTTATGCTGGAATCACCTGTGTGGCATTGTGTAACCTTCAGACTTCTGCAGGAGCTTAAAGCTGGAGAGTCTCTTTGCCTGGAAGAAAGGGTTGGACAAAAGAGATTACTTACTAAAATACGTGTATTGTTTAATAGCAGAGGGGAGGAAGAAGAGCTTCCATGTTGCTTGATGAAGCAATTGAGATTGACAGCCTCAGTGAGGAGGGTTTGGTGTTCAGCTGATCAATAAGATACTAAACTGATTGCCTTTTGGATCCTTTCACTTCCCCCCATTCAAATATATGCACTGATGAAATAATTCCAGCTCAGGTCTGATGTTCAAAGCGTACTCTTTAGATCTAATCAAATTTAGAAACTTGCTTATGGAGATCATGCAAGGAAGATGCTTCTGAAGTTTTTCATGGGAAGTAATTATGGTTGTCAGGCTTTCTGGTACTAATGAAAAAGCTGTATTAATGTCTTAAGGTTGCAGTGCTGGCATTTGTCAGGTAGACAGTTGTCAGGATGGATTTTTTTGTTTATTTGTTTCAAGAGGGGGCCATACCCCTCTTGTGAAGTCTTGGGTGTGAAAGATTTAATCTCTTACAAGTTACCACATTAGTGCATCCAGTACTGTGTGAGGTTTCTTGGGAAAAATTTAAAGCAGTTACTAGCATTTCAGATATGGTGTGGTAGCTGTTCTGACAGAGACCCAAGGAGATGTTTTGTATCTCAGTGACCGTGCTGTAAGATATCTGTGCTCCTGGCTTGTTTGAAATTGTAGCTCCTGTTACTTTGTTTGTATGAATTCTACAAACAACTCTTCCACTTTAAAAATCCTCTTTGGTATACATCATGCTTTGTCAAGCCCTTGCAAAGAACCTTCCTGCTTATAAAATATATCTGAAGCTCTATTTGGAGAGGTATATGCATGTAGAGTACAGTAACACATCAGTATCATTAAAGTAACAGCTTGATTTCAATCTTCTGTCAGCTGGTTCTCCCAGGAACTTTATCTCTGGTCTGTCTCTGCTTCAAAAAATGATCAAAGTAATATAAAGGGAAAGCTAAACCTTCCCCTCATCTCTGGAGCTGAACTGGGGGCACATTCACTTTGTATCCTCTGCTTATCAGCTCTCATTCCTTATTGTGGTGTTAGAGGAATAACAAGGTATTATAATTACGTAGCATTCCTCACCTACAATTATCCTTGGGTTTTGTTTTGTTTGGGTTTTTTTCCAGTCTGGTTATCTTTTCCATGCTGCATGCTTAATGTGGAGGTTGTACTAGTCTCAGATTTCTTTAATTAGTCATTAATCTTTTAATATTTTGTGACTGCCCCCACCTCAAGCCTTTCCAACTACTGGCAGCTCAGTTATGTCAAAGAGAGTTTATTTTTTTGATGGGAAGATCCATAGAGGAGTTGGCTGTTCCTTGGTTTATATTTCTTTGTTCCCCTCTTTGTTACTTCTTGTTAGTAACTCTGACATCTCTGTGTTCTCTCAGGTGTTAAGGCCAGCGATGCATAGAAAGCACAGTTGTGTGTCTGTGACAGCAGTCTTGTTCATCTCGCTGTGCCTATTTCCACCAAGGTCCTTTCTTTTCACTTCTGACAGTCTTACATGGGAACCAAGTGGCCAAGCAGATAGGCCACGTTTACACGGCTTTGTCATCATGGCAATAGTTTGAAGTGAATTAAGGAAGTACGTTACCCTGCAGGTAAGAGTAGTATGTTAGGATGGCTTGTGCTTGCCTTGGAGAAGGACATAAATTGATAGAGAAGCATCAGAAAGGGGAAGAGATGGGGTTTTCTTCCAGAATGCCTGTACTGAAATGCAGAGAAGCAGCATGTGAACCTTGCAGAGCAATGGCCTTGGATGTAAAAGCTCACACTGTGGTTTGTTAACTTTTTCATTTCCTATGACTGAAAATACCTGCACAAAAGCATTACTTTTTACACCTCAACTGCCTTGGGGGGAAAAAAAGGGGGGAGGCAGCCTGGAGCAGTGACAACTACTGTCCACTACTGGTAGCGCATTTGTCCCAAGTGTGCTCAGCAAAGTGTATGTTCAACTGTTTCAATCACAGTGGTGAAAAAATGTCGTGTTCTGAGCACAAACACTGCTTCATTTCCATTTTAAGATAATAGTTATTGGAGAAATGGAAATAACTGATATTCCAGGAGAAGCACTAAAGGAGATCGAGCATATCTTTCCTGGGTTCTCTTGCATCACTGGGTGGAAGAACTTAGATGGGGACCAGTGTGGCTATATGATAACACTTCTTAATTAAGTGCAGAAATCAGATACAGACCAGCGTAAACCTGAAACAAAATTTTAGTTCAGGTTTGCCCTGTTATTACTGGTTATGCCAGCACAAATCCATGGGTTCAGTCACAAACAGTTCAGCAGTATCTTCCTAGTAAATGGTATTTAACAAATGGTATGTCCTACTGTGCTAATTAAAAAATTAATTACACACCTTGTTGCTTTTTAAAGAATACTGAAGGCTGTAAATTCAAGCACTTAGGAGTTAAATAATGCTAAAAACTAGTGTTGCCTGTTTGGTCTTGATTTGCCTTTCTTGCATGCGTATGCATCATGCTAGTTTTATGTGATAGTGGTAATTAATTGCAGGGGGTTGTTTCGAGAGGTTAACTACGGCAGTACTTAATTTTGAAACCAAATAGAATTTGGTTTTAATGTGTCTGAAGTGTCACAATTAACTTTCTCTCCTGCCTTTGTCCAAACACTGTAGAAATGAGGGCATGTAATGAAGACTATAACACCTTTTATTCAGGTGGTATGAATTGCTTTGTTGCCATTAGATCTGTTAGGTCATTAAATTTGTGTTCGGCCTAAAGCATTAGAAGCTCTTTGTGCTCTAAAGAAAAGCAGATGTTACAAAAGACTTTTTTTTTCTCTTGGAAGAAAAAAGATAATTCCTTAAAAGTAGTCATCTTAAAAACTGCCTTGGCTATTTAAGTAACTAGAAATTTTAACGTATTAACAATAGGATTTGTTTTTGTAGTACACCAACCCATCTAAATGCTATCTGTTCTAGGGAGGTGCATTTGCTGCTTATTATAGGTGGGGCTGCTCAATCTACCTATTATTAAAGTTGCTTAATACTTCCTACTGTAAAGACCTGCTTTCTGTTGCTTGTAACTCAGATGTGTTTTAGCCATGTGGGCAAAATCTTTGCCTGCTGAGTTGTTCACATTTGGGGGGGGGGTGTAGAATCAGCTAAAAAATACTAATTTGCTAGCATTGTGTTTTGGAAAAGTTCTGGGGAAAAAACCTCACAGGATGAGGAAAAGTTAAACTCTCAACTTCAGATCTAGACTGGCTTCTGGGTCCTCTGCTGCCCTGTTTGATTTTTGGGGGGGTTTAATAGAATGCCATTAGGCAGTCTCTTGTTTGGCTTGCTCTTTCTGTCTTGCAGAGTGCACATTTATGCTCATGACTGGCAGCAATGAAAACAAGTCTCTTTGGTTCCAACACAAGCAGCTACAGTCCGAGCGGCAACGCGCTTCCTCGCTGACGACCTCAGGGGTGACACACCACTCTCGAGGAATGTCCGTGCTGGCTCAAAGCAGAGCATGTCCTCTCCAGCTGCCGCTAACCCTGCCAAGTGGAGATGTGTGGTGTGATGTGAATTGCCACGTACTGCAGCTGAACTGTTTTCATTTGGTGAATTTTGAGTTTAAATGAACAGGGTCTGACATCACATTCCTTAAATTTTCCTTTTACTGTAGATGGGGGGGGTTAATTGACTCAAACAGGCTGTCTTGCCAGACCAGTAGGTCAGACCTCTGGCCACAGAACTGTAAGCTGGTATGGTGTAACCTCAGCAACCGCAGGCCTGGGCTCTAGGTCTGGGCTGGCAAAGGCTTTGGCCTTCCAGCTTCCTGCTCTTCCTCTGGTTCCTGCCCCATGCAGAGGCAGCAGCGTGAGTTAGGCACTCCACACCAAGGCAAGATATGCTCTCATCCTCCTGACCCTGCCTTCCCGCCCCCGGCCCAGCCAAAGTGGTATTTTCTCTCTTGTGCTCAGCTCAGAAGCTCTGGTAGCTGATTGTGCAAGTCTGGATGTGAGGTATTTTTATTCTACCTCCCTCCTATTCAGGCAAGGAAGCATTTCTGATTCTGCCAGGGCATTGCCCTCCCGTAAGAAGTAGTGTTGGGCTGTGGGGGCTGTGTTTGTCCCTTACAGCTGTGACTGTTTGTTAATTTGAGTGAAGCTCTTCACCTTGACTTTTTGGGAAAGCGGTTTTATTTTTGAACAGTGATTTACACCTCTTGATGAAATACTTTAGAACAATGCATTTGTTTGCTGTGTAATCTGTGGGTGGTACTTTGGCTTTCAGGTGTCCACAAGGCATGTGAGCTGCTAGTGGATCACATGGCTATGATAGCATCCAGTGTGTGTCTGAAGCTCTGTCTGTGGTGGGGACTGACTTCCAGCCTGCTGCTCGTACAAGGGGCTCTGAAGGTGAGTGTGTTCCCACCTGCTTGGCTGAGCCGACAGGTAGTGCCTGGGTGAGGCAGGAGAAGGGTGCAGATAAGGGGACGCTTGCCCGGGAGCGGGCGCTGAGGGCGGAAGGCCGGTTCCTTCTCACCAGGGAGCGTGGCTCCATAGCACTGCTGTCCTGTCTCTGTAGAAGCAGGTGCTGTGATTTCAGTGACAGCATGTGGTAAAGGAGATGAAAATACACACACATACACCTTAGCCGCTTAAGCGAGCTCCTGAGGCCCCCGTCCCACCGGGGACACCGAGGCACGCCGCGGCGGCACCCGGCGCTGGGGAGCGGGTCGCCCACCTCCGGGAGCACCGGCCGGATAGGGAAGGAGACGCGGGCGGGCGGAGACCGGGGCGCTCTCGGGGGCCG
>VZTU01022374.1:0-74188 GCA_013400835.1 Zapornia atra | reverse complement strand
GGGGCGGCAGCCGCTGCCGCTGCTCCCCTCGCACGGCGGGCGTGTGCGGCGGAGCGGGGCTGCTGCGGGGACCCACGGCTCTTTCCGCTGAGCGTGGCCCCCTGCCCGTTTCCTGACAGGGACGGGGTCGGGCTGCTCCCGCTGGCGCGGTGGGGGGGCGGTGGCGGGCGCGAGGGCGCCCCCTGCCGCCGGGGTGGGACCCGGCCTCTGGGGCGGGGCACGAGGGAGCGCCGGGCGCCTCAGGGTGCCGGGGACCGGGCAGGAGCCGGAGGTGAGGCGGTCGCCGTTCTCTACGCCGGGTCCAGCCGAGCCGCCGGGGCAGTATCATCCCCGCGCAGCTGCACCCCGAAAAGCTCTCGGCGCTCCCCGGTGGCCTGAGGCGCCGGTTGAAGGGGGTCCCGAAGTAAGGAGCTCTCTCCAGGCACCCCAGGTGGTCCCGGCAGCGCGGCCCCCGCGGTGGGCTCGTAGCCGCGTCGCCCGTCTTCGGTGCGCGCCGTAGCCATGCACCCGCTCCGGACAGACAATAAGACGGTAAGGCTGAGGGCGCTTCCCCTGGCGTCCCCTTCCCTGCGGTGGGGTGAGCGCAGCGGCCGGGAGCCCCAGCGAGAAACAGCCGGCATCGAGCCCCATGACTAACATTCGTAAGGTCCCTGCCTGGCGCGGGGCCCGGCGCCCCGCTCGCTTGCGCTGAACCTGCCTGGGCTTCCCTTCCCGGGCGGGCGGGGGGTGGGGGAGTGCCGTACGAGGGCTTTTGTCGGATGAAGTAAGAGGTTAGGCGCCGAGTTGCTGTGATAGTGCGAGCTGCATCGTCTTTGCAAGGCAAACGTCTTGGCAAGATCAGCGGCTAGTTGTGCGAGGCAGCGTTTGCAGCTGTTTCATCTGCAGTTAGCAACCGGTTGCTCCGTTTGCCTTTTTGTGTGGCTGTCGTTGAGTCCCAGACATCCAAATGCTGTGGTTGGGCTTTGGTGTCAGGATCGGCGTTGTTCTCATGAGAATTTGGAGGACGCCTGACACAGAACGTGGGCAGCGAGCACATGAGGCGTGAGTTGAAGGGAGTAACGCCTCGCAGTATGAATGATGAGATGCCCTTCAGCACATCGTGCGTTTCACCTGTTGGTTTGTGTATGCAAATATAATGTATGCCCGTCTCAGGGGCAACTGCCTTTTTTGCAAGAAACAAATTACTTTTGGGTGTTTGTTTTCTTACCTGGGGAGAAAGTTGTCCCCACCCTCTAACTTTGAAATACATTTCCAAGTTAGATTAAGCTGGCTAAAACAATGAGTGAGACAAAGAAATAAAATATTTCATTTATGCCAAATATGGACACAATTAAACTGTGCTGTGAAGATGTTCCTTTAGAGCTCTTGCACTTCTCGGGCTGTTTTGGATAACAAACTTGCAGTAATTAAGCATAATTGAGACACCTTAAATGTTTGTTCTTGGGTGCCTTCCTTTTTCTTCTGTTTAATCCTTTGAAAAGTGCAGAGAGGCTCCTTATGAGTTAAACTTTTGCTTGGGTTTTATTACCCATCCCAGTCCTTGCGTGTCTCAGTAATCTGTAGTAGTTCACAGTGGAAATGACCACGTTGTTCCCCACCTCTTCTCGCTGTTCTTCCTGCTTGGAGACACCTGCTGATACCAACAAGTGGCCCAGAGCCTGTCCGGGCTGCCAGTTTCTCTCCTCTGGCACCCACGGTAATGGCAGGGAGCGCTGGGAATGACTTTGAGCCGCTCCTCCGAGACGCAGCAGCAGCAGCAGCAGAAGGGAATTCTGACCAGTCTTCTGGTATCTGGTAACTCAAGGCTGCTGTCCTCTTACAAGCAGGTGACCTCTGTCACCTGAATTGTACTTATCTGTCAGAAGACAAAGCTGAATGCCAGCCTTTATGCTGTGTCTTTCCTTTCATGCCTTCCTTCCAAGTGCTGGTTCTTTCCCCTTTCCTGGTTCTGAGTGACGGTTACCTCATCTAAAGCAGCACATTGCTCCTTGGCTTGAAAACAGTTTTTCCTGTTCTATCTTAACATCTAGGTTGGGGTGTTTTCTTCCCCTTGCATTCTCCACTCCTTTCACTAGGAGTGTCCCTTGTCTAACTTAGGAGCGCTCAGGTCTGAGATCAGTCGTTTTCCACTCGCATGTTGTTAGCGCTGGGACTCTGATGATTCATTGCCTACAACTTTGTTTCATTAGGATTTGATCCCATTTTTCTTAAAGCATCTTGATTTACTGGAAGTTTCAAAATGAGGTTCCTGCACATTGCCCAAGGGCATGGTCGGTCTGTCTGTCTGTTCCTTTTTTACTTTTTGTTTAATTTTTATTTTAGTTAAAATCTGTGGGAACCCAAGTTGGAAAATAATAACTGTTGAATACTGCTTTGTGATGGTGGAACACTAGCTAATACATTTTTCATTTTTAATTTTTAAATAAGTAGTAGGCAGGAGAGGATTTTTTCCTAGTTGAGTATTTCTTTAAATTAACGCAACACTTAATTGCTTTGAGTGGTTAATCACTTTCCACCACCTTGCACCTGCTTTTTTATGCCTCTCTGCTTCTATGATCATGAACTTGGGAGGAGACACATGAACATGCAGAGCTCTGTAATAGCAGATGGGTATTAATGCTGATTTGAATTTGAATCCCCCTGTCCTGATCTACTTTCTTTGTAGCTCTTCCCCTTTTTACCCTGGCATTAAAATATTTTCCATCATTCCCATGACTTAAACCTCACACAGATGGTTTACGTATGTTTTTTCTATTCTTGCAAATACCTTGAGAACATAAGGTATGCGGTTAGAAAATCTGAAGCAGGGAGAGAGAAGTTTGTTGTTACCTATACGAGCTTTTGAGAAGAACAGGTACAGTGGATCATTTTGTGTTGGTTTCCGTTGGCTTCAGTGAAACTGAGTTGAGTCCTTGCAGACCAAAAGAGAATTGCCCTGAGGCTTCTTTCTGTGACTGGGGTCTGTTTGTTTGTGTACACTCTGATGATGGATCTCTGGAAAAAATAGCAAAGGTTTTTCATCACTATTATACAATGTCAAATTGATCTGGGTTGCTATTAGCTCTGTGTGAACACTGCTGAAGAGGCATACGACTAAATCAGTGCCAAATTTCTGATTTGATACTGTTCTTGTGCCAGTGCATTACTTCAGCTTTTTCTGTGGAGCTTTTTTGCTTAGGGGCTGTCTTTCTCCTATCAGTTTTTTTATCATTTTCTCTGAGACTTATGAGGTAAATCTGTTTTAATAGATTTGACTTGTGAGAATTGTGCTTTCCGTGGAAGTTATACTTGAAGGTTTACTGTCAATAGCAACATCTTCACTTGCTAGGTGGCAGTGTAAGAAAAAATGCTCAAAACAATTGTGATTCCTGTTAAACTGCTTGTTAAGGTAATCTAGATGTAAAAGTTTTCCTAAATATTTAAAGCTTTGCATATGTACAGTGCTTAAGATGTGTAGGTTACCATTCCTATCAGCTCCTCTGGCATTTCTGTCTCTCTCTGCTTATTGAACCGGTGATATTAACCTAGATGCTGAACTATATTATAAGGGGCAGCTTAATCAGAGTGTGGTCTGCCTTCTCTTAGTATGTTTTGGCAGGTGGTCTAACCAGACCAGTAATGGTAAAATGCAAATACCATACTTTTCTGTTCAGTGAACACAGAGTTTAGGGACTGCATGCTGGTTTTGCCCTTATTGACAATAAAGCAGCAGACTAGGCTAGAGCATTAAATCATCGACATGCTATTTATTTTCTGAATGTAGCTTGGATTTAAGCTGTGAATTAAAAGGATTCAAACAGGGTCTGTTTTATCCAGTTAATCCAATACCATAGTTAGTAGTTATATTTTCTAACTGTGTGTAATCACCTTTTAAAATTAGGAATGAAACAAAACTTGTTTGTTTTAATAATTTGGGATAAATGCATTGTCTTAGAACATTGCACTGAAGTGAGATTAATAGGCAGGTTCGGTATCTACTGTGGGCGATGTAAGAGGTAGTCTTATTTTTATGTATATTATTGAAATCTAGGTACCCAGAACTAATTGAAATCTTGGTGTGGATATGTTTTATACAGTTGCCTTGGGAAAGACTTTTGATTCACCAAATTTCCTTTCTGGGTTAAAAATTTTTTAGCTGTTATACCTTCATTTCAGTGTCTTTCCAGTGCGAGGACCAATGCCCAGTCTCTGATCTGAGTCTCCCTGTTGTCCTCTGCTGTAGGTTGCGAAGATGGTACAGTGTCCCTTCTGGCGTTGCTACTGCTGGCAGACTAGAGTTTGAGAGCGTGTGATACCCTGGCTGCTGCTGCACTCTCTGTTCCATGTGTCAGACCGATCCAAGGAAGTAACGCTCTCCTCTCTGGAGAGGCCGTAAAATGCATGTTATGAATTGTCTCTCCTTGGTCAATGATAAAGAAAATGGGGCTATTCCAGATGCAGCGGGATTCATGAACGAGGATACAACGACAGCTTCTCAACTTGCTCAGCCTGCGGCACAACCGCCCCCTCCGCCATGTCCCCTCACAGGGGCAACCCCAGCCCCTCCACTTCCCCCGGGAATGCCACCCCCACCGCCACCCCCTCCTCCACTGCCAGGGCCAAACATACCTCTGCCCCCACAGCTGATAAATGGGCATGACAGCCATGGCAAAAAAAAACGAATGCGAAGCTTTTTCTGGAAAACTATTCCCGAAGAACAGGTCCGCGGTAAAAACAACATCTGGACAATTGCTGCAAGGCCGCAGTATCAGATTGATACGAAGACCATTGAGGAACTTTTTGGGCAGCAGGAAGAAACCAAGCCCCAGGACCTCCGAAGTCGATCTTTAAAGTCTTCGTTTAAAGAGTCTAAAGAAGAGGTAAGAACTGAAATAAAACCTCTCTTTGACATAACGCTGTAGGAATTGGTGTGAATTCTGACTCCCCTTTTTCTCTTTCTCTGTCATATTTCACTCTTACGGCACGTTTCTCTTGATTTGAAGCGGAGGGCAACCATGGGGAGGATAAACTCTTTGCTCTTAGTGGCACACATTTGTTATTCTAAGAGCTAGTGGTGCTTTATTATTCTAACTTGTTAAGAGCTGTGATTTGATCATCTGTTAAAATAAATATAAACAAGTGGAAGGCATCTGTATTTACTCATGTTGGATAGCCCTTGAGTTTTCAGTGTGAAAACGCAGGTGTACTGTAACTTTTCTCTTCAGCTCTTCTGCTGTGTCTGTGGTGCAAACAAAATGTCCTGTATACAAACATGCACCAGGCAAGAGGGAGGAGAATCAATCCTATTGCAAGGGTTAATGCTGTATACATACCCTTGATGTCCTAGAGACATCCGGAAGGGAAGTGCCAGTATGACAGTAAGGAAATAAAATATAGTCTAGTGGTTAAGGGAATTTCATAATTAATTGAGATAGTTTTAAAGTTTCAGCTTTCATAAAGGTTGCTTTCCTGCTAATGAAAACTTTGTTTCATCTACCTTGCTTTTTCTGGATGCTAAAATAACCTTCCAAGGAGATACTGATTTGTGTTCTGGTGGTGGGAAGTTACGTACCAAGCACTTTCAGGTTCAGACACTCTCCAGCGAGCTTATAAGTAGCTTTTCTTGTTCTTAAATCCTGATGTATAGACAGCTTCTTTGTGAGGCCTGAATTGAATTGTTTCAAGTGATCTTTCTGTGAAGTAATCGAGGGTTGAAATGAGGATTTAATCACCAGTGTGTGTCCACATGCATGTAAACTTGTAAAGAAAATACAGAGGGCACGGGGCTAAGAGATGTAATAATGTATCGGTTCTTAGTGAGAAAATAGGGACTGGAAGTTGAGGGCATCTTGCAGGATTCAGGAGAAGTCAAAATAGTGTCCGTGTGGATGATGTGAAAAACCAATGTACTGATAGTGTGTGCATGTTGTACAGAGGTTAACATAAGGGTTTAAAACAGGCATGTGTATTGCAGCCTCTGAAACCCTGACATCGGGAAGGAATAATTTGGGCTATTGTCAGAGGTAGTCATTAACCTCTGCGCTGTTTTCAGGTTGTGTTCATCTTCGAATCAGGATTGCAGTGGGTGGACTTCCTGTACTTGCTTACAGGTGTACACAGCTCCGGCCCCGTGTGTTTCCTTAGAAGCTCCCCCTTCCAGGGCTTTCTCCAAGATACAGCCAGTGCCTTGGAAACAAAACCCTGCCTTGCTACAAGTTCGTGTTTTTGTGCTTCCACCTGGAGCTGATAGGTGCCCACCCACCGTGGTTCAGGGCTCCCACGGTGCCTTTGCACGTGGCAGGCAGTGAGGCAACCGGATTTGCCTCTGAGTTATGCTGCTTAAGTGACAAAATGTTTGACTCCGTTGCTAAGCTTTGTCAAGCGTGCCGCAGCAGTGTGTCAGACAGTGATGAGCAATTTCTGGTGTGTTAATGGACTTTGCAGTGCTAACTGCTTAGCTAGGAGGGAAGGAGATAATCCTGAAGAGCTGTGTGTTACTGAAGTGCGGAAGCACAGATATGCAACAGTTCACATGCTTAACATTACTGCAGGCATCATTCAGGAAGGGTATGGAAATTGGAGGCATCAGCAGTGTTTGTGATTTTTGTCATCAGTGCTGTCAGCTGCTGCTCACTACTTTAGCACATGGTGGTTATCCTTAGTCCACTGTCAGAAGATCTACGGAGGTTGAAAGGAGTAGCTGCAGGCTGAGGTACACAGCATCCCTGTCTCTTTGTAGAGATCGAGTCTTAGCACGGGGTTGAGGAAGCTCTACTTCAGTTCCTGTCTGCGTCGCTGGCCTGGCCGGGCAAGGGCGACAAGACATTTTGTGTTTTGATACCTCTGTTCCTTCTGTGTAAAACACACGTGATTTGAGAAAAGGCTTTTTGGTCTAGCAGTGAAAAGTGTTCTTTGGAGTTTACATAGTGGAATTACTCTAGTTGGCTTAGTATGTCAACAACAATTTTTCATGACAACTTCAGGTGCATAAATTCAAGTTACACTTAGATCAAAATAAAAAAAACCCCAAACAAACAGGACATGTTTGAAGTGCTGTACCACAGCTCATGGCCAGAGAGTCTTCACCCAGAGTTGAGGGCACTCCTCCAGAGGCTATGGCAGAGATAGGGGTTTCATACCTTCTCCAGAGATTGCAGTTGATTATGAAATCATGAGCCGCTGTGGAAGAAGGATTCTCTTCATGTCAGAGCTTAGAATACTGCATGTCCTATTAATTCCTCACTCGCCCATCGTTTGTACAGGAAATATAGATGCCCAGCTCAGGTTATTGAATCCCAATTCTGGAGGCTTAGCACTAAACATCATCATTATAACAGAAGTCCCTTCTGAGAGCTGAGTCAAACTCCTACGGCAAATGCTTTCCTTTTTGTAAACAATTCCTCACCAAACCCTTAGGAGATTAATTAATGTGTTTCTTTGACTGAAGGCTTAATTTGCCCTATGGTTTCAGTAATTTGAGCCTCTGAAAAATAGGGGGTGTAAAGCTAAGTTTACACACCAATTTACTTTCCCCATCCTTTAGTGGTTCCTCAGTTGGGCACAGCATACACTCACTTAGGCTACAGCTAGCCTGGCAGCGGAGCAGGTAGAACAATTTGTTGACAGACTAGGGAGTCTGGTCTTGCTTTCTCCTTCAAACTGTAGCTCTGCTCCTGTCCCTCACCTCCCACCATCTGTGCTCTGGCAGATACTGGCCTGTCTGTAAACATATCTGAGTACCTCAGCAGAATGCTGTTGGGTTTTTTTGTTTGTTATCTACTGGAGTAGTTTTCTGCTGTTGTGGTGGCTTTGGTGGCTTGCAAAAGGGTGCAGTGAAGTCCAGAGCCTGTGCAAGGGGCTAGTGAGAGGAGGAGAGAGAAGGATGGAAGGGGCAAACAGGATGCCTCTCCTAGCCATACCCTCTCTGTTTTCCCTGTGTTGGCTCTGATGTTCATTCCACCTTCTTGAGAGCTGATTCAACCTGTTAATCCACCAGAGGACTAACACAGCAAAAAAGCCAACGAGATGAGTAGCAGTACCTGCCTAAGGGAAAGAGCAGGTTAGGAACGTGACAAGAGAGGATGACATGGAGCGGGACAGCCCTGTAGTAAGCTGCTAGGTTCATTCTGCTGCACTGCGGAAGGGCATCCTTTCTCAACCACTCTGGGCTTGGACAGTAGAGCCCAAATTATTAAACTCAGCAGTGATGGTTAGTGTGTTGTGAAGTGGAAGCCAAAGCAGGAAGTTGTTTATATCCTTCCTAACCTCCAGCATCCAGCCTGCACCACCAGGCTGGTCCACACTTGCTGTAATTTGTACACTGTATCATGCCATATAAAACCCTGTTGTTCTTATCCAAAGAATACATGTAATGTTTTGCTTTCACTAATCTGTTACAAATCTACTTTGCTGTGTTCCTGTTCCTCGTTCACAGTCTCATGCTAAGAAACTCCTATTGCATTTCTGCAGTCACTACGAAGTCAGTATTGATGTGGGGCTTCTTGTGTCTCCCAGAAAACTCCTCTGAATCTTTTGTGCTGATTGCGAATTTGTGTCAGAGTTGAGTAGACTTCCTCTTACCATCATCTCAGCTTCGCCCTGGTACTCAGGCTATTTTTCCCCCTTCCCTTAACACATCTACAACAGTGAATACTACAGCAGTGGATTAACACTTGTCAAACTGATGCTGTTATTACCCCACGTGATCCATGTCTGCTGCAGACTTCAGAAATATGCTGAGTTGAATACCATGGTGATGAGAAGCAGACTCCAAAGTGAACCAGCTGTCCCTGCTTTGAAGATTGCATTGTTTATGAAGGAAAGGTGGCAAGTGTGCGAGGCAGCGACACTTGCGTTGGCTGGCGAACTGTAGGTGCTGAGACTGTGCAAAGTATCTGAGAGAACTGTAGTATTTCCAGAGTTGCATAAACAAAAATGTAATAGTTTTCTGTGGCAGGAGTGTTGAAGTTGGAGAAAGCTGTCCTGAATTTATCTAAATTAAACCATAAGGAACCATATGAGAGTTTTCTTTGGTATAGAGGAGCCCAGTGAGACTAGAAGTCTGCTCTCAATTAATTACAACACAGAATAACTTTTTGAGTCAAGAAGTCTAAGGGTATTAATGGTGGACAGCACTTTAAAATCTCTTTGGGCGGCGGACAGCAATTTTAGAACATGGTGTGCAGGCACTGGTGCTGAAGGTATGCATGGTTAGGAGATGGGAGCAGACTGAGCAGACTTTATAAAAAGCTGAGGTAATGTTTAAAGGGTAAAAAACAACAGCTTGTCATATGCAGACAGCTTTCTCCAAGGACAAAATCAAATGAAAACTCTGTTGAGAGGAAAAGCAGACATTACAAGCAGATGTCCAGGCCAGGATTATGAATCTAATACGCAACTGAATATGAGATGGAAGATAGCTGTATTGGTGAGCAAGAAGTAGGTACTTGTATTTATGGAATATCTGCTGGGTTCCCCTTTTCTCCTTCTCATGCTCCTATCTGGAAACTCCTGGAAGGTAGTTAAGTAATGACAGCTTTTTCAGATGGTTTTGATAATGTTGAAGTGGACACCAAGCAAAGAGTGACTGAAAATTGAGCCATGTGTTTTGATTGTATGCTTGAACAAAAAATCAGAGAAAAGCAATAAAGTACAGTCATATACAGAGCAAGAAATGTGATAAGATCCTTGTACTTAAGAACAGCCATGACATTTTTATGTTGTGGTGGTAAGGCAAATGCAGCTGTATATGTTGCCATATGTTGTTTTTCTTCAAGGGAAGATGATGTTAAAAAATTCTCTAGTTTTGTTTGAGGTTGTACTGTAAATCTGAGTTGTGCGATGGGAACCAAAGGTTTACCGGGCTGCTGGTCAGTCTTCTGGTAACAGTTTTCAACTGTGACTGAAAATAATACGTACAGAAGGTTAACTGTGAATATACTTTTAAAAAACCCAACAAATCAAAAGCCAAATCATGATGGCAAAGCTTACGGTCTTAAACTAGTAATGAGAAATGAAACAACTAGGAGCGAGCCGAGCAACTGGAGGCTGGAGCTGCAGTTTGAGAGGTCATTGAGAGGTCCCTGCAGTAAAACATTTGAAAAAGATTAGATACTGGAAGGGAAGAGATAGTTGAACCTGTCCTGTGTTAAGGGGCTTTCCCTTAATGATCTGTTGGAGGCCCCTCAACTCCTAAGATAACAGGAGAATAAACCACAGTCTGTCCTCTTATCTTTGCATATGCTGAAACTGAAGGGCTTCAGGCTAGCAATCGTCTAATTAAACCTAATATGCTGATATTTCCTGTGTTTTCTAGTCTTTGCTGGTTTCAGATGAGAGAGGAAATTCCAAAATTTCAGAAAACTTTTTGATTTGACTCTTCAGCAGATGAGGAGGCTGTCTCCTGGGCTGATGTTGAGGATAGCACATTAATCATACCACTGTTTTCACTGTTACCAGCTGTCTGAAGGCTAGTTTAATTTCATGACACTGCATTTGTATATGTGTTTCTAATTCGTGCACTGTCAGAGGTCAAGATCCCTTTCTAGTTGTCAAAACCTCAAGCATCATGCGAGCCCAACAGCAGTCTTTAACATCTGCATGTAGCAAGTTGGTTTATTGTAGCAGTCTGGTGGCACTGAATATGAGACAATTCTCTTGTATAAAACTCATTATTTTTGTAGCTGTTACCACCAAAACAGCTGTGGTGAAATTTTAACCTCAAGGCTGTGATTCACTAAAACAGGGCAAACGTCTCAGGTTTGAACTTGTGTGCTGTTACAGGAGAAAAGCTAGTATAGGAAGAATTAACACTTCCATTTAACTTTTAATTAATTAGTGCAAAAAGTTAGAGTGGTTTCTTTTCTCTGTTTAATTTCCTGAATTGTACATGTAAGGTGATACAGCAAATCAATTTTAAAACATAAAGTGAGGGAGACTGTTGTTATTTTGTTATGGGTTTCTGTTTGCTTCTAGATAAAGCAAACAGATTTGAGCATTATCTGTCTCAGGTTTCGATTCGAGATGGACTCACTTATCTTCCCGTAGATCAGTGAGGCAGTTAGTTTGGGGGAATGAAATCAGGAGTGTGTACTGGCCTCTGCCTAGAAAGCCCATCCTCACCTCTGTTACAAAACCTCTGGAATACATGGGTTTTGAAGCATGGTGCTCACCAACCATGAGGGCTTCAAATGCAATGCAGTGTCTTACTTGATAAGCAACATTTTGCAAGGTGCAGAGTTATGAAATAAGCAAGAGTGTTTTTACTTTGTGAAATTGAACTTATCTTGATTCTTTTCTTCTATAAATGTTGCTATGGTTTTCTTGCTTCACTTGATACCAGATTGTGGGTGTGCTGTGTATTTCCCTGGTAAAAGCTAGTTCTGCAGTATATGATCTTTGTTGGTAAGAAATGACTGTGTATTCATTTGGCCTGTGATTTGGTGGCAACAGCAAACCGATTACATGTAACCAAAAAAAAAGATACCTGCCTTATATGCTATTGTCTTAGGTATTGGTAGATTAATTTCTCTTGCTTTCTCTCTTAGGTTTCCATTTTGGATGCAAAAAGAAGTATGAACATTGGGATATTTCTCAAACAATTCAAAAAGTAAGATTTGATTTTTCCATGCACTTAATGCAAGCAACAGTTGCATGCAATTGTTTCTGTTTCTCATCAATTATCTTGTGTATTGTGCTCTGTTCTTTGTGGAGTTTACAGGTCTCTGCAGGTTTGTCATAAGTAATTGCATTTCATAATTTGTTGTCTAATATTCTGATGTTTTGAGTGCCATTGTGACTTAGCACCAAACATTTAGTTTGCAGTTAACAAGTTGAAGTGAGTTCAGGTACAGTTAATGGAAGCCCTTATAGCTAATGTAATACTGCATGAGAGCTGCTTTTCAATGGCTTCCCTTCTTTATAAAGAATTAATAGAAAGGGGTGAGGTGAGGAGTTTCAGTTTGAGCAAGCTGTTCCAATACTGTCTTTATTCACTGATAATGTTGCCCTTCAGTTAAGGCATCACTGAAAGTGGTGTTAGAACAATGCTGCTGTGGACATTGATACATAACCTCATTACAATTCCTTTGAGTAGCCTTGGCATGCATTGGGTGTTTTTGCTGTTTGGTTTTGTCAATTTGTGTAACTTGTTCACCCTGCAAGTGTTAGAAATGTGTATGCTGAATTGTTTTTTCAAGGTCTGCTGAATCCATCATTGAAGATATTTATCATGGAAGAAGTGAGCCCTATGGTTCTGAACTGCTGCATGAATTTCATAAATTATTACCAGAAGCAGAGGAGGTAAATGCTGGTTTTACAAGACAGTTATTTTTTGTAGAGTTCTACTGCCTGGGATTCCAATGTGAAGGTCTGTATGAGAGGAATCCCAAAGCCTTCCTGAGGCCAGGTCATAGTAAACCACTGAGTGCAAAAGTTTTTAATCTTCAGTTGACATCTGATATTGAGGTTGCAGCGTAGTCATTCTCTTAACATCTAGTAACTTCACCTACTTTTAAGGTGCTCCTTAATCAAAGTGATGATAAGGAATATTTGTGTTTCTCTTATGTCCCTTTTGTACCACAAATATTTCAGTAAGACCTGGACCCACCCCCCTGTGTGCAGATAACTCTGCTTTAGGGGTGTCAGAAAACTCAGACTCAAAGTATATCCTAGTGCAATCAAATTCAGGTTAATTTCTTGGCACTTGCCTCATGTTTTCCCCTTGCAGTGCCTGTGATTTGAATTTTGGTAGCCCTGTGCTACTTACTGTCTCTTTTCCCTTCTATTTTGCTGCCTACTTGGTGCCTCTTGGATCTGCATGTTCCTGGGCCCTGGTTCCAACAGGTTCCAACAGAACAGAAAGGCTGCTCCGCTGTGCAGCACCCATAGAATTTGCCAACATGTCTTAGTGCTTCAAAGGAGACATGTAAATGCTGCTTTCTCCCTTCAAGGCCCCAAACCTCAAGTCCATTCACATAATTAAAGAGGTGAAGCTTCATAGACTGACCTGGGAGCCCTGCTTAATGATGCACAGTTCCTTGTCTGTTCAAATATTTGCACTGACCCATTTGTATGTACTTGAGAGAAATGTATACCACGAACTTGACAAAATTAGCATTAGAATTGCTTGAGTGCTTCACATCAAAGTGATGGCTGAAACCTGGGAAATTGCTAGTTAAGGTCCACATACAGATCAACCTCAACTCACATGCTTTACCACTTCAAGGTCATACTGTCAGAGCATTCTGTTTCCTCCCTGCAGCAGCAAATCTCAGATCCAGTCAACAGCAAAAGATGTTGTGTTATTTTGCTGTCAAATACGTAACCCAAAATGGGGCTGCTTTTGCAGGGATTTTTCTAAAAGCTGTTATGTTACTATATTTATTATATATTAGAGTTGGGGGATATCAACAAGTTGAAATGTAATTAATCTGAAAAAAAAGAGGTGACGGTAGTTCTGTAAGCTCAAAACTGTTCCCCCTTCCCTCTTAGTTTAAATTTCAGTACATATTCCTGTATTTAAATGGAATTTGTGTCTTCCTTCTTAAAGACTCAGAGAACAGTAACATACTAACTTAAAAGAAAGTGAATCCTAGTTAACTTTGTGCATATTCAGCAAATTAGACTGAAAGGAAGGTATTTTTTCTTCTCTTCCTCTTTCTGGTTTAGAGCTCGGCTGTTATTTTACAACAAGTAGAATATCTTCGAAATAGCATATGCCTGTGTGACCTGAATGTTGTCATTTAGAATTGTCATGTAAATGGTTTCAATTTTATCAGAATTTTGTCTGTAATACTCAGCTAGACACTTTAGATATTTGATAGATGCTGCTAAGAATGAAAAGGTTTATCTATTTCTTAGTTGATGATTGACAACAGGGCTGCCCCTCAAGATAGTGGGGCCAGGGCACTTAAGAAGTGCTTTTAAGGAGGTGCTTGAGAAATTAATAGAAGAGATTTTATGGTGCAGAGGAGTACTAGAAATTAAGGGGCATTCAATGTTAGGTTTGATACTGTTCCCAAGGGATGGCTGCTGAGAGGCTTGTTCCTAGTGTGCAGCAGGGATTTGTGCATATTTAATTCCATGCTTCAGAGATCTCCTAGCTCATCACAAGAAAGAGGAAAGACCTCCTTTCCCTTTGTTATTCTCCCTAATTGTTGAATTTCTTGTAAGTTTTCTCTGCCAGAGCTAGGGGGGGAGCAGGTGTGGGGCAGGGGAAGGGGGNGTGAGAGAGTGATACTTTTGCTGGTACGGACAATGTTTTGGTACCTTCATGTCCTCATGTTTCAAGTGTTCAAAGAATAAGTAGGCACAGTGACTCATTTGCTACTGTGGCTCCTATAATTTTAGTGTAGTCAGCTAAAATTTTTTTTCTCCCTCAGAGCTTTTGTGGTGTGTCTTTTTCAGTTCCCCCCTCTCCCCCCAAATTCATTGTTCTTGAATATCCCTTTTTTCCTGTTAGTTTATCTGCCTTCTAGTCTGAAAACCTGTCTCTTGGAATAGTGAGTCACCATGTCACCATTTGCTAATGGAATGCCATCAGAGTTAAGGGGAATCTATCAGGACTGTATGGCTCCTCTCCACATACATATAATTCAAAATCACTAGAGATAACAAATGAAGTGGTGTTATTTGTTCTGCTGTTCCCTATTCTGTTGAATAGTCCCTAGTTTCTTTTTGACCTGCTTGTCATATCATGTGAGTGCGATGACAAGGTGTCATCACATTAGCCTGTGTTTGCAGAATGTGGCCTCTGTCCTCAGCAAGGGTTCCCTGGGATTACCCTTAGATACTTCCCATTCCCCTGAAGACCTGCTGTGGTGTTGTACAGGTTGAGAATTACCCTGAGCAGAGACTTAAGCGGTCAGATCCTTTGTTAGTTACCTGTGCTAACTGTCTTGGTGTAACCATGGGTGGGCTTCTGCAGTTCCTCTTTGTCTACTCTTCTCTTCAGCAGCTGGGGTATCTATGGTCACATTTCCCAATAGCACAGTTGTTCTGAAGGTTGGAATGCCAAGTACCCCCTGCCAGGTGTGTGCTTCACCCCAATAATTGTGTTTGGAGATGTCTCCTACTTTTTCTCATATAGAGTACGATAAATCCTTAGTCTGTAAAAGTGAAAGGAAGGAGAGAGGAGCACCGTTCCTGGTTATAGCTGTAGGAAGGGCAACTCTGGACAGTCACGTTTCTTCTTTTTACCAGCAACATTTACAGTTTCCATAGTGTGAATAAACACTGGCTTTGCACTCCAGTCTTATCTTATCTAGAAGTGTTATGATACATAGTCACGTTACCTGAATGTTCCCCTGGTGACCAGTTTGAGGTATGTGACATTTTACATCATTTCAGTCCATATTATCTCAGGCACCCGATGAACCTTTCCAGCGTCTTTGAGATGGAACAGCTTTTTGACAATAGAGGCTAAGCACCCCGGCTAACAAATACAATTAACATCTGCTACTTTAAAATTATTCTTTCTTTTTGCAGTATTGTAACGTGGCAACTCTTTACATGCAGAAATAAGTGTCAGTGCTAGCAATTTTCTAGCTGTTTCTCTATGAAAAACCTCAACAACTCTGAAGGCTGTTGGGATTTTTGTATCTAAATGGCAAATACCGGCTCTTTGCTGGGCATTTTTGTCAAACTGAATAAGACCATTATTGAAATATTGGCACTGCTGTGAAGTCATTTGTCAAAATGTTTGGATATTTTCAAATGTTCAACCTAAAAGACTTGCTGAGTTCTTGAAGCTGGCAAACCTAGAGCTTGCTGCAAGGTTCTGCTCACTGTTTTGTGCAGGGTTGTGGGTGTGGCACCATCTTAGCCATCATATGGTAGTTAAAATAACGACCAAGAAAAGGTATAAAAATTCTTAATACGTGAACAAGTAAGATACGATCAGTGGTTTTGTGTAAGCCTTGTTACAAGTTTTCTGTTTTTCTTACTGTGGCTAGCAGTGTTGAAAGAGGAAGAAATACCTATTTGGAATCTTCTCTGCTTCATCCCTTTTACAGTTTATGTTGGGTTTTTTTCCAGGGAGCCTTAGTCTTGACTGGACCAATGGCCATCTCTGCTATATAGCTCCAGAAATGGTTCCTAGCTGTTTCTTAATGATATTCTGTTAAAATGGCTGGCAGCTGTCATATACTGGAATCCTGACCAAAGCAGAGAAGCTTTTAGCTGATTTTATGTGCATATCAGTGCACTCTTGAGCAGGCCCAGGCTGGTAAAAGTTGAGAGAGTCCAGTGTTTAACGAGCTAGAATAGCCAGAATTTGTACTTTAAATATACGCAGCGTATCAAGCTGCTAATCAGCTCACCCACACACACGCACGCCCAGGTTATCAACGCAGCGTCTTCACTTCCTTTATAATGTCTCAAGCCTGTCTTTATACTGTTTTAAAACCCTAGTCATCTGTCACCTGCTTTACTGGAATTGTTTCTGTCTGTCATCTCTACTGTTTTAAACCATGTTTGTGTAGTTAAGTGCCCCCTCCTTTTCCCAGCCAGTTCAGTGTTAAGGCTGACCATCCTTCGTGGCTTTCATCTGCTGCTTCCTTTTTCATCCCTTATGATAGCTGCAGGTTTTTCTCCTTTTTATCATTTGCTGATAGAGGTTTGCCACTGCCCAGGCATGTGCCCATGGTACCTCCCAACCTAATAGGTTAGCTGCTTTCCCACATACTCTTGTAGATGGATCCCAGTGTGATGCCTTTTGGGGTTTCGTTGTGGTTTTTTTTTAACTCGTGTTTTTCTTTAGTGCCCTGAATGTTTGCAATGGTATGGAAATACTAACAGAGAGAGAGAGAAAATGTTTACTCCTCTGGACTATTACACTTTGCTTTACTTATTTATTTGTAATGTGCAGAATATTTGACTTAATTTGATTGGAATGGGCTGAAATACCTAGTTACAAGCATATATAAGGATGAGTGGTTTACTGTTCAAAGATCCTGCACAGGAGTGCAACTACCTGTTTTATGCCACAAAGTAAGATCCCACTAGTTGTAAATAAGTGCTACTGGCAGCTTAAAAATGACTGAAAACTTGAGTGGGAGGAATGCAGGAGCTTTTCTGTCTTTGAGGAATAATGAGATACTTGCAAAAGGCATATCCATTCCAATTGTTCACAAATCAAATCAAAGATCAGGCTTTCTCTGTTTCATAACTGCTTTTAAAATGAAGCAAATTACATATGTGAGAACCTTCTGTATCCAAAATCTGATTCCGTGCACATGGGCATGCATATACAAATATGATGAAAATATATACAAATACAGTGAAAAATTAAGTTAGTAACTCTGCACCCAGTTTGAGTAACGCAGAACTTGAGCATTAATTATGCTCTCTGGCGTGTATACATTACACTGCCATATCTCAGTATGTGGCTGAATGCTGTTGTGGAAAAGGCTTTGTTCTGCTTGAACAGAGGAGGTCAGGGCCAGAACTGATAGACATATTCATTGTGATTTTAAAGTAAACCACATTTTCTAGCTTTCTTCTGCTCTCAGACCAATTATAAATCTACTACATCTGTTAATGTGATGAACAGTGAACACTTGTCAGTCCCTATATTTCCTTTGCAGTTCCTGTCTGCATTTGCCATTTGAATTTGGCCCCCACTTTTAGGAGTCATCAGAGAATCTGAGCTCTTTGGGAGGGCTTGGACAACGTGGCTGCAGAGAGAAGATGCCAATCCCACAGGCTTTTTGAGTAGCCTGTCTCAGAATGTGTAGGGGCAGTCATCCAAATTGGGTTTTAGCAGCTTTTAGCCTTTTGGTTCAGAAGCTTCGTTCTTTTAGTTTATTGAGTCAGATAACGCCCCGACTCACCGTGCCCCCCCCCCGGTCCTCACCCCTTCATGGTAAGATAACTGTTCTTTTACTGGTCTTTTTCAGTTATGGGATTTATAATAAATAAAGAGGGAAAACAAAATAAATTGTTGTCCCCACTTTACCTTAGCTATTCCAGTGACTATTTGCTGTTTTAAGGCCAAGTTAACACAGGATTTAATTTCCTGTGTCAAAAATTTAAAGCTGTATGGAGAACTAGGCTGCACTGCGGTGAAATCCACAAGCTGAAAAGGACCTTAGAACTCTTCTGTGTTTCAGTTTGCTTGTGGAACGAGTTGCTATCCTCTTTTCTGTTTCTTACAAATGTAGCTTTAGACATCTAAAGCAGAGATAGTAGGGGTTAAGATGGCTGATGTGGGCTGGGAAAAGTGTAACTCAACCATGAGCGTATCTTTTATTTAAGGCTGATTACACAAGACTGTCTTCTGGGTTGACTACTGCCCAAAGCTTTTTGCATTGTGACATTCACACCTCATCCTACCCATAAGAAGGCAGTCTCCTCTATGTCTTCTGTTGTGAACATAAAGGAAAGTTCCTCCTCTGGAAGAATTCTAGGATTTATTTAGTACCCTCTTGTACCGTTCCAGGCATTTTTCATAATATCGTATCAGATATGGTAGAAGAAAGAAGATTTCATCCAGTCTCTCTAAAATTAACATTGCACATAAATAGCATTGATTGATACTTACTGTCAAAAGTATATTTAAATATAGTACAGGTAGCATGATTAAGTCAATATTCCTGTGAGTATCTCCTGTTCATTTTTTGTGCATTTAAATCTTAACAGTTGCATCTTCCTGTAGATGCCTGTAGTTTCACACACTCAATTTTTAGTGATTTGGGGCAGGTTTTTTGGTGGGCTGGATTTTTTTTTGGGTTTTTTTTCCTCTTCCCCCTCAAGCCCCCTCCATCTGAATGCCTGTATCCTTTTCAGGCAACTTTGGTACTTGCAACATACTAAAATAAGGTTGAAGAATTTGCAGTTCTTGTTTTGGTTGCAGACCACTTTTTTTTTTTAAGCTACATTAAAGAACACCTGCAGAGAGTGACTGAGATAATAGATGTCTCCCACTCCCCACTTCATAATGTAGGAAAAAGTGTTTATTTTGCTTTTCTTTCTTGCTTGTTTAGCACCTTAGAAATATCAGGAATGTCAAGTCTGGTCTTTCCTGTTATTTTGTTGGCAGACTCTTGAATGACTCTGTAAATGAGGAGTTCTCTCAGGCCTCAAAAAAAAAATGAGTATGCTCTTTATCTTTAGAAAGAACTTTTTTGGTCTGAGTGTCTTCAGTAAAATAGGGGCAGGTGTGTGTCTATCTTAGAAAATTGAGTTAGTCTGAATAAAAATTACTCTTTTATTAGAATTCTCTTTCTTGGACATAATTTTTGTTTGAGTTTTTTGTTTGTGTTTTTTCTGGGTTTGTCTAATTTGAAAAAGTGGGTGTTTTTATTCTGGGTTTGCTTTATCATTTTTGTTTTTCTTAATGTGCTTTCAAAATTTCTATTTTTTTATAATGTGGAAAAATAATGGGGAAAGAAGCAGAACGAAGCTGTTAAAAAAAAATCCTTTTCTTCTGCTAATTTGTCTTAAATCCCTGAATTATCATAGCTTATGTTGTCTTACACTGCAAATCAGTTATTATTGTACTGTGAAACCAGAAAAATAGCTTAAGTGATTGATGTGGAGATGGATGCTTTAAAAAAAACAAACCTACAGCTATCTTGCTAAATCATGACAACCTAATAACTTGATGCCCTGTGCCTCTCTCCATGAGAGCTTAATGTGCTTTCTGAAACTGAAGGCCATCTGTGTAAATGTGGTTGTGAAAGCGCCTAAACTGCAGTGTTAGAAAAAGGAAGGATGATGGACTGTAAATCAGTGGGAACATAAAACCCATCCGGGGTGTGAACTGGTTGCTTGAATGAAGAAACAGCATAATTGATAGTGAGCTCTGCTTTTGGATACAGTTGCTGAGTTGGAAGATGTGGAAGAAATTCCAGTTACGCTTAAACGTATGTGCATGTATTTTCCAGTTCTTCTGTATAAACAAATAGTAAGTAGGTGGGCAGATCAGTGGCTTCCAGATCATGCAAATATATGGATTTTGGTGGAGCTGGGAAGGAAGATTGACAAAATGAATGCAGTGATATTTCCTTTGAATGTAAATGGTGTTCTCAAAGTAGTGACAACAAATAACTTAAAATGCAAGATTGAGTTTTTCTTTTAAAATATTTCATATGAGTGGAAAATAAACCAAAACAACTCAAGAGCATGAAGTTAACCTCTTAAGAGAGTTTTAGAGGAAATGGTTGAAGCAAGTATCTGAAAGAAAACCCCATAAATTAAACCTCAGCTGCATTATGCCAAGGAGATGTGGGCAGTCCTATGCTGGAAATAGTGAGCACAGTTAATTTTTAAGCTCTGTGCAAGTGTGTGTTACAGTTGTTCGAACAGTTTGAGGATGGTTTTTCAGATCATCTCTTAAGCAGTTGTTTCCTGGGTAAACATCTAGAGAACAGTCAGAAAGAAGAGTCAGTTCTCCTGGGGAAACTGGAACAGCAGTGTCCTGAACATAGTGATGAGAGCAATCATCGATCAGATACCGGAACGATGAATTGGAAATCAGAGAGAATTGATCAGAAATCAGAATTGGTGATCAGAACAATAATACTGTAGCTTTTCCACTGAACTGTGTAGCTAGGGCTTTGGGAGAAGAGTGATGATATTGGTTTGGTTTGGGGGTTTTTTTGTGACTGTGGTATGTGCAAGTTCCAGGAGCTTGGGAAGTGTAAAGTCTCTCAGTCAGTCACTGAATGGACTCCAATGCCTCCTGTTAAATTTGCTGGTTTTCAAGGTGTTTCCATCCAAAGTCAAGTTAATCTTGATCTTTGATAAAATTCCTTGCTAGTGTTTTTTTCTCTTTTCTAGGTAAAGAAATTAAAAGCCTTTGATGGAGATGTATCAAAACTGTCTCAAGCTGATTCCTTCATGTATTTACTAATCCAGGTGCCAAAGTAAGGAGACAGTAGGTTTATTCTGTTCACGATTAATGTTCTCTTTTTGCTGTCAGTTCTAAACCTGTTTATTTGTGTGCTCCAGCTACGCTCTTAGGATTGAAGCCATGGTGTTAGAGAGGGAGTTCTCACCCTCCTGTGCTTCTCTACAGGATGACATGAAAATTATAAGACGGGCCACAAAAGGTAATTAAGCATGTTGGGACATGCATAATACTCTTGTTTTTGTTAACAGGTTAATTAGTCTGCATTATGAAGGCTAGAGCTTGAATTTCAGGTACCCTAGTTATTAAAAGGAAGCTAACTCCCCTCTGACAAAAGCCATCAGGGCGTGCCTGGCGAATCTTTCCTTCCAGAAATCAGAAATCTGGAGACTTTGGACACACTAGCAGAGAATTCATGACCAAAGCTTACAAGCAGTGTATCTGAAACTGACAGAAGCAAAGGTGCCCCTGGCAAAATTAGGATAAATTGTCTTTTGAGTACATTTTGTTCATTCATGCATCTCTCAGATCGAATGTGGTGTTAAACCTCTCTGCTCACTCAGAGATCCAGAAAAATCACTGCAGAGTTTCCAGCTTTCTCTGTATGCTGCTGTTTTTTAAGATGGCAGCATTGATGGGCTAAAAATATGTATTGTACAGACTTCATACTATTGCTATTCCTTTGTTCTCTGGTGGTGTTCTCTGTGTTTCTCTACATTTCTCTTGTATTCTTTAACTTTCACAAGTTTGGAAATGCTGCAGCTGATTACTCATACAGTAACCTGGTGTCTTCTGCTCTGCGGGAAAAGAGTTTATTTCCCTGTTTCAGTTAAACAGTTTCAAATGCCTCAGGTGCCTGTTTGTCCTGCTCCTCTATACAAAATTCCTATCTCATGCTGGCAGTTTTTGGACAGGCTGCTAGAGCACTGTTTACACTTCTAGTAGTAGAAATACTCAACTGTGAGCACCAGTACTTAGGATCAGCATTTCTAGTGAAGGGAAAGGTGAAAGAGCCTGGTGTGTTTCTCCCACCAGTGGGGATGGAGCTAATTGTTGTTAACTCAGAAGAACGTGCTTTGGCTTAGGCTGGGGCTGTAGTGGCCTTTTACTGGGATCTCTTTCAAATCATTGTTCTTTGTGTTTTGAGCAACAGACATATGTGAGGGAACATGTTATGTATAAAAGCAGACGCACCCTATTGTCCTTCATGTCCTTCACCCAGGACATCTGTGAACTGATGGATTCATTCCCTCCAGAGGAGACTCTTTGATCTCCAGCTCCTGCATCAGGCCAGTCATGCAAATCAGACTGACTGAGCTCTGTTTTCAGTCCACTTGTGTCATGTGCTCTTCTCCATTAGGTCTTTTACTTCAGGGTTTGTTGATAGCCTGAAGTTGTTTAGGAATTATGTCTACTTCTCTATTCTATCTCCTATGTTTCTTTCCTTTTAATTAAGATGAGAGAATATTTACTTAAATTCTAATGCTGATGATCACTAAGGGTTAGGATGGTCTAAATAGCCTGATGGATTCTCATCTAGCCTGCAGATGGATGTACCTCATAGTGACGCTGAGCAAGCTCTTACTATGCAAACTCTTCAGAAGTCGCCTTCTCCTCTTGGCCTTATGAAATTTGGTATCCTCTTTTGTATTCTCTCCTCTTTCTTCCTCCTCACTTCATCACCTGTAGCTGCTTAGATCAAAGGTTATTTAATTAGTTCTATGTTTGTAGACTGCTAATACTGAAATCCAAAGATACAAGGGTTGTCTGCTTCCAAAATGATAGATTAGTGTATTGTGTTGAGCAGTTAAATGCAGGGTAAATTAGAGAATGTCAACTTTGAAGCAAAATAATTTTAAAAACTATTTGCACTGCAGTCAAAAAGATTCCACTTTTTATGATGTTCATCAGTGTAAAATATAGTACCTCACACTAAAACCAGCTCATGTTATTTTTCTTGCTGTATGGGCACTTGCAGAGTTCGAGCTATTTGGTTTGCTGTGCCACTTGAGTAATGATAATTCATTAACTCTTTATAGTTCTGAATTTCTGTCTTCTAAGGCAACCCCTCTGGTGACTTTGAGGCACACGTGTTGTTTTGTGTTCACTGAGTGGCTGGGTGAAAAGGTGTACAAAGTCAAATAGAGCACTCCTATGCATATTGCAAAAAAATGGAAATGCAGTTTTATTCCATTTGATTTTACATCACACTGATGTAAACTTGGTGCTAAATCATTTTTTATGTGACTGAAGTAAAATAAATGCTGCCCTGACTTGGTTGCCATACAGAAATAAAATGATGACTCATAGTCAGAGTGGGCTGAGCAACGAAGATTCAAACGTTGCCTGTGTAACTTTTCAGGCCTGATGGCTAAGTCTCCCAAAAAAAGAATAATTGCCCAAAGCCCAGTCCTGGCAGATGGCAACTGGATCCTGCAGGGTGCAGAACATTTGCCTCATGCTGGAATTAGTAGGTGGTGAGGACATGCAACCACTTGCATGAGACACTTTCTGCATTGCAGGATTAGGCCCCAAACGCTTTAGTAGCTACTGAGGGTTGCCTTGGAAATACCACTCTTGCTAAGCTGAAGTCTGAACTGTACTTGAGGCTTGTGAATTTGAATTGTATAGTACCGGTTTTTTCCCCACAGTTTTTTGCAGTTTCTCATTAAAATAATAAAAGTGTTCAACTTTAAAAGCTTGAGATGAAGAGGAGTTTAGTAGCTGACTGTGTATTTCTAAGCAAACAGTTGCTAGACGACAATGTTCTTGTTCCTTACAGAGTTAATGACTTGTGAGGAATTGCATTCCATATTGCACTTGGTCCTTCAGGCTGGGAATATCATGAATGCGGTAAGTGACATCTAAAATGGAGATGGCTGATTGATCAAACTTCCTTGTTAGTATTGCAGTCTGTTGATGTCATGCCTCAGCTGTTTGCTCGTTTCTTTTTAGGGAGGTTATGCTGGCAACGCTGTTGGATTTAAACTGTCATCTCTACTCAAGCTGGCGGACACAAAAGCAAACAAACCTGGGATGAGTCTGCTGCATTTTGTTGCTCTGGTACAGAAAAAATACTTTGCTGGTATAAGCAACTGCTACAAATGTACAGCCATAAATGATAGACAATAGAAGGGACCGTGCACCTCAGAAAAAGCAGCTTTTTTTACAGCTTTGATCCTAATCTTCACCTTTCTTTTCCTGCTGAAAAACTCACCAATTTACCTATGTCTGGCCATCCTATCTAGAAATCCATGGAAACGTTTATTCTTTTACGTAAAAGCTTGCCTTCATCGAACTTACTCTTTGTAGCTTTTCTCTTACTGTCTTAAATCCTTATGCTGTGGAAGTGGCTTATCTTGATAAATATTCTTTTCAGTCTTCCTGTTGAATCTTTTGAGCACTGTTTTTGGTAGAGGGTTGTTGTTTTGAATTTTTCCTCATTGACTGAGCTGTATTTTTAAAGCTGCTGCAGGCTTTTTTTCAAGTTGTTTGTCCTTCCTTTCAAATGCCTTCAGTTTGGAAGGGAGAGAATTTAAATGCTTCTGCCTGTGACTTTGGTTATTTGTGTACAAACTGGCTTAACAGATTTCCAGTCAGCTCACACTAGGGTATTAATTGATGTTTGTGCAGGAAACATTGTATCTGCTCAAACAATGGGCATCAGTAAATTGCTCTTTCCCTGACATCCCCCATTAATATATGTGGCTTGTGTTCACTGGCAGGAGCAGCTATTATTGCACGCTGCAAAACGGAAGCCGTTGTTTAAAATTTCCAGTTCTGATCCCTGCCTTTTGTCGAGGAGTGTCCTCTGCTCAATTGTGTTAGGATTGAAAGGGAAGAAAGCCAGTGCAGGAGAGAAACCTTCCTCCCCTCAACACCACACACCCTCCCTCCACACATACACACACACACACACTTTCCAAAGGCTTTAGAATGGGACTTGGGGACTTTGCAATGGTGGTGGAATGTTAATGGGTTGTGTGTTTTGGTTTTGTTCTGTTTGTTTCAGGAAGCCCAAAAGAAAGATGCTGCTCTTCTCAACTTTTCAGAAAAAATTAGGGATGTTCATGATGCTGCCAGGTAAGTCAAAAGCAAACTGAGAACTTACGGTTAGACTGTGACTTGGGATTCTCTTATTTGGGAAGCAGTGAGGCTTATTCTGAGAAATCTTGGCACAAAAACTGAAGATCTTTACAAATGTTTACTATAGCTTTGAGGGCTTCATTTCCATTTACTAGCAGAAGTATGCCTGCAATGTGCCTTCAGGTATGAGGGTTTTTTATTACATGATCTCTGTAGGTTTTTGGTAGTTTTGTCTCTCAAATACATGTGCATGTATGTCATTTTAAGGCATTGAACTAAAAGCATGTAACTTTTTCCTTAAACCCATCTTCATCTGTGTCCAAGCAGACTACAGTACTTTTCCAAATTTGGTACCAGGTGCAATTACTCTCCCTGGCTTCTGTTTAAATGCTTTTTGATATTTCATTAGCTTTTCCATTTTCTGTCTTGCATGGGAAATCTGAAAGGTTTGGAGCTCTGTATTGTTTTCATCTTGAAGTCTCTAGCAGCATAATTTTAAACTGAATCTGATTTATACCCTAATAACTGTACTTGCTTTTGTGAGACAGTAGCTGGAAGCTAGCAGTGCTGGAGTTCTATTCCCAGTTTTGCTGCTTCCATACTCTGGAGCTTTGGGCAATCTATTCACATTCTTTTCCCAGCTGTAAAATGGATCCAATCTCTTAAGATCTGATGCAGAGTTAAGGAATGTCTGCAAAGGACTCTGAAATCTTCTGAGGAAAGGAGTGGCTGTGGAGTTAATCAGAAAAATTTTTGAGGGACCACCTGTGTGGCTCTCTGCCATCCAACCCACACACCTTTTTGGCAGTCTGCCACGTGGCCTGCTGGGGAACGTAGTTTCCCTCGGCATCCAAGCCCCCTGGCAAACAGCAGGGGAACAGGCAGAATCCCAAACCTGGTGATGCTTTTTCTAACCACGTTGTTCTTTGATCACATTTGTTAATGCTGAACATCTGTTGTAACTCATGCTGAGATCTATTCAGAGAATGCACTCTGTACAGGAAAATGAAACAAAATGAAATACATGTCTCACCACTGGGCATGAGGAAGATCATTATTAGAGACAACTGTCATGTACAAGTTGCTCATAAATCCTCCCAATTAGAGCATGTTAAAACAACTGCCATTATGTTCTCTATTTTTTATTGTCTTGCCTTTTTTACTTGTAGGCCATCCTCTTCACAGGGAGAAAAATACAGCCTATATCTTCTACTGTTTTTCTTATTTGCAAAAACATCCATGATCTGCCCAGAACAGGGAACTAGCCTTTGCAGATTAAGTAAGCAGAGAAAAAACAGCACACGTTGTATTTATTCATCTGTGTGTGCACTGACAAACTTATGCACACTGTCACCATGTGCACTTCCATCAGCCTGCCACAGATTCTTCAGCTTTGCTGTTTTAAAATCACGCTGCTGGTGAAATGACCTTAGTTAGGAGCATGTGTACAGTTGTTAATTTTTACCATTTTGGAAACTCTGGTGCTTCCATTCCTTGGCAGAGTTCAGTTCTCTCGTGAAGGGAACACTATAGATTTAGAAGCACTTACCTTCAAAGTGACAGAGACTTGGGTGGGAGCTCCCATTGTATGGAATGTGGGTCTCCCAGGATAAAGCTTAGATTACATCGGATCAGAGCTCTTTCCTGTCTCCAGTTTCTGAGGAGCATCTCTGCTGCTGGTATGTGGTAGAAGGGTGAAATGTTACAACTGCTGGGTTGAGACTGTTTAAGTTGCATTGCCATGACTTAGAAGAATGTAACATGCAGTTTCATGATGTCAAATGCTACTGCCAAAATGGGCAGTCCTGGCTGACAGTCCCTTGTTGACCCCCTTTTTGTGCCAGCTGCTGCACTGGAACAGTGATGACATCAGCTGTACCAAGCAAATGATCCCTCTGGAAACAAATGGGGTTTTTTTCCTTTTCTAGGTTAATTTTCAGTACACAGATATGGCTGGCCATTTAGAAGACGGGTGCAAGCACAAGCACCAGGGAGAGAAAAGTACACCTGGTCAGAGGCAGGGCAGCATTACCCTTTCTCCTGGTGAGGTTGGGTAGGACAGGCTGGAGTTAATTGTGAAACCACACCCCATGGGAATCTTTTCAGGTTGCAAATAAGAAGAAATGTGCTTATCTCTATCCTAACTTTCAGTGTCTGCTCTGGAAAGATTTTCTGAACAGGCAGGTCTTGTTTGATAGCCAGGCTGCACCTCATGTTAAACATCTATTTTTGAAGCACATTGTGACTAACCTATGGGCAAATCAATCCTCCTCAATAAGCATTCTCTGTATGTGCTCTTTTTAGGTTATCCATTGATCATGTGGAAGCAGAGCTCCACTCACTGTCTTTCAAGGCAAAATCTGTTAAAGAAAGCATTCGGCGAGATCCAAAACTCTTTCACCAGATGGAAAGCTTTCTCCAGGTCGGTAGGGTATCAGTGTTACTAATGCCTGAATACAGGAGCATGCCTCAGCTCAATGAAATTTGTGTGGACATGTTAATAACAGAAGCACTGTTTTAATATGTCTGCCCTATCAGTTGTACAAAGGTGTTCCAGCTACATGCTGTTTGTCAAGTAAGAGTGTTGGAAGGACCATGTTTTTACAGGGAGGGATACTGAGTGTACATTGCCTGAGGCTTGTTAGGCAAGCGTGCTTGATGCCTGTGAAATGACTGATGAAGATCAGTAGTTAAAATATAAGACAATTTGAACTAGTCTCTAGTTTTGTACTTCACAGCTGCCCAAAATAGGGTACCTGCGTGTTATGTTATACTGGAGCATGTCAGTTTAGCTGAGGCTGTGCTATGCATGTGAATCCTGATTGTTGGGTGACTTGAGTTGTTAGAAGCTGGAAGGTTAAGGGGACTGTTCGCTTTGCTAATTTATCCTTAGCACAGAGTGTGTTATTCTGAGCCATGCCATTACTTCTGGGTGGGTTCTCCTTTTCTTCTTTAGTACTGCAGTGACTTTATAGACATGAATGTGCATAGCACTTAACTTTGAAGCATGGTTCTTGGTATTTTCTGAGTATGTGGTGATGCCTGAAGAAATGTTTATGTACTTCAGTTAAATGATTTTTCTGCTTCACGCTATAGGTAATTACTAAAAGCCAGAAAGCAGGTGTTGATCTGGAACTTAACCTGCCCTGATTTTCAACTTGCAAATGTAGTTAATAGTCCCTGCAGTCTTTCAGGAGATGAGAAGTTGATGAAGAGAGGGGCGGGTTAAGATTGAAATACCTGTCCTCGTTCACTCTGAATTATTGGCTTTTATTCATTGCATCCAGACTCTTTAATGTTATGTTCTAACATGTTTGGGATTTTAAAAAATTTAATAGCTGGTTTTATGTAACACTACAACCTTGTTTAGGCCGCATTCCAAAAGAAATGTTGGGAAAAAAAATCATTTTACACATGCATACCTTACATAAACACTTCCGGTTTTTGTTCCTAAATTACAGGTGATAACCAAGCTGATTTGAAAGTCAGCTTTCATTATCTCATCCTCATGAATAAATTACTAAAATATGTGGGAGGAACTAATTTTCTATGTATGCTTTTATCAATTGTCCCGTTTATCATTAATCCAGGTTTTTAAAAGACTAACAAGTAAGATTTGTTTCTACCCTACTGGCATAATTTGCCAAGTAACTTTGTGGCAGCAGGGTTGCCTTAAAGAGTCACCAGGGCCTCCAGCTGCCTATTCCCACCCTGATGCTGCAGTATCAAAAGTATTTAGGTGATCATGAGTCAGACAGTGGCAGAGAACAGACTTTTCTGACATTTCTTCCTGGGTTACCTTGAGCCACTTGTGGTTTCAGATCTGGGATTCTGCGAGGATGGGAGTGAATGGCTGGTCATGCAGACAGGGGAGACGGGGGCAACTGCTGAAGGTGTTTTAAGCAGTTCTATTGCTCAAAGTCTAACCACAGCCATATTCACTTCCTCCTGAGAAATCCAGTAATCTACTCCAACCCTGTCTGTATAGCTCTACAATTATAATTTAAAGTGTTACTTTATGGGGATGTTTTCTGGGTGCCTTAAAATATACGTATTTCCAGTAGTTCCTTACCTTTATGGTATGAAAACCTTTTTTAATGTGGTCTAGGGTCAGCTTAGGAAGGAGTTGATTCTGTGATGTATATCTGTGAATTTACCTATGTGGGCTTTGGGAAAAAGAGGATTTTAATCCATTTATGCTTAGTTGAAAGTGGCAGGGGAAAAAAAAGAGAAAATAGGGCATGTGGAGCTTTCAAGGAAACTCAGAAGTGATCTGTCACTGTCCTGGGCTCTGTAACAGCACCTAGGCTGGCAAATTAATTTCCTCAGCTTCTAATACTTATGTGACCTGTTGTGCTTTTAATTTTTCTGTCTGATTTATGCCATACACCTTTGTTGATATAGTTTGCTCTAAGACATCTAAAGGAGCTTGAACACCAGAAACGAGAATTACAAAAGGAGGGAAATGCTCTCATTGACTTTTTCTGTGAAGACAAAGAAACAATGAAGTTGGATGAATGCTTCCAGATATTTAGGGACTTCTGCGTAAGATTCAACAAGGCTGTTAAGGTAAGAGCACCAAGAGATACTTACCTGATTCCAATAGATACTAAATTAAAGGGGTTTTTCCTGCTTAAAGGGCATTTTGTATCTTGTGGTTTTTGATATATTGGCTCAAATGGCTACAGCAAGCTGCTGTCTTGTGGGCATTCCTTGCCAGAAGCCAGGTGGGAAATGGTCCTTTTGCTCAGCCCCGTGTGCAGTCCTGCTGCTCTGCAACATTGAGATGACAGGTCAGGGCAGTTTATTGGCCTGTTTATAAGTGTACTCCTTCCCTCTCTTTTGGTGAGGGGATTGGTGGTCGCTAAGCTCGATAGCAAAAACAGATTGGACAGATTTCCTAACTAGCACTCGCAGTTCTGGCCCTGAACTGATAACGTTAGATCACCGGAATGGTCTTGAGATGTGGCACCAAGTTACATGGGCATACCAGCCCAAATCAGCACTAGCTCAGGCTCTCCATTGCCCTCTTTCACAGGACCAGACACACTTTGCCAAGTAGAGTAAGGACCATGTCTCCTCTACTTCAAATGCGTTTTGTAGGTGAAAACTCAAGTAATTAAACAGCCCTACTGTACAAAGATAACCTCATCCCCAGAGTAACCATTTGTTTGCTAAGTATCGTGGATTGGTCCCAGATAATTCAGAAAGTTTGCTTGGGTGAAGGAGTAGATAGGCATTGGTTATGGTTTTGGTTCAGTAAAAACTGTTGTTACAAATATTTTTAGGCCTTTAAAAATAGCATGAATTAGATGGATCCACTCATTTCTTTGTTTTTCTGCCTTATGCAATCTGTGTTTGACAACACTTTGCATAAGAACTTTAGTCAGAAAAGAGTGAACAGCTGTGATTTATAGCATACTGACAGGATGTTCAGCTACCATGCCTGTTGTACCGTTAGCTTACTGCCCTTTACCTCCTGACGTAGCATGTAGTTACGCATGAGTGTGAACATGATACAAATATATAACACCAAATGGTGGTTACTATTGCAGAACTTTTAGTGAGATCATACATACCTGTTCAATTATTTGGGTTTGGGAATTTAATTCATAGTCACATGTCCATCATTCTGAATGGTTGTTGAACAGCTATTACTTCAAGGTCCAGTGGGGATCTTTCTTTCTCTGTAGTAAGTAGTTACACTCTAAAAATGTCAAATTGGTCTTTTACTAGCAAATCATAGAATCATTGAATGCTTTAGGTTGGAAGGGACCTCAGAGACCCTCTAGTTCCAACCCCCCTGCCATGGGCAGGGACACCCTCCACTAGATCAGGTTGCCCAAAGCTCCATCCAACCTGGCCTTGAACACTGCCAGGGATGGGGCTTACACAGCTTCTTTGGGCAACCTCTTTCCAGTGCCTCACCACCCTCAGTAAAGAATTCCTTCCTGACATCTAATCTAAACCTACCCTTTCCCAGCTTGAAGCCATTGCCCCTTACCCTATCGCTGCACTCCCTGGTGAGCAGTCCCTCTCCCACTTTCCTGTAGGATGCCTTTAAGTATTGGTAGGCTGCAATAGGGTCTCCCCGGAGCCTTCTCTTCTACAGGTTGAACAAGCCCAACTCCCACAGCCTGTCTTCACAGGAGAGGTGCTCCATCTTCCTGATCATCTTCGTGGCCCTCCTCAGAGATTTGCTGCTTATGTATTTTGTAGGGATTACCCTCTGTCCTTACAAAATTAACAGAACAGTTCAGAATAAAGGTTGCAGTTCTAACAAATGAATGTGATGTGTGGACAGCACAGCCAGCAGTCTAAAAAGGTGGTTTATACCACAGTAGCCATGTTGCACATCTTTCAAATGTTGTAACTTTTTTGGTCATGTCTATGTGTGTTTAAAACAATTTTTTTTCCCTTCATTTGAATAAAATCTCCTGAAACATGTTTTGGGGAGATTAAAATGTTCCGTGTCTAATATGGAATAATAATGTCTACAACTATTTTTAACCATTTCTCTTTACAATGGGATATTTAAAGCCGAGCTTTAATATTTGGCAACAATTCATCCTGTAATTCCATACCTGTGAAAGAAACCTCCCTGCCACAGACATTTTTCCTGAAATGCAAGTTGGTTTGTTTGATTTTTCTCTTTTTCCTTTCTTAGCTGTTCAGGTTTCTTGGGTCTCTAATGCATTTTATCTTTCAGAGCCCACTGTAGTCTCAAATCCACTTTAAGAGGTGTAGATTAACCCGTTCATCAAAAAGAGCTTCAGCATTAGGCTTTTGTTTACTGAAAGCTTTCCGGCACTTTTTCTAGTTGTGCAGCTCTTTTGTTGTCACATCAATGGGAAGATCAAACTAGACAGTGCATCAGACAAATATAGGTGTGTTTTTTTTAAACAGTGACAAATATAGGTGTGCTTGTTTAAAACAGTGTGTCATTGCTCAGAATAGATTTAACAGCATACTGGGAATTTATGTAGTTTTGGAAACCTCTGTCAAGGCTAGTCTCCCCCCTTTCTTTTGCTGCAGCTGCACTGGCTTGGGAAAGCCAGGTTCTCCATTTCAAAAATAGCCAGGAAAATTTAACCGGAGGCTCAGCTAGATTAAATCTGAAGCCCAGAGGTGACAGTTGAAATGTTGATATTCGTGGTAATTTTCTGCTAATGATCTGAGTGAAAAGGTGTTACCGTGTTGTCTTTCAAACGCAAGCTACCTCTTTCTATGGCTTCCTGAACCAAACCCCCTCAGCTGAGCTGACGAAATCTCCAGCCTGCCCTGGGCAACTTTGTGCAATAGTTGCCAATTTTTTGAAGCCAATAGTGAATGTGAGATCCAAAACTGGAAGGAGGCATTGATTAATGGTCCTCCAGCGGTGTCAGATGGTGTCTAAGTAAGGATGATGAGGCATTATGTAAACTTTTTTATTTGCCTTCATATGCAATTAAATGATGTCTTTTTGCAGAATTCCCAGTTGGTCATGTTGGAGCCAGAGGGAAGCAGCACCCCAGAGAAACTGCACTTGCTGAGGAACAATTGCAGTTGTAATAAGGGAGGATGGAAGGAACACAGGGGCTGTGTCCTTGTCAGACAAGTTTGTCTTAAAATATGAATGTAACGATCAGTTAGAGGTTTAGTCATCTCATAAAGCTTCAGATTTAGTGGAGACTTGAAGCTTTCCATCTTAGAGCAGGAACTCTTTGGCTGGACTTGTTACCTACCATGTTTTGGAAGGTCACGTTCTCAGGCTCTGCAAGGACTTTTATTTTTTTCTTACGCCATCCAGACTGATGTGTCACCACCATTAGCAGTGCAGGGCCTGCTCCCCGTACAGTTAATGGTTGCCATGGTGATTTCACGTGCCTGTACTGGGAGTTGGAGGAGGGTGATAGCAGTAGGATCTAACTCTGGGAAGAAATAAAGGAAAAGATACAGGAGTGTGCCTTGTTCTCATGCATAGGACACTGCCTTCTGAAACACCTATTTGTGCTTTTCCTCGTCAGGAAAACAGGGAACGAGAGATCCAGGAACTTCATAATCTTCAAAGGCGAAAGGAGCTGGAGGAGAAGCGTCGATCCTGGGCAGCTGGAGAGCTGGGGAGCTTTGGGCGGAGCAGCAGTGAAAATGATGTGGAGATGTTGGCCAAAAAGGGACTTGAGGAATTTCTTCCCTTCTTGCAGCAGAGACCTCAGAGCCCTTCATACAGAAACACCAATTCCAGACGCTCTCGGCTTTCCCTGGGGATTACTGCAGACAGGGAGTTACAGAGCTTCCTGGAAATTTCAAAAGATGAGGATCCAAACAAATTTAACAGCCTTCCCCGTGCAAACACCCGACAAGCAAGACCCAGCACAGCCTGGACTGAATCCAAAGAAACGAGAGATCTCAACCTAAATACCTTGAACTTACACCAACAGTCTGAAACCAAAGTGAACAGCGGTGGCCTACTGCAGGTGCCACCAGCTCAGTCCAGTCACTTTAGTGGCTCAGCTGGTCCTGGTGCCCGTTACTCACAGAGGAGCACCGACTACAACACGCACGCTTCCAATGTGTCCTGCGAGGAGTCCGCAGATATAAACGCTCTGGCCCTCGAAATTGAGGAACGTGAACTTGTTAAAGGTTTGCGTAAGTTTGATATTCAAGGAGCAAAGCCTGCAGATGATACACCTTTAATATATTTAGAGGATGCTGGTGGCACAGACTTGGAGACTCTAGATGATCTCAGCTTTCACTCCCTTAGCACTGCTGATGACGACCTGCCTCCAGCTTGCCGCAGTTCCAGAGACGCCCACGACCACAAAGCCAAGTGCAAGAGTGAAGCTTCAGAGCCCAGCAGCAGCAGCCCCGTGTCTATGGATACTAGTGTTTCAGGAAGTAGGGAAGATGGGCCAATGTATTATGTGTCGGATACAACAACAGATTGTTCTTTGACTTTGGACTCTGAAGAGGGAAATGACTTTAAATCAGCAGGTAATGAAGTAAGAAGTGAGGCTCGCAAAGCACGCTCTTCTGGGAGTGATGCTCAGTACAGGGCTAGAACATTCTTCTCAAACCTGAATTCTGCTTCTGCCAAGGATCTGTCTCTTCACACTTCCACAAATGATAAGGACGATGCCAATAGCAAGCACACCCTTCCTAAAGAGAAGCCCATAAAAAATAAAGACCCAGCAGGACCAAAGAGAAACTCGCTGAAAGATAGATCTCCAAGCTCCTCAAAATCCAATGGCACTCGCCCTAGCCACACAGCTCCTTCCAGACCTGTAAGAACTTTGAATGCCTCTGAGAACGAAAGCATGAGGAAGGTGGTGCCTATTTCTCGGTCAAACAGAGGACCGAGCAGCGTGAAAAAGCCAGAAGCCAAGCCGGCGCCTCGGGAAACTACTCCAGTGGAGAGTCGCCTGTCTCGTCGCAACTCTGTCCGAGGCACAACAGACACACTGCCAAGAAGCCCTTACAGGCATAGCATGTCAGTGGAAGAGCCAAAGTTACAAAGGGGCACCGTCACCTCAAGCAGCGCTCATTTTGAGAGGGACAGAGTCTCTCTCAAAAAGCCAAGTTCTAAACCTGTTAGGAGTAACGTCAAGTCAAAGATCGACGAACCGAAGATGTGTCGCTCCAGTGTAAAACCACAGACCCCTACAGATGACACCAAGGTTGCCACAGTCAGTGTTCCCAAAACACCATCTGCTGTCCCAAACTTTGCAAGGAATACAGTGGCTTCTTCTTCAAAGCGTGCAAAAGTGGATCTGTCCTGCTCGTCCAAACCTCCAACCATCACAAGGTCTGTGTCCCAGAGGCTGCCTAAAGCAAAGCCAGCGGCGACCTCCGATGATCCGAGTCCAAAGGAGAACAGTGTGAGTACCTTAAAGAGAGCAAATAGTGCCAGAGTGGTTGGAAGAAGCATCCTGCAGGGAGAAGCTGTCAGCACTAAAGTAGAGCCTGCACCAAAGGAGCAGGGAACAGTGGAGAAGGCCTCTCTTAAACTGAAAGATGCGAACCGGACCACAATTGGTAAAATACTGAAGCCGTTACTGAAATAAGGGAGAGGGTATTTTGAATCTTGGAATGTGAACACTTGTTCAAGCACTGGATGTCTGTAGTGAAATTCCTTAGAACAGTAACGTTGCGGATAAGCAACATGCTGTGCTCATTAAAGCATGGCACGCCGTTGGGAAAGGGCAAGTAGTTGTATTCTGGTCTATATCCTTTTTTAAGAATCTGAATGTATTTGAAGCTACTGTGATGGAATACCAGCGTAACAGCAAATCTTTGTGTATTTGTGAAACAGAAGGTCACCAAAGGCTTTAAAGAAGCTAAAGAAGATGAAAAGCTTTGTGACAGAAGACATGGATAAAGGCCAGTTTTTGTGTACATAAGATCCTTCCTAAGACTCAAGCCTTCGTGCTGGTTGGTTCCTTGTTTGATGTCAAAGTGAATCCTGTGGAACAGTCCTGAAAACCAACTTGGGTGATTGTGCTTTCCCTTGCTTTCAATTCCTTGGATTCAGGAACTCTCTTTGCCTGTTGCGAAGTCCATTGCTGGCAATTGGACACACTGGGAACTGCTGGCCAAAAAAATGGTAAAAGGGGACATTTGCTGTTTGTGGCTGTCCAACCTCACTGAAGAATTTATAGCATGTTTTATGAATGTGTCTGTGTGTCTGGAGAAGGCTTTCTGCTGGGCAGGAGGCTTACTCTCCAAGAATGTGGCAGCATAGTCTTGCATGCACAAGTAGGTATGGCTGTTGCTGCATCGAGCAGCACGGCTGGAGGCTGTGCCTGTTGGAAGGGCCCTCGAGTAACCACTGGGATGATGACTACTCCTGACTCGTTTCAGTCACAAGCAAACTTGCCAGCTTTTGGTCATACAGAAGTGCCATATATTTATGATACATATCAAGGATGTTTGCAGTTCAACTCTCGAAGGCTGCAATGTAGTGCCGAGCACTTTCTTACCATTCCATGTTTCCACTGGTTTATCTACTACCAAATTACTTGAATGTTGCAATGGTTCTGATTGAGCCATTAGTTTCCCTGCCGCCGCCTCCTCCTCTCCCGCTCCTTGTCAACATGAATATCTAGCATGAAACACAGAGCTTACGCATGACAATGTTTTTGTAACTTCCTTGGTTGCTTCAAATGTGGTTTTTAATGTTTAAAGACTTTAAAGGATTAATTAAACTAGGATTTGATAAGCTTTTTACAAAATAAAAGCACCTCTTTTTTCCTGCAGATGCAAATTTTAACTCCTGTCGGACTAAGGGACAGAGAACGAGGGAGAACTTGGTCAGCATGCTGTGCATCCTCCCAAGAGAAATGGACGTAGGTGGGGGAACTGAGCGCAGTTCTCCTGAGCATCCTATTTATAGAGATGCCTTTTTATTCACCTAGGAGTGAAGCCTCATTTAAGAATAAAATAAAAATTGAAGGGAAAAATCTCTTTAGACAAGTGGCATTGAAGTACTAGAGGTGTCTGCTCTATCCCTCAGCGCTGGAAGCATGTAATTCGGTGAGAATGAGCCATTGAATTGCTCACATGCTTCTCATGGGCTAGTATCAGGTACAGCTAGCTTTGTGTTTTGCATTTGGCAAGGGGCCTTTGGTTCTTCCCACGTACCAGCAAATCTCGATGCAGACATCATATCCAAACACCATGAAGTATTGCATAGGGCCTCTTGTTTGAGTCGGTCCCACAGGGAGGATTTATATAGCCCGCTTTTCGGCAAGGGCGAATTTTTCCTTGAAACCCTATAAGCTTTTTGGATACTGCCTTCCTTGCAGGTTAGATACAAAAGCAGCTCCCTTCTTTTTTGTATCTGTGCGTATGTATGCACATCTGCAAGAGGAGGTGATCGACCTTTTTTCCTTTTTTTAAAAAGTACAATGAAAAATTTTATTGGTAGCAAGCTTGAAAAATAATTTAAATGTGTTTGGAATATGTAAATAAATTTCTATAAATCCGTGTAAAAGAAAACTGAATGTATTTAATGGAACATTTATACATTTCGGAGTAACTCGGTAGTTTAATAAAGTTCCCATTTCACTGGGTATGAGGTTTGTACTTTCTCCTTCCTGTTACACTGTTGGCGTTTGTCCTGCAGATCTCAAGCAACTGGAGTCTGGGTGTTGGTGGCCGTGGGAAAGTCCAGAAAGGAAGGACTTTACGGCAGAAATCCCGGCCTCTGAAATGCTGGGCTTGTTTTCACACTGAGGCACGCACTCTCACTGCAGCTTCTGAACGCTTCTGAGGCGGGACTTTCTGCAGGGGTTTGGGTATCACACGGGAGGCATTCGATGGCAGATGCAGCGCTCCCTGTACGTGTTGTATGTTGTGGCCAAGACAAATGTTCGTGGCACTGACAAGTCTGGATCTGTTGCTATCTTCGTGCCTTTTAGCTTAGCACACTTTATTGAGAAATCCTGGTTATGACTCCCAGGACTCGAAATAAAGAGTAGCCTGTTTTGCAGGAGCAGGTGGTGCCTTTTACACCACAAGTCTGAATTTTTACGTTTCATCCCATTCTCGCGTTATTTTTCCTTTTTCACCGAGTACAAAAGAACATCTATTCAACAGAAAAAAGGCAAAAGCCAGCAAGCCCCCTTGTCCTCAGGGAGCACTTCCTCCCCTCTGCTATGGAAATGGTTTTTGGGCTGGAACTGCTGCTATCTGCAGACTTGTTTAGCCCCTGACTTTTCTTGTTTGGTGAGTGCGTCTCTCCCCCGTGGAGGGGCGAGCACCTGCTGTCTGCTGGTGCTGAGTGACGGCTGCTGGTGGAATCTACGTGGGAAAGCCCTTCACCATCAAAAGGTGTGTCTCAAAAGTTAATGTTTTTTTTAAACTTCATTTTTATTTCAAAAGGGTTTTTAATTACCAATTCATTATTTAAACTACTAGCTGTCAGAGGCAGTGATGCCCTGTGGGTTTCATTTCCCATGTCACGCGATTTTCCCAAGCGCGGGCAGGCCACAGGGCTGCCCTGCTCACAGTGGATTTTCAAGGAAGAACTGAGGTGGTTTCTCTGTCTTTGTTCTGCCGAACAGCCAATGCTTCTGAGTGTGACCGGGGGCAGAACGGAGGTGGCAGTGAAGGGGGGGAGCCCGGGGGACTGTGAGGCGATCTGGAGCTGTGGAGATGGAGAGATAGGGGAAAAGAGCTGTGGGAGTGAGAGGTGCTGATTCATACTTAGAGGAATTTAATATTCACATCTCATGTGGGAACTGCATACAAATGAGGGGCTCAGTGCTATCCCTCATTACAACAGCTCATTAAATTATCAAGACCGAAAGAGTTCCCATCACACCTCCCACAGTGTACAAGTCCGGACTATGTCGTTCAAAATAACCCATTCGTATCTTTCTAATCTTAGGGTACGTCTGCGTGGACGGATGCAGACAGCCACACGTTGGCTCCGACCTAAGGAGACCCGAGCCAGCTCCAGGGAGGTGTTCGGCGCATTAGCTCGGTGCTGACCCTGAGCTCGTATGCCAGGGCTGTAATTGCATCCCCTCAAGCCGGGGGCTCACTGCCTCTGGCTCGGTGCAGGTGCACGCAGCAGCGCTGTGGCAGAGCCGCCCTGGCTGCCTGCCCCCAGGAAGACCTGCCCTCCGAAAGCCATGGCCGCTGCTATACGTAATCCCTGAGAACGTAATCCCTGAGAGAGAGAGGCCCAGCTAAACACAGCTCCATTCAGATTTGGCTGCTCAATGTTTTCCATTAACTTGATACATGCTGTTTACATCCTACTGCCGCCAATGCCAGAGATAACTGCCTTGGGAACAGCTCCCTGCAGGTATTGTTAACAGCTGCTGAAAACAAAGGAGTTGGTTTTAGCCACGTCACTATCTAAATAGCCAGAAATACATTACTTTTTTATTACTTGTCAGCCAATAGTTAAAATTCCATCTTGTTTTCCTGGCTGAAAGATGCATTCTGGAACCCTTGCATGCTGTTAAAGCTGACGCCTGAGCAAATACCCTTGCAACTGTAAAAGAAAGTGACACTGAGGCAAAGGATCTATGAAGGGTTCTTGCTGTGTGTAAGAGTGCTCCTGTTCCCAGCCTGCAATTGCCACCACAGCATCAACTATTTGTGCTCAGAGACAATTGTTTCCAGTCAGTGGCTGGTCCTTCCCCTGCGGTTGGTTTCTGTATCTTTTTAGGCTGCAGGCTGAGATTGCAGGATATGCACTTAAAAAAACCAACACCAACAAAACCCCTCAAAAAAACCCAAAACACTCCCCTTCTCCCCCCACCCCATGAACTTCCACTACCATGGTCCTTTCTTTTTGCAAGTTTTGCAGTGACCAGGCTCAGCAAGGGGCTGAGCTCAGCAAGGGTGGCCAGGTCTGCACAGAGGGGAAAGAGTTGCCCGTGTTTCAGAGACCATTCACCCCATCCAAAGCAGAGGCCCCACACAGGCTCCCTTTGAACAGAGATGGGTCTCTTCTACTTTTGATCAGGTTTGAACAATAGCTCCTTTTTTGTCCTATTCCTTCCTTATTTATTGGGAAGAGGAGGGAGAAAATAAAAAGGCAAGAAAGCCTTTGATGGTTTCTCTTGGGTCAAGTGGAGGAAAGATATGAACCCTGGCTACTCTTTTTTTTTTTTTTTAAACAGGACTTTGACTGATCCCTGGAGCTGGCAGCTTCACATAACTCTCAGCTGCACAGGGGCTCCAGATATTTTCAGTGCCTGCAGTGATCCAGCAGCAAAAAGCATAACAGCTCCATTTAGCTCCAGAGCACATCCAAGGGACTGCTCCCTCTTTTACTCTGAAATGTAAATCCTGGCAACTGAGCACAGTTCATTTGAGCACCCAAAAGGAGCTGGCTGGAATATATTTGATTCAGCTTCTAAATTATGGTTTATAATTTATTTTATTCCCAATTACTCTTCCATTTCATCCTCATTCGAAGTCAAAAAGCCATCTTCAGCAGAGAGCAGTAAAGCAGTGCGAACCCTCCACTCGCAACTGCACCACTTCCCTGGTGACAGGTAAATTGGAGACAAGTTTTTAAAAAAACATGCAGGCCCTTTTCTCCCTGTCATTAGCATCCTCAGGCTTCCCCCAGCGCCTCCTGTTTCTGGGAAAGCCAGGTTTAAACCACAGTTTTCAGGAGACATCGGGGCTTCCCTGTGCCTGACTCCACTGAGTCCCTGCAGAAAGCGTTTGAGGGAGGACTGCTGGAGTCACTTGCATTCTAGGGCTGAAAATAGGACACGTTGTTAGCTTTGTGTTTTGGGCTCTGGTGTTTCTCACGCAGCATTTTAAACTGAATCAGACCTATTCCCTATGCAAATCTTTAATCTCCCATTTTAGGATGAAAAATGGGTGTAAATGTGGTTTTGATTTTTTCCCCACCCTTTTACAGCTGTATTTGCCCCTTTACATCTCACGACCGCTCCTATTTCCTCTATTACAATTTTCCATCCTCCCGTATAAAATTTTCCAGCCTCCACTAATAACTCATCCCTCCTCTTTATCTCCTCTTCACATGGCAGGCTTCCTGCACTCGTCCATTTGCTTTCTCTCCGCTTCTCCACTCCAGTGGCTGCCTTCCTCCATCACTCGCTTTCTTCTTCCTGCCAGCATGAGTCTTTCCCCAAACGCCTGTCTGCGAAATCTGCAAGCTGAGACTTTTCTCTGCCAGATTTCCAGTCAGATGTGGGAAGAGAGCAACAAAATGGACTCAGGTTTTAAGGTTTGCACGTCCATGTGTCGCGGCTTCGCCTCGCTGCTGCGAGCGTGTCGCTGGAGGAGGCTGTTACCCAGCAGAAGCGCATCTGTGTGTCTTTTCTATAGGAACGGGGCTCGCTCCCCCATGCCGAGCAGCCTGGGGGGGGCAGGCAGGAGTGGGAGATGAGGATCTGAGTGCATGGGGTGATTTTGCAGAGGTGGGTGAGGAAAGTCTGTTCAAATAAATGTGTGAGTAATTGCGGTTCTAGTCTAAAAAGCCCTAATGAAAGACTGTCGACGACAGCTAAGCAAGCCGCTTGGCGATGTGATTCCCAACCCCGCCCGTACTCCTGGTACCACAAGCAAATCGATGTGCACAGCCAGAGAGGTGCCATTTCCCTGGGCATCAGAGCACAGTAATTGTCCCATTGTGCCTTAAAATAGCACGTAGCTTTTCGTGGTATGGGTTAAGGCTCCAGCAGAGTTTGGTCTTCTCTCGCAGGGTAAGGACCAAGACCTTTTTACAACAAAGGATAGCACTCAGAAGCCCAAAGATGGCTCTTGGAGAGTATGTGCTCAGTTTTCCTTCTGCTGGAAGTGACTAATCACTGCATGAAATGGAGAGCACTCAGAGCTCATGCAGAGTGTATTTATATAGGGTATGCACTGTTTATTGCTGCGAGTACTCGGTATTTGCAAGTGTTCTTTCTAGAAAGAACCAAATCCTGCTTAAGACAGTCTCTGGACCTCTGGAGGTCACCCAGCCCAGCCTCCTGCTGCTGCAGGAAAGGCGAGCTTTACACGTAGGTCATTTGCTGGGGGCTACAGAGTGCTGTTCTTAGCACAAAGTGGTTAAATGGGGAGGCGTATGATTTTGCCAGGGAAATGAGGGTGCTGAAGGTGGGAAAACACTGAGGAAAACAGTGGTCTTCTGCAGGCTGGGGCTTGAAAAATGTTTCCCACCTGGTCCGAGGAATATATTGCAATGCTTAATGCTAGTCTGCTGTAGGCGGCTGATGCTGATGTGAAGTCAGCAAAGCAAGTGAAGGCAGGAGTCGGGAAAGAAATTTGAGAGAAACCTCAGAAGGAAAGCTGCTGGCTGCAAGAAAGAAGTAAGTCTGTGGCTTAAGAGAAAGAAGAGGAAAAAATCCAGTGAAAGTTGGGGAGGCTTGTGAGAAAGGATGGACGTTTGCAGGTTGGGTGAAGAGAGAGGAGGAGCGGTGAGAGATGTTCAGTCGGTTCAGCACTGTTAACCTGAGTGCAAGCGAATGTGGGCAGCTGCTGGCAGTGCCATAATCGATCCAAAGGAAACGGAGGCATGGCGCTTGGGAGCTCAGCAGCCCAACCTTGGGCTTGCTTGCCTCTTTAAAGGAATTAAGGAGCAAAGAGTGTAGTAGCTTACAGTAAGTGTTCCTGATGACTAGCCTGTGTCCTGCAGGACAGGATGCCTCTTTATGCATACAGAACTAAGCAGCAGGTAGCCTAATCATTGTGATATTTCTCATGCATGACTTTTCTTGCAACTTGGTTGTAATAATGAAATCAGCACCCCCACGCTTACAGTAGAGCTGCTGTGGTCACCCCAAGTACTGCAGCTGCTCACACTGAGCGTGTAAAGCAGCAGCTAACTGGTAAGCCTAGAAATCTAGCAAATTTTTTTCATTGCAGAAAAACACTGCCTGGGCTGCTCTGAAGGATTTGATGCAATCTGTTGCAAGAGACTTATAACTCAGCTGGATGGAGCGTGGGCTGTAGCACGTGGAACGTCCTGCTGGTGCTTTCAGTGGCCTCTGAGATACATGAGACTGGTTCATACCCCAGTGGAGATAGTCCCAGATCAGAGGCCATGTTCTGAAGGACCTCACGTTGAGTGAGGCAGCAAGGAGACAGCTGTTGGAAAAACGTGAATGCGCAAATCTTAACCCCTGTCCTCCCCACCTGTGTCTTGCTGTAGGAGTGGAACCAATTCTCACTAAACGCTTGGACCCGCTAAACAAAATAACCACCCAAAGCCAGACTCCTGCAAGACAATTTACAGATGAGTTTCCAGCTGAAGACACAGCACAGAGGCAGGGATGGGCGGCCAGGAGCTGGGACCTCTTTAAATTGTTGTGAGAAGTATCTCTGAAATCATGGGCTGCTCTTCACCTATGCAGCAAGTGGAGGAACGAGGCTGGCTGGCACAGCCCTGGGGTCCTGTGGGGAGTCCCAGCAACTGTGGTGTCTCCAGCCTGCACAAAACCAGTACCTGAAATAATGTGAGATGTGGCATAAGCAACCCGTGGGAGAAAGGCGTGTGGAAATACAGAGGGAGACGTTTTTCAGTGGTAGAAGCCACTGGCCATAGTATAAAAGGCTGCAAAGCAGAGATTTGTGAGAATGTGTAGCTTGAAAATTCAGGGTGGATTGGCAGAGCGAGCCCATGACTAACCACAGAGGTCCATTGTGCGATCAGACCTGGCCTCTTGTTTAATGAAAATACTTCTCTGAATACGTCTCGTTTAAACCACAATAAATATCTCTGGATAAAATGTTCAGCCTTGACATGCAACATTTTAAATGACAGAGAAGTCACCCCAGCCTTTGGTAAATAACTTGAACAGATAATCAAGCTTTCTGTTTAAAACTGTCATAGTACTTCTAGCACAAATTAATCGGGGTGGAGTGTCTAATTGCTGGTAACTGGATCTGTTACAATGCTGTGTGCCAAACTGGCAAGCTCTTATTATCAGATTTCTGCTTCTCAGACTAAGCCTTTGCAGGAAAGGAGCTACGATTCCCCCCGTGAAAACCTGACCCACGATGGCTCTGGGGCCAGCCCAGGCTCCAGGGGCAGCACGGGGTTTGGAAATACATGGGAGAGTGTATCCCAGTGTGCCCCCGCTGCCAGGCTGAGCCAGGGGACCTTGTTCTCAGTGAGGCACCGTGGCCTTTGGCATCGGGGCAGTGTTCCAGCTCGTAGGCGCTGGCTCTTCGCCTCTGGCCGGTCCCCGTGAGGCAGCGAGCTGCCTCCTGCCCACTGACCTCGGGAGAGACCCACAGGAGCTGTTTAGATACCTGTTCAGCCGAGTTTATTTTGACATGGTGTGGAAGCTCTGGAAGGTTGGATGTGTGCTTGTTGCAGTGGTTTCCCAAAATCACTTTCGGTAACCCAAGTTTAGCCTCTGTCACACTAAAAGTGTGACTAACAAAAGGGCTCCATGTTTCAGGACTTCACCATGGTTGTGTTTAAATGTTTATTTTTAACTAGGCATCCACTGTTTGGCCAATTACAGAGCTGGAAGTCACCAGGGCTGGCTTTGGTCAGACCTGTTACACCTGCGGGCCCCTTTCTCCCTATGGGGAGATGGGGACAGTGACAGTATGGATGCTGATAAACCCCATGAGTAGCCCCTTTGTTGTCTTCTACAGCTGGCCTGCAGCTCTTTGGCCTTGTCCTGCTCTCCTTTAAGCTAGGAATGTGCGTATGGTGCTGATTGGTCTGTAATTAAGGAGACAGTGATAACATCTAATGATTCATTTACTGACATCCTTTAAAAAGGGAGCTCTGCCTCTGTCCCCTCTTCTCCTGGGTTTCCTTCCCTCCTTGCAGGGAGCCTCGAGCTATTCTCCAGATTGAATGGTGACTATTGCCACCTCCTTCTCAACTGACCAGTTTTTGTCCCCGTTGACCGCTCGCTTTCTGTATTTTAAGGCAGCTTTTTAGAAAGAGCAGGACTATATATTTTTTTTTTTTTCCATTTTTCCCCCAATCTTTTTTTTCCTTTTTTTGAGCCTACATGAGCCACGCCGCTCCCCAGTCCCTCCTTTGCCGTGGACGTGGAATGTCTCTCAGTTGGGCGCAACACCTTTGCTGCAGCGCCTCAAGGGGACTATAAAACAGATGGCCTCATCCCGGGTCACTTTTCTTTATTGATGTTGTTGCAGAGCCCGTACTATGGTAACCGAAGGAGGGGCAGAGGGAGGAAGGACTCCGAAGCTGCTGTTTGGGACCAGCCCTGCTCCAGCAGCCGCAGCTCGGCTGGTGCCGGCGCCCTACCAGCTCGCTGCATCACGGGTGTTTATCCAGCGCGGCGGTGAGTCACGGGTGCCATGCTCCACCAAAGCCACCTTTGGCAGCTTCCCCATGAATCACTGCAGCCTCAGAAGACTTGCAGCGATTCCTGGGCCACCAGAAGGATGATCTCATTGCTGAGGGGAATAAGGATAAAGTCACGTGGAGGCCTGTTCTCAGCACCAGGGAAAGTGGCATCCCAGCACAGAGTTTGTGGATGACCTAACCGGGCACGTGGTTCAGTGTTACGGGACCAAACAGTGCAAAGATCCTTCATGCAGGGGAGGAAGGAAGGGACTGTGGGATACATGCAAATAGCATGAGGTGGCTTTCACAGCAAAACTGGTGAGACGAGGAGGAACGCTATGGCACAGGGTCCCCAAAGGACTTGGCTTTCAGTATTTCTCTTTGCGTTGCCCATTTTCATTTGCATTTATGGTTCTCCAAGCAGTACAGCCTATCCTGGGTGATCCCGATGTGAAGCCTGATGATGTAATCTTTGCATACAGTGGCCTGCCCATGGAGCTGAGTCACCGCGATACTGGTTTAAACTCACTCCCCAAGCCTAGCTGAAGGATTTACTCAAGTTTAACTCCAGCTGGAATCAGATGCTTTTGAATCTTCTAAACAACGATCTGTGGCCGTTTTCTGTTTCCATTGGATTTGTTGTTACTTCAAAGAGGTGGTCAATTTCTGAGCGGGCATCAAGTGGTCTTTTCTGATTTCCAGTATAAAAAAATAACAACCCCGTGCTGCTCCTCCTAAGAGAAATCTTGAAATGCTATGGAAAGTGCTGAGTTATTTACAATGTGTGGTCTTGTAAGATCAAGGCTAGTGCAGAACTGGAAAGATTTTTTAAATCGCTTTGAAATTGTACAAGGCTGAGAACTTTATAGATACTGAAAATCAACTCGTGTTTTGTCAGAGCCAGTGGGGTGGGTTTGATGAAGCTGGATTTTGTGTCTGTGACAGTTGCCTCTGTTGCTGGCAGCTAGAGTTCAGACCTTGGGAGAAAGAGGAGGAAACTCCTTTGGGGAGTTTCAAGGTGCTGCACCTGCAGGTTCTGAAGCACGCAGCCAGGCTATCAGCAGGGAGCAACTCTCACACGTGTTCACTCCTTGAACTGTGAGCATGATGGCCATTATCCCTCCTCATGGGCAAGGTGTCCTCACGCATCGCTGCTAATTGGATAGCGCTGATGATCCCCAAAGTAATATTTTGTCAGCTCCTGCCTGTTCTTTGGCTCTGGTACATGTATGCTGGTGGCCAGTCACATTTAACAGCATGGGTTAGATAATGAAATCATTGGGCAAAGTGCCGATAGGACCAAAGAAACTGATTCCAGATGGGACTCCCTCACTGCAGACTGCCAGACCCTACCACCAAGCCCACCCCCGCTCACGTCCACTGATTTTCTCTTCCTCAGGCCCAATGTTGGCGTCTGTCACAGAAAAGCCTCACGAAAATCTCAGCTGAGGATACATGTGGTTCTCAGTGGTGCGTTGGTCCAAAGGTGTCAAGCACCACATCTGAAGTACTTGCAAAAATTGGCCTGGCATGTTTCCCTCCTTCTGTTCAGCACCCAAATCTGGTTTGAATGTTTGTCCACCTTGGGGCAGCCCAATTGTTTCCCCAGAAAAAGGGCTGGGCTGCTAAAGTGCAGGCAAAGGGCCCCTCTGCACCTGTGGGACATACTGCGTGACCTGGGGAGCTCTCTAATGATTTTGCAGGTAAGATGGAAACTATCAGATAAAATGTTCTCTGCCTTTTCCAGAAGAGCTACGCTGCTAGCACGAGTGAGCAGGGCCTGAGCCAGAACCGGAGCACCAAGGGCACTGTTTGCACAGCCTCTGTGAATGCTGGCTCTGTTCTGGCTTGTCGGGTCTTAAGGAAGTGAGCTGCAATCACGATGACATCAGGCAGCTAACGTCAACTTCGAGCCCAGTGAACTCTGAACGTGACTGCTCCTTGTAGGTGAATCTGGAGCCTTTTGAAAGGACTTTCCTCAGCTCTTTTGAGTCATAACCACAGCGCACGCGGCACTGCCCAAACGCAGCAAATGGCAGAAGGCTCACTGCTCCGAGTTGTCTCAACATCTTCCAGGGCAGCGCGTTGGGCAATCTTAGAAATACTGACACTTTCCTCTTGAACGGGTTTTAAAAAACTGGAGCATGTGTGAAGGGATGTGGGGCAGTCGCTGCTCCCTCCATCTCACTCCTGAGGGAGCCGGAGGTGTGGCACCTGCATCTGGTTCCCCAAGGTGGCTCTTGTTCTCTGCAAGCTGTAGAGACAAGGAGGTGGGCAATGGAGCTAAAAAATCTCTGAATCGTGGCTATAAATGGAAGAGGGGTTTTCAGATGTTTTCCAGTGAAGTGGCTGAGGAAAAATCATTTGGAAACATCCTGAGCACAGAGGAAACAAGTTGTTTATTATCCTGCAGCTCTCTCAGGCCTGCTTTATGCACAAATATGGAGAAAACTGATTTCTGAAGAGGATACACAGTGATCTGTTGGTTGGTTGCCCTGCTCACCAGAGGGAAAGGAAGCCTGGGAGCCTTGTGCTTTGGGGGATGCTTTGGGGAGGGGATGCTCCTGAAGGGACTGGAGGTGAAGCACAGGTCATGTACCCCTGATATTGGCTAAAATACAGACATGGGAGCCTGCTCTTAGTCCTTCACCAGTAGCCTCCGGGCTGGGGCAGCGTGCTGTGCCACCGAGCATTGGTGTGCTGGCAGTGACCAAGCTGAGGCTGCAGTCCCACCGGGCACCAAAGGCAGCATAGCTTCTGCCTCCACTTTCTGCAGCTGGGAACATGCAGGTGAGTGTGGTGGGGGCCTTCACCACCCCAGGGAAGCTCAGGCCCCCTGCCCCCAAGGTCAGCGCTCAGCCCTGCAAGCTGGGCACCGTTTTCAAGAATGGGAAAGCTTAGCGTGCTCTAGTATTTTTTTCTCCCGTCTTTTATCAGTTTATTTATCATAACAGGATTGTGTTAATGTTCATCTTGGCTGAATCCCAGGGGTGCCCTGGATCTGCTAGGAACAACCAACAGCCACCACCAAGCCTTCACGTTTGAGGACGGATATCAGGGGCAGTGCAAATCACACGCCCTACCATTAACTGTGTGACTACAGGAATCCTCGCTGTGGGCTCGATGTCTTAATCACTGCAACTTCAGCATAGCCCAGCGTCTGATCAGAGGGCTTCCTTCTGGTATGCACCTGAGTTTAACTAGTGAAATGTATCCAGAATACGAATTAGAGGTCAATGCAAAGCACTTCACAAGGTGCTTTGGATGAAGGAACTGTGCTGTATGGGTATGGTACATAATATAAAATTCTCTAAAGACTCATTCCTTTCTTTAGGGTGTTCTACATCATATGCTGTAGAGAGAGCTCTGATGCTTCTCTGGCAACTTTTGATATTTTGAGTTTTTCAGAAGTAGGATGCTGATGCTTTCTAGTCAGGAACCTGGCTCAACTGCTGCGCATTGAAAATGAAGCTTTGCTATTTGTTTATTTAATAGCTTAAAGAAAGAAAGCAGGAGGAGCCTTGAAGAAGAGCATGGGGAGTGAGATGAGTGAGATGAGCAGAGCCAAAGGCATCAGCGGGTAGTGACCAAGAGGTGTGAAAAGTCAGCAGGTAGGAGCAGGTGCCCAGCATGATTCCTTGCAGAAACAGCTGCTCCAGGAGCAGTCGGGTTGAGGCATGCACCATGTAAGCGGTAAGCTGTTTGTCATTACTCAGGGGAGCAAGACAAATGAGAAATCAATTGGACATCAAACCATTGTTGCTGATTGCCTATGTTGAAAATAAATGATTCATTGAGTGCTTTAATTGATTCATATACGTGGCAAGGAGTACCAGTCTTGATTTACAGACCTCTCCACCAGTCAGGCAGGAAAGTCTTGCTCCCACTCATTTTATTTGTGCAACAAACATCCTTTTCTCTTGGCATGGATTAAGCCAACCCACTTAAAACTTTTTTCCCCCCTCTCTGATTGTTTACTTTGCCTTTAAATGATTGGTAACTCCACTCACTCACATGGTGCTTTTTAAAAATTGTTATTTTATTTTGATGTTGTAATGGAGGAGCCCCGGAAGGGATGAGGATGGCTGTGTGCAAAGTGCTGGGCTCTGTGCCCAGCAGAGCAAACAGTGATTCCATCCTCAGAGAGCCACAGTCTACAACATACCAGGGATTTACCATGCCCGCTGCCAAATCAGCAGGAAGGGGGGCATTTGGAGGTGAAAAAGCCTTTTGTAACACCTCGTGCAATAAACTGTACTTCATCGTGCCTTGAAATCTGTGTGCCCTCTGTAGATAGAAGTTGTTGCTCACGGGGCTTGAACAAGACTGTGGCTCCTCCCTGCTTCTGTGTCTCTGTTTACCCACCAGCCCGAGGAGGAGGTAGGTGTTGGAGACCTGCCTCTGCTGTTCCACAGCAGTTCTACCCAGTCGTCAAAACAGAAGTGAAACAAGGGGGTGTTTGCTGTAGGTGAGGGGAAGGAATGGGGAGGGAGGTGTATCCCAGCTTGCGAAACTGGAGGGTGGTACTGCAGTGGGGAAAGGTGTGAGGAGAGTTGCGAGAACAAGGAGGTCGCCCCCGGCTGATTTGGGAGGGCACGTCTCCAGCAGTGCTGGCCAGGAGGGAGCACAAGTGGAAAAAGGCGGGAAAAAGAGATTTGACAGTTGTCTCAGTTTTATCAGGTGGCTAAGGCAGAGGCAGGCCCTCATTAGCCCCCTGTGCTGGGGAAAGGGGAAATGGCCTGCCAGCCTCTCCACTGGCTGAGCCGTATCATGGCTGCCATGTCTGTTGGGTTGCGTGGTTTACCCTAGATTCCTCTGCATGTCCTGAGGCCAGGCTGCAGGGAAGCAGAGTGAGTTACCTGGGGGGAGCCTTCTTCAGTTGAAAATACCATAATGTCACCAAGCTCCTTGATCTGCCAAAAACCACAAGAGGCAGCGACCTGCAAACTGGGTCCAAAGCAGGAAAACAACAGCAATCCCTTGCAGTTATTTGCCAGCAAGTGCAAAAGTCATAGCTTGGTTGCCCAGGGGATGATTAAGGATGGAGCCGGACTAGTTCTTCACTTGATGCAGCCCACAGGTGATGCTATAGGATGAACTGGATTGCAGAATTTAGCTGGCTAAGAAGTAATGCTTTCTGTCAGGTTGTTCTTCAGCTGGATCATTTTTTTTACCTGCCTGGGGCTGTGGAGGTGGGAGACCCAGCACAGGAGAGGGGAGCAGCAGGGTGGGCAGGAGCCGCTTTTTTCTGTAACAGTTCTGCTTTGCTCACCACCACCACTGCTGGGACTTAGGCTGGCAGGGACGATGCCAGCCTGGCATGAAGGTGCTGTATGTGATTTGATCAACGGATGTGTTTGGCTTGATCTGTTTGGCAGTGAAATGGCTGACTGTGCCACCATGTACATTTGTCTTTTTGCGGGGCTGGGGGGGGGGGGGGCGACATGTTTTTTGGTTGTACTGGAAAGACTTCATGTCCTGTGTCAGTCTGCTTGAGGGAGCCCTCACAGATGAGAAGAATGTAACTCTGCACTCGAGCTGTCTCCTGTGCTTGTGAGCCGGTGCCTCCCACTGCCTGGCAGCACAAGCGGGTTGTCTGCCTTCCTGTTTCCCTAGTCAGGTCCTGGGGCCTGCGCCAAAAGGGCCTGAAAGCCTGTATGGAATGGGTCTGAGTGCTTTTCTCCCTGTACGGAGAAACTGTGCAAGGAGGCACTGGTGGGACGGTCCCTTTGCTGCATCATCGTGCGTGCTGGCTCGCCAGCTGCGGGAGGCGAGGCGACACTGAGCTCTGTTGAAGCTGGGTCTAGTTGTTCTCTCTGGTGTGCAAATTGCCTTGCTCGGCAATGTTTCACTGCATGCAGCATGGGTTGGGTATGGCAAAGGAGAGCACGGTTAAGCACTGGGAATTTTGACTTCAAAGTAGGGATTTTTTTGAGGGGGAGCAGTAGCTTGGGAGTTTGGAAGACACGATCTGTGGTGAAAAAGGAGGAAGAAAACAAAGAGATGCAGAGGATGGTGCTGGGCAGACAGACATTGCAATCAGGTAGCCATCTGCAGGGACCAAAACCTGGAAAGATGCTGGCTGTGCTTATGCTGCTTGTTCTTTTTTTTTTTGTACTGGTTGAAAGTCAGTGGTGTTAAATCTGGGGAGGATTTGGCATTCCCCATCCCAAGGACGTACGTTAGCAGAGAAGCGCCTCTGTAAGCGTTGCTTCAGCGCTGGTTCTGCAAATAGGTTGCAGGAACTCATTATTCATGATTTTATCTTGCTACCTGAAATACATAAATAGCCTAAAGGTTCTTCTGATGGACTTCTTCCAGCTCTTTGATGTGCCAAAGATAATTTCTGTACATACTCCCTCAACCTGTCCCCACTCCCTGCCTAAAGTTTAATGTTTCTACTTGTTATGTTTACCTGTCTGTACTAGACTGTAAGCTCTCCAAGGCAGGGATCTTGCCATCTTTCATGCTAAAGTACCTTGAAGGAGTTGTAACATCAACAGCTATAAAATATGATATAAATTATCAAAGCAATGTCAACTAACACAGCTCAACTCTTCGTCCTCTCCTGTGCCAGGTGAGCTTTCCACGGGGCTGCTGGCTGCTCCAGACACAAGCTTGGCATGGTCTGGACCAGCAGCCTGGCCCTGATGGGCAGCTGCTGTTGGGAGAGCACGTGGTACCCTGCAAGTGAGTCCCGTGGCCGCTGTGATGAGCAGGCAACAGAGCCTGTGCCCACCTGCAACTGGCTCCTTAGGACATGGCAGCAGCAGTGAGGCTTTTTGGAAAGTGGGGAAAAGCCTCTGTCCTTGCTGCCCACCACAGGACACCAGCAGCAAAGCCCCTGCTGGCAGCACCATGGCTGCTGGCTCCCAAGGAGGCTTCCCAACACCAATCATCTGTCCACAGGAGAGAAATTGCAGCAGGACCCCATCCCTCGTTGTTTTAAAAATTCAGCACTCTATTCCAGAACTCTGAATAACTCAAGAACCTCACAGCACTCTGGATTTAAGCCCACTCATGTGAAACTAACAGTGGAAGCAAAGGGATGCATCCCTGCGTACTGGAGCTAGTGCAAGAAACAGGCAGAGCCAAACAGCTCTCCTGCCCCAGCTCTCGCCTGGCTCCAGCTCATCCCTGGGGCCAGATCCGCTGTCCCGCAGCATTTCTGGGAGCCTGCCACCCAGACCCTCAGTCCGCTTGCAGCCAAGTCTCTCTTGCTTTCCCTTCTTTGGAGCCGGCTTCTTTGTGCAGCCTGGGATGTGTCAGGGAGCGACTTTGTTTTTATAACCTCCTTTTATGGCTGGAGGTGATGCCTCTTCAGTGATGGCTGAGGAGCAGACTTTGATCTGGTGCATCAATGCCTCCTCTGGGAATTCAGGCCTCTGAGTCTGATTTGCCCTGGGCAATAGTCAAGAGGATTTCCCGAAAGTAAAGAGCCATCAAACCTTATCAGCTGTCTTGCTATTCCTGTGTCACCACCTCTTGAAGACAGCACCTGCCACTGAGAGGTCAGGCAGAGAAATCAAGAGGTAAAAGCCCACAACACAGCACAGAGCAGCTCAGAAGTGGGGGGGCATGTCCTGGCACTGGCCTAGCCCTGTGGGACCCCCAGCAGCTCAGGGACAGGCAGCCACCAGGCCAAGAACCCAAATCCCAGCTAACTCCTTGCCAAACATGTGGCCTCCCTGCCCAGCCCTCAGTTCGCAGCACCTGTGGGCAGGGTGCCATCACCAGGGTCTCACCGGCACGGGGTGGATCCCATGCAGCAGCCAGGGAAAAATGTGAGGAGCCCTGGCAAGCTGGACTGAGGCAGCAGGCAGGTCCTGTCCGCAGTCCCCAGCACCCACCCGTATCACCCAAGGCCAGGCTGTGCTGCTGTGGCCTGAGCAGGACTGGCATTTGGACTTTGCAGCTCTCGCTACTGCAGCATCCTGGAAATCAGAGGAATGGCGGTTGGTGGAGGAGCAGGGTCAGGATTAGGGATGGGAGTCTGCGACATCCAAGTTCTACTTCTGGCATTGCAACACACCCTTACTGTTCCTACCAGTAAAAATGCCTTTATGTTTTTCATGCCAGTTTGTTTTCTGAAGGGTTGACCACAACATTTGGAGGGAAACCAAGCTGAGCTACGGTGCTGTTGCAGATACAGTTTGCTTTTCTTCAGGAAAGCTTACTTCCAGAGACAGGGCAGTGCTGTGCTGTTAAAGGTCCCGTAAACTGGTTCACGCGGGGAGCTGCAGACCCTACGCCAGCCAGGCTGCCTTGCTCAACTCGCTGCTGCCTCCACCTGAGACCTCGGAAGTGCCTGCAGTTTTGGTTACTTCTTTTGCACATCTGCTCCTGCAGACTGCTCGAGGCTTTTCCATATTTCTTTCAAACAGAGCTATTATTCCATTGACCCGGGCCTGCTATTCACTGATGAATTGGATGCTGTTCATTGCAGTTTGACATACTGTTTTGCTGCTCTTAATGCTCCCCATTCATTTTCTGTGGCGATCGGATTCATAACAGCAGATATGCAGCTTTCATTGATACTTGATGCAGCAGCAATACCCTCAGCAAAGGCTTTTTTGTACGTAGGGCTCCAAACCTTTCAACCACACTATCGGGGAAAGCCATAATGTCCCTTTTCTGCAATGCCCCGAGCCACCTGCAGCCCCTGAAAGAGCACATTGTTCCCCCAATTAAAGAAACAACACAGGCAGTGTCTGCCCTGGCTGCAAGGGAGGGCTCTGGGCAATCTCTTTTTGCCCTGCCCCCTTCCTTTACCCCTCCCCCCACCCAGTTTGATAATGAATTTCGGCCCGTGAGTCGTTTAAATCTAAATGGGAGGATATTTGCAGGGAGGGTTGTTTAGCTGCTGTATGAGCCTCCTGATGTTATGCTATCAGGTGGGGCCGACTCCTGGTGTGGCAGTCCTGCTAGGAGCTGGGGTTTTACAAGAACAGCCACAGTTTTCTTCCTGCTGTCTCTGGAAATCCATGTGCCTCTAAGTGACTTGGGGAGGGGGCCGCGGGGGGGATGGGTTGGGTTTTTTTTCCTTTTCTATTTTCCCAAAAAAAGCACTTGTGTGTGGGAAAGATGCTGCGCTACCTTTTGCTTAGAGAAAAGGAGTCTGACAGCTTAGCACTGCTCAGAGACAGGAAAATTACTTTGTCTAGTGAATATTCTAAAAAGATGAAATAACAGGTCATGATCAAAATCCTCTGCTTAAAAGAAGAGCTGTCTCATTCCTGTTAAGCCATCAATTCCATTGTTTTCCCTGTCTTTTGCAGGTTAACCAAAGAGAAGTAACAGTGGGAATGTCTGTAAATGCTTTTTGCTAAAGAAAAGGAAGATTCAGGCTGTAATCCATTTTGGCAAACAGAGGGAAAAATCTCTGCCCTGGCAGATAAGTGGTGGTTTGTTATGGGCATATCCTTGCTGGCACTTGCCTGTTTCACCTACCCAAAAAAAGGAGTTGTCACCTGCAGCTCGGCGCTGTCAAGCGCCACCCAGCCGCACCGCGGCTGCCTTTTGGCGTGCTGCGATACCAGCCCTTGCTTGTTTTCAATAAACAGAGCGATGTTTTGAAGGGAATGGCAGTGTTGTTGAAGAAAAACAGAGTGCTTTAAAGAAAGATGGATTATACGCTGAGCTCGAAAAACACCAGAGATGGCAAAGATAATCTCTGAGCTGGCAGGCTGCAGCTCCCTGGGTTTTGTGGTGCCAGAAGTGGCTGGCAAGTTGTTATCCCACAGCTACCAAGAGCTGGACTTGGTGCTTTGCATCACGGCTTTTCTTCTGCCCCACATTTTGTCTGTCTGTCTTGTTACTGTCTCAGAGGGGGCAGAAAGCTGGAATCACTTCTGCATCTCAGGGGCAAGAGAAAGTCACCTTATGTGTCTAGGCTTTGTAAATATTCCCCTCCTCCTTTCAAATCCCGTCCCTGTTTTGCCCGGCTTTGTTTCAAAGCAAGTGCTGATATAGAGTGGGCACGAAGCCTCCTGCCCTCCGTGGTGTGCAGGGCTCGGGGCTCTGGGGAAGCGGGGGTCTGGCAGCATCGCCCTGCCAGCAAGGCTTCTGTGAGCAGGCGGGGGGAGGCCATCCCGGGCTGCCAGACACAGTTCCTGCTAAAGCCCTGCAAAAAAACCCTGGCACTGTGAAAGCTCTCTGGGATTCCCCTTTCCTGCTCTTGCTCTCCAGGGCTGAGCCACTTGTTTATCTTGTGGGAGAAGTCCGCAGCCACAGTTAGCTTTGCATATTTGATCCTGTCTGAGGTCACTTCTTTTCCTATCTGCAATACTTGTGTTGTTGTATAATTGTTTAATTGAGGTAATTCTTACAAGCACTCAGTGAGCATACTACCTCTGTTGTCCCTGTGATCTCAAATACAGGTGTTGTGGCAGTCACCTATTGTTTGTGGGCTTAGCGGTAAAGGTACCAACAAACAAGTGCCAGAGCTGGCCATGGGTAGCATTTTGGAGCCCGTGCCTGGGAGCCAGGCATGGTGCTATGCCCTCTCCTGCCACCACACAGCCCACCAAGGGCAGGGTTATTGGCACCCAACATCTCCAGGACATCTGCTGAGACACCAATTTGTGGTGCACAGCCCACAGCAGCAAATGCTGAATTTTTTGAAGGACACAGCACCCGATGCCTCTGGTTCCTACTGAACCACCTCGGGGTTGTGGGGGTGTGGCTCTCCAGAAATTCAGGCTGTACGTGACCAGGAAAAGTCAGCCAGACGTATGACAGGAATGATCAGAGATGTGTGATGCTCCCTGTATGAGATGAGACTGAATCAACTTTAGCCTGGAAAAGAGAGGACCCCAGGCTGTGGCAGAAGTCTACAACGTGACAAATAGCAGGAGGAATGGCAGCAGATGCTTGTGAGACCAGAGCTGGGGGATGTAAAATGAAATCATCAGGCAGGTATTTTTTGAGGTACAGAGGAGGAAGTCGTCTTTCACACAGCCATAATTAATTGGTGGAACTCATTGCCACGGGACGCTTCAGGTGCTGAAACTATGTCATTTCAAAAAGCAATTAGGCAAATTAATGGAACAGCAGTCTATGGAGGCCTGTTAGAGCTGCTGCTGCAGATGCAGCCTGTGGCTCGGGAAGTCCCAGGGGTGCTGAGTGCTGGAGTTTGTAGGCTTGTCCCACTCTTCTCCCCTAATTCCTATGGGCCAGAGCCACAGAACGGCTGTAGTGTGTCGGTTTTTCACAGGGTTTGCTGTGCCCAGCTGGAAACACCCTCCTGTTAGGATTATTCTCGAATTTCAAAAATCAAGTGACTTCTGAGTGTCGTAGCAAGGTGCTGGGAGGGAGGGGAGCTGGGCAGCTCTCACTTCTTTGAGAAACATTACTGTGGGAGCATAAATTGGCCCTGTTGGGAGAGCTGTGTTTTTGCCTCCCCCCACCTCCCTGGCTTCATGCTGGCAGTGGGGGTGCTGGCACAAGGCATGCAAGGCTGGGGGCGGGGGGAGGGCAGCAGTGCAGAGAGGGGAGACAAGGTCATGTCAGATGCTCTAGCTGTGCCCTCAGCCTCACTTCCACACCCCTGGACACCTCGTCCTTCACCCTGGCATGCCCTATTTAATCGTGGGATGTGAAAGTGCCACTAGATGCAGGTGTAACGTCAAGAAATTGCAAGGAAACAGCCCCCACGTATACATACAGATATATATATATATGGAGAGAGAGAGAGAGAGAGACAGGGGTAGTCTGCAGGCTGTGATTAAAGCTCAGTGCGTTTACATTTGAAATGCTTCAGTACTCAGTCAGTTTAGATAGCTTAATCTTTGAGAATTAGATAGCTTAATCAGACAGAAATAGAAGCTGCACAAAGAAAGCTCTGTAAAACCCCAGGGCTCTGGGCACAGGAGCCCCAAGCTCAACTTCTTTTTTGTTTAATGCAGCAGTTCACTGGGCACTTTTTAGGCAAGCATAAAGACAAAGTGCCGGAAAGAGATTTCACGTACGGAGATATGTAAAGCAAGAGCCTTGATTTGTTTATTATATTAAAGAACACAGCCAGAGCTGTAGGATAAAAGGGTATAAAATAAATGGTATGGGAACCCAAACGGCAGCATTTTTTGCCTGGCAAAGAGAGGATGTGGGTTGTGTCAGGTTGCCTCTTCTGTACGTGTCTGGGATTAAAGCACTGCTAACGCTGGCCCTGGGTCTGCGCTGCCCAAAGGTATCCCGGTGCCTTGCAAGGAGTCCTGATTTTGGGACTTTTGTATGTGGCCGTCCAGTCCCACCACACAGGACATGGGAAACCTGATGGGTGTTGGCTGTGGCTGCAGTAGGTGTCCCTCAGGGGCTATCAGCTTGGGGTTGTAAGGACACTTGATTGTTCTGATAAGGGGGCAGTCAGTAGATACGATTTACTAAATCCAGAGCGACTCCAAGGTGTTTACTGCCAGCCAAAAATTTCCTACAGAAATTGGTCTTGGAAAATAACAGGTGACAGCAGTGCTTACCTGTGACACCGCCCTCCTGGGCTTCCATGGAAACTCCTGAGCCCTGCTGTACAATCTTAGTGTGTTTTCTGCTTTGAGGGTGGCCCCAACATTTCCCTCTACAAATGAGCCACCCCTGGCAGGGTGATGGGAGCTCCTTGGGAAGGAGCACCGCATCATCATCACTCTGCTCTCTCCCTGAAGCTGCTCTTTTAAGCCTGAAGTGAAGCAAAAATCTCTGCAGTTTCAATCCCCAGCCAGATAGCACAAGGCAGTAAGGAAGGAGAGGCTAATCTATTCAGGTCATTAAGACACGAGCAGAACTCAGCCTGTCCTAATGATCCCCTTTGAAATCCTGTATGTCTATAATTCATCTTGTGCTCCAGTGGATCCTGCCCTAAACTGGTATTGCAATTCTGTTTCTACACATCTGCTTTTGTATTCGGTACTTTGAGGTAGTTTACATAAATGGGTGGCTTTGGTTTGCATTCCCACTGTAACTGCCTCACAGCTGTGCAGGGCTAGGCTCCCTCCACCCAATTTTTGACAGGGGCAGACTTACGGAGGTGGTTAAGGGGTCACGGCTCTCGCCTGGAGCCCTCCGGGAGGTACCTGCAGGCACTGGTGCTCCGCAGCCAGGGATGGGGCAGCCTTGCAGTGCCACCTGCCCCCAGCCCTCCCTGCCATTCGGAGGGGTCTGTGCCACTCTCACCGTGCACACTGGGGCCACAAAGGCAATGACAGTCTGTGCCAGTCCATGAAGAGCACCAAGAGCTGTCTGGAACGCTTTCAGCGCTAACCAGCTCTGTGTGTATGAGGGTTTGTTTGGTTTCCTTTATGAGTGATTTTGACAGATCACATTGTTCCCAGAACATGATTTCCAGGCTGATCGCATTGCCATTAGCCACAATCTTCTCTGCAGACAGTTGTTAGCTTCCCTGGCCTGTTCCACATCAGGGTGGAAATTGTCTGTGGCAGGGTGTGGGACTTCCTGCAGCAGCGTTATCGCTCCGCAGCATCTACCACAGTCCGCTCCGATCTTGATCTGGGGTCTTTGGATGTGACCACAACAGACAGCACGGGAGAGGCAAGGCAGGCCACTTCTACACGAGTGTTTCTGCTCTTGAGAGGCACCAGCTTTGTTCTGGCCAAGCAAATTCTGCTTTTGCATGTGAAGGAAGGACAGCAAGAGGCTTCCCTGACAGTTGTCATGCGTTCATTGTTACCCAGGAAGAAGATGCTGTCCTGCTGTCTGCAGGGCAATGCACACTGCTCTAACCAGCTTTACTTTCAGCAGCTTGGCATAACTGGTATGTCTGTGTGTGGGTCTTTCGTGTCACTCTTTGCTGTCCAGCTCTGGAGGCTTTGCTGGAGTGTGAGTGCACGGCAGATGAACATCAACAAGTGACTTGAAGATTTGTGATAACCAAACACTTTCTCCAACACTTTGAGCGACTGCATTGATCTCAGCTCAAAGCTGAAGCTTTTGCTGTAAACTATAGGTAGTGGCTGCTGGACTTAAACCCAAACTCTCATCTGGCCTGAGAGGACACACAAATCTAAGTGCAGGAACCAGTCCTGGGGGTTACAAAGCAGAGAAGAAGAAGGGAACCAAACCCTGTTTAGTTCTCAACAGCTTACTGTAGCAGGGGACATTCCCTGTACTCAGCTGTGCTGTGCTAGTGAGGGTCTCTGGGTGGAAAGAGAGACATCAGCTCCCCTTGCCTCTATCCCCATGTGCTGTGACTCACCGGCTCTTATCTTTCATTCCCCACCAGGAGTGCAAGACAAAACCCCCCAACAGCAAAACTGATTTATGCTTTTGGTAAGGCATCGTAGTTCCTAAGCAAGATTGCCTTTTAAATGAAAGGTCATCTGAAACTGGCTGCCAGAAATCCTCTACTTGTCCCCTGTTGTACCCCTAGCACAGGTGCCAAAACCTCTCCATTCCCTTTTTATCTCTCTCTCCCCTTCTTCCATTTATTGCACCGAGCTCCTTGGCTCCACGCTGTATGAACTTGTAGTAGGATTAATGTGAGTTGAAACCTGAGGCTATATTCAGCTCAAATTTATGTCAAAAGGTACGGGGTCCATGGTGCTGGAAAGCAGGCAGGCCGGCAGCCGCTGAAAGCGCTTGTCATCACCGCTGCAGTGTGGACGTGCAGGAGATAACAGCAGGCTTGGAGAGCCAGGAGCTGGGGATCCCCTGGATGGGTCACTCATATGGCTCTTCCTTTGGGTCAGCGCCATGCTACCACCATTCCCTCAGGGGGATCTTCTTCATATGCACCATGAACCAAGGCTGAACTGAGCTTTTAGGCAGTGAGGCTCCATGTGCGGGCTGCTGCAAGCCCCTGTGAAATTGGGGAGTGCAGGAGCTAGAGAGAGCCTTCAGCAGCGTGAGGCCAATGTCTGTCTTTTACAGGGCAGGGGCAAAGCTTGCAACCTCCCTCAGGCCATGTCTGCAACTGGAGCAGGCTTCAGCATGCTTAGCTCTGTGACCTGCATGCTCTTGCAGTCACCTGGGCTGCCCGGCCAGGGCACGTGGGGGTCGGTGCGACCTGTATCCAGCTCCCACGGTGCTGCAGGCATGACAGGCTGAGATTGCACAAGGGTATCTGAATTTTCCCTCTCCAAAGGGTGCCCTGGGGGAGCTGGAAGTCCTGACTGGAGGCTGGTGCTGCAAGCACACTGGGTGGCCAACGAGTCTCGGCAGGTCTGGAAGCAAGCCTCCTTGGTGGCACGGGCAATGGTGCAATGCACGACCTGGGAAACAAAGCACATCTGCACGTTCCAGAGGACAGCCAAGGAGGCTTTACCATGACAGTGCCATATCAGGGCTTCCATTTGCCTATGTCAGGTAGCACAGCTGAAGTCAAAGGCTGAATTACCCACGTCTAAGAATGCCACAGGGTAATGCCCAATAGAGTAGCAAAAAGAGGAGTTTTATTTTCCAGCTTCCCAACATCAAATCGCAAGTACAGTCCATAGAGATTTGTTTTCTGAAGGCAAAGCTAATTGTCAAATTAGATTAGAAATAATAAAAAACCCATTTCTGTTCATTACAGTGATGTAATATATGGATAGATGCTTGAAAGTTATCAGTCTCCTCAAAATTGTTCACCAGGCACAGAAGGTCCGGTTTTTCTCGAGCTCTATCCTACAGCTTCAGTCCCGTGTGGCCCTTGAAGCTTTCTGTAAGGCATGGCGTGGTGACATCACACTTCAGTGCTTGCATCTGGCAAGGCTTGCTCATACTTCTGTTTGTAATAACGTGGCTACTAAATGTCACCTGTCCCAGGGAGGGAAGCAATGTGACATCAATGACTCACTCCACATTCCTGGGAACACCTTGGTGGCAGACACACTTTTGAGAGCATACCACACCCTTTCCTGCAGGCTTCATCACACCTCGACTGAAAAGCATCTTGGCGGTGTTGGGTTGAGAAAAGTGGTCCTCCACAGGTCAGCCACTTGGCTACCACCCTCACCGAAATCTACAGCTGTACAACCTGCTATGCATAATGTGCCCTTAAAACATCTCAGTGGTGTTTGCCTGCAGACACCTGCCCCCTAAGGAGCTGGGGGTGCAGAGAGCATTCCTTTTACAGCAATCTAAAACTGAGGTTGCCACAATACAGCGCACAGGAGGAACAAAGAAAGGAGAGATGATATACTGTATCTCTGTAGATACTGCCACTTGATTATGTTAATACAAAAATAGGCTTATTTTGGGTAATACATTTAGGCTCGGACAGAGAAAGGGTATTTGTAGATTAATCTGATAATTTCATAATGACTTTTTTTTTAATGAACATGCAATTGATGTCAGCACATTGCAGCGTTTCAGATCCGATTCTGCTTTCACACACAGCTTCTCTGAAGTTTCTCTAGGACCTGCTGTAGTGCAGATTTAGCTAATCCCTGTTCCCATTTCAACACATAACCTAAATGTTAAATGTTATAAGCTGTGGTTCCGTTTGCCTTCTGCTCCCAGCTTGCCACAGTCCATGATAGTTGTCAACAGATTCAATTCAAATTTGGCCTGACAATCTACATCCTAAAAAAATCTGTAGAAGTTGCCGTTACCTGATTTGCTAAGATCTTTCATTTTTGCCTTTTCCCCCTTTCCTTTCCACATTCGTTTATCTCCTCTGCTTGTAACATTTTTAAGAAGTTATAAGCAGATTTCCCACCACCTTACTTGTTTAGATATGGAAGCATTTCCAGGTAAACTAGTTCACTAAATAAAGGGGATGGTTTTAACCACCTTTATGGTGGGATAATCCTTCCTGCCATGCAGAGCTGCCGCACACTGAGCTCTGCCTGTCTCCGAAGAGATGGAGACAGATCAGTGCGAACGCTCTCTGTAAACAAGACCTGGCAATGTCGCTTCTCTCAGGTGGGGGGGGTCCCAGGGCTGCGTGTTTCCACAGCACCAGTTTTCAGCCTCTTGGGACCACCACCTGTGCAAGATGAGCGTGACAGTGGTTTTGCTACCAGATGCGCCTGCATTTCGTTTCCCAGAACCTTCTGCTCCGTCCAAACGGTGAGGCTGGGTTTTTGGTTTCCTAAGGTTTTTCCTGCATGTCTTTCGCCGTTGCAGCACCCCTCACCAAAGCAAACAGGTCGTTTTGTGTCCAGGCTGCTGTCACAGGTACATTTGAAAGGCGAGAGAGGCGGCCGTGGGGAAGCAGGATGCTCGCGCCCGCTCCCAGGCTCTCGGGAGGCTGCCGATGAGCAGAAGTGTTTCACTTGGCGGCCAGGAGCTGCCAGAGCCCCCGTTCTCTAGATAACAGAAAGAAGCTATTACGGAGGGGCCTCTTCCCCCCCCGCCCCCAAACTGCGGGGCACGCATAAGCCCCTCCTTTCGTCTCCCAAACTCGATTCAGGGTGCCGGATCTACCCGGGCTGACATCATCCCCGGCCGAGGGTGAATCAGCGCAGTGAGGGAGGAGGGTTTTGCAATGCCCTAATGACAATTCGCCGCGGCTTGTCCCTGCATCTACTGGCCGGGGAAGCAACGTTAGTGCCCAGTAAGCAAGAAACGTGTCGCAACCCGTGACGGGGCCCGGCGGCTGACGCTGCCGCCGCGCACGTGGCCGGGGCGAACCCTGTTGGCCAGCTCCACCTAGCGGCACCGCCCGCAGAGGTGTCGGCGGCGCCGCCGCCTGCCGGGGGCACCGCCCGCTGGCGGGGGTCGCTGTAGCGATGCGGGCACGAAGCGGGGCGGCACAGCCGGAGCGATGCGGTTAGGCACAACGCTGTTCCACGCAGCCCCTTGTTCTCCTGAAGCCCCAGAGGTTTCTTTGGGGGATGCTTTGCTCAATCGCCACACCTCATCTTAAAGATGAGCTCTGGGACCGCCGCTGAGTGCGCTTGGGCAGCACCTTATGAGACAGGCCCTTAAGCCTGAGCAAGGGTGCTCCTGAAAGACAGTAAATAGTAATCTGAAAGAGGCCATGAGGTGTGAGAGCAACTAAAGTGAGCACCGTCCTGTCTAGCGGTTTGGGCCTGGAATCAGCCTGGGAAGCATTTGGGCTGGGTCTCTGCTCCAGCCCCAGAAGGGACCTGGCCAACACGCCTGGCCAGGGAGTCACAAAATAGTCTTTATTGATGGCCCCTCATCAGCCGGGCTTCGGTGAACCTTGGAAAGCCAGCTCAACTCCAGGAGCCAGAATGGGTAAGATTCATGTCAACCTGCTGGCAAGTCATAACACTTTTTCTTTGATTTTTTGTATTTCCCATGGCAACTTAATGTCGGAAAACCAGAAAGCAAGAGTGACTCAAAGCACTGGAGAAGAGATAATGCCAAAATCAGCAGGACTGCGAAAAGCCTATTTGCATTTTTCCCCAGGGATGCCCGGTTTTAATATAGAGAGGTGCTAAAAGTAAGGATATTTTCTTATAATGACATGAGTTTTATTAATGACATCCTTGAATAGGAATTTCTCAGATATACTATTCAATTTGGAGATCGGAGCGTGTAGCAGGAATTCGTGCTCTGCACTTTGCTGAGTAGAGGCATGTTTTGAGTGGCTTCTTGAGTCCTCAAGATCAACAAAATCCATATGAAAGTAATGCTCAGCTTTTACATGCTGCAGAACCTTTCAACTTCAAAGTGCTTTGCACACATTAACTCATCTGAGATGCGTTCCATCATGAAACTGTTATGCCTTTGTTTTTTTGTACCACGCTATTATTATATATATTAACCTGGTGCCCAGAGGCCCAACTGAGCTCAGGGCTCTGCTGTGCACGGATGGAATAAGAAAACAGCTTCTCTCTGGATGAGTTCACCATCTACAAAAGTAGCGATGGGTGGGAAAGGAGAGGAAGGCACGGGCAAATGAAGTACACCTTGTGTCACTCAACCGTCAGCTCACGAGGCACAGGCTTTCTGAGCTTGAGGCCAGTACGCAATCCCTTGGCTTCTCTGCTTCCTCTTAACATTGAAGTTGGCAAGAAAGCTTGCCAGCCATTTTGTCTTCCAGCTCAGAACAGGTAAATACAGACAAAATTGTACTTCGGCAGCCTTTCACTAGTCTTTTGCCTAGGGTTGTTTCCTTCTGGTCCCCGAGCTAAGGGTTATTTTCACTGAAATCACTCTTTACACATTGTATGTAAAAAAATACCCCTCAGCTATAGTGCCCACTGCCTGTGACCTCAGCTGGACAACTCACACATCTAATGTACAGGGTTGTGTACACATACGCATGTGCTGAAGTGGAGATTATGTCAGGCCTGACATTTCTCCACTATAGATTGCCATTGTACCCGCACCTGAGTGTCTTGAGAGCTTGGGCACAGCGCAAATGGATGGTTTTGTTAAACCTGAAATGCTGCTAATAAAGCCTTTCTGGCAGCTTAGATATTTTAAGAAATGTCAAAGATGAAAGATTTGTTCAATGCTTTGAAGATACAGAAGAACAAAAAATAGCAAGTGTTGTTATTTTTGTTACTACTGCCTGTCTACCTAGACCAAAGAATTTGGCTGTGCCAGTGAGGAGTGGTGCCATATATCCACAGTAAATTCAGAACAGTGCATTCACGCCTGGTTTGGACACTTCCCAAGCTTCCCAAGAGTCATTCTGTGGAAAACCAGGTGTTTACTACAGACCGGTGACCTTCCTACGGGATTTGACAGAGACTTCTAGTTCTGTGGGAGATCTCTGGAGGATGGCTTTGGGGTGGTATGCAAAGGCTGGCATTCCAAACTTCCTATGTGGACATGTCCCTCTTAGAATAATTTCCAGTGTGTTTTAGAGTAGTATCTTAGCTTTGCTTCCACAGCTAGTTAATTTGGTTTATATTTTACTGCTCTCTCTCCTACCAACGAGACCCCACATTGAGAGACCCTAGTTACTGTCCCTATAAATAAGCTGAATTAATTGCACAATCATGACCTTTAACCATGCAGGAAAAACAATGTTGTGGACCTTTTCATTCCCTTGTCAGTTTCCTGAAGTTTGCTTTGGATGTTCACAGCAGTTCAGGCATGTGCCACAGAACTTGCCCATGCAGCCGCACTCCCACGGCTTCTGTCTTTTCTGGGGCTTGACACCATTTTTTAAAAGTAATCTTCTGCTCTGTTGACTCAGTTCCTTCTGATGGCTATCTGTCCCCCTGACCAGTTTGACATTGGCTTGTCGATGGCAGTCAGGAAGAGACAAACAGCAAATCCACAAATTCTCTAAATTGTGGAGGAGCAAATAAATACTTGTAAAGATTTAGCTTCATTTGCACTTTGCCTTTATGTAATTTATCATCTTTCAACGTCTTGCCTGCACTTTTTAATTACTGCAACCCTTCCATCATTTTTGTAATTTTAAAAAAGCTAATTATATGACAGTCTTGATTGCCTAATAGTTGTAGTAAAATGCGCACATGTGTAAGTAAGGATGATTGTTCTTTCTTGTTTGTTTTTGTACTATTCGCCTTTCAGATTTCTAGGTTATATAATTGTTCCCTTTGGCTTGCGATCAAGTTTTCAGATTAACGATGGCTCTGCTGGTAGTGCACTGGGGAGTTGACATATGGCTAATCCACCCACCTGACAGGCTCCTCATTCCTTAAAAGTGTGTGGATGGAGGATTTTGCTGTTAGAATGGCACTGACAGTCATATACTAAGTGAAATCAAGGTACCAGTCTCCATCTCTGAACCAGCACTAAGAACAAGAAGCTCAGGGCTGGAATACAGTGCAGGCTGACTTGCAGAAATGTAGGAGTCTCAGCTCCCTCTGGCTACTGAGGGGATTATATGTGTTTAGAAATTCTGACATGTATAAAACCCAAACCTACCTTTGTTTTCCTCAAAAGTAATCAGAATTGGAAAACAGCTTTTGAGTCCTTGTTTTATGTTTGTACACTTGGCATTTTGTGTCCTACCACCAGAGAAACCTTACTGGTGATGTTTCCATGCCTCAAATTATTACTTTTGTATTGGCAGAGTATCTGGCAGACCTTCTAGCAGGCTGTGACACCAAAGTGGCAAGCACTGAACAGGCAGAGGGGTCTAAAACTGAGACAGAAAAATAATCTGAAATGTACACTTAACCTTAAGTGCATTTTTAGATGGCACTTAAGTGTCTGGATGTGACTAGGTTGTGCCCACAAGTATTTGCAGGAATGCAGGTTCAGGTCCACCCACACAGCCCACCAAGGAAGGTTTTGTGTGGGTATAAGGTATGTGTACCCATTAACGGCAATTTGCAAGGGAGAGACCTGATAAACAACTTCTTTGCCAAACATCCTTTGGAACACTGACACAATAAGCTAAAAGAAAAATAGCTGTTTAAAAAATGCTTCTTAGATACCCCGGGTGGTACTGCTTCAGATGGAGAAGGGCAGGCTGTTCTGGAACATGTATTTGCATTCCCCTCTTCAGAGGGAAGATACTTCAGAGTTCAAAAGACAAGTGTTAAACAGCAATGTTAGGAGAAACGTTATTTTCAGGATGTGGAAAGAGGATTATAAAAAGCAAAAGGCTTCGAGAAGGCCTGAGGAAACCAAGAACACAATTAGATGATCAGATAACTTTGCAGGTAACCAGAAAAACCCGTGTCATAAAATTTAGAGGATGTACGAAACAGAACAACTGGGAAACACTGAGATGCCATCTTCCCTGTGAATAATGATCAGTTCATTGCTGTCAAGCCAAGGCACAGACAAAGCTATGCCAAAGAGATCCGATGTCGTTAAGAAGATGGAAGTATACAGTGGTGAGAAGAAATAAGGGGAGGAAGGGAGGATTTAGCTTTTTGGTGGGGAAGCAGTACAAGGACTGAGGGTACTCCTGGAAGAGAAGGTGGAGTGGGTGCATTTTTTGGGAAAGACAGAGAACAGGAGTCAATTTAGACCAAGTCTGAAGCCTGCAGGTTATCCATCATTAAACTTTATAGCTGAATTCCTGCATACGTTAAGTCATGATAAGGGGTTGAGACATCACGTTAAAAATTTAGTTCACCAACTGTAAGCAGCAGTTCTGTGATACAGAAACCCATATGCTTTCATTTAGCTCTCGTTTTATCAGTTAAGTGGTTGAAGGAGCCAATGCATCCAAGGACATCTGAAGATAGTTTTCTATCTCTTTGTTGTACCTACTTCAGTGTGGTCCCACCACTGAGCTTTGGCAGCAATTCTTAGAATAAAATTGTTTTGTTTTGTTTTTTCTCTTTTTTAATTATATAGTGAATTTGCAGGCCTAGATCTCACAGCTGGGGGCAGAGGAGGGGCTGCCTTTGACTTTCTTGTCAAAGTTGGGCCAGGTGCTAGAACTAAATGCATTTTCTCTCAGTGGATTGATTTGACAGAAGGGTAAAACCTGAGAAAACTCGGGTTGGCTGCTTTGTGCTTAGCAATGGGCAAAGTTTGAAATTTGCATCCTTTGCAAATACAACCCTGCAGAAATACAAACTATTTTTCTTCTACACACCCCCCCCCCTCCCAAAAAAAACCCCTCTGTAAAAATGTGCACCATGCATATACACCATTATTTGCTCCTTCTCTGCATAGCTTCCTGAAAGCTAGGAAGGACCTCCAGCCCAGCACAGCTGCCGGCTGTGCAGAAGCACTCCATCCCGAAGGAGCAGGGCATTAGTAGCAGTAATGTGCATTACTACTGCTGCTGTTCATGGGGAGGCCTGGGATACGTGCCCTGAAGAGCCCGTGGTCAATGACTGTAGCCTCAGCAATGAGAAAATTCACAAGAAGCCTGTGGAGGCTGCCATTTCACATTGCTTCCAGTTAGCAGATGGCACTTATGTTGCTCTTTACAGAGCACTTTTCTCCTCCTGCTCGTTAATGGGAGAGGAGAACCTGGCCAGGGCTTAATTAACAGAGGGCGTGGGCAGCAGCGGTTTGCAAGGCTGTAGCTGAGCTCCATCCCTACTGGCCCTGGGCAGCAGGGCTTTGCTTGTGTGGGATAAATGCCCCAAATGGGGTCTTGCTGGGTCTTTGGGGCGGTACTGCCTTGTTTACATTGCGAGGTATGGCTCTGCAAAGTAAACGCTGTGGGGGTGGTGGGTAGGGCAGCGGCTGTCCTGACAGGAAAGCCGGTTTCCTCTTTGCCTCGCCATCTCAGGGACCAGATGGAGGATTTAATCCTTCCCACGAGTCTCCCCTGCTCCCCAGGCACGGCCTTTCACCCCGGAGCGGCCCGTACCACAGCTGCCCCAGACCGGGGCCGCCGGCAGGCTCCCCTTCACACCGGAGGGCTCACGGCGCCCGCTGGGTGGCGCCAGAGGTCTCGCGGCGGGCGCGCCGCGCCCCATGCCAGCGGCCGCCGCTCTCCCCGAGGGGACCGGTAGCCATTTCCCGCTGCCCGGCAGGCGCCGTGCGCGTTGCTGCTGTACGCGGTAGCAGGCAGCGGTGCCATGCGCGACGGGAATGAGGCCGCGAGTAGCGTTTAAAGCACAGGGCGCATCTTTGGAGGGCGCGGGAGGGTTGCGCCGGTGAATGGCGATTGAATTTTGCAACCGTTTCGTGTAGGGGGAAAGCAAAGGGGAGGCCGCGTGTTTCTAGGAGTGCGGTGAGAGTGCGTCGTGGGGCACGTTTTCCTCTTGCGTTCTGAATAAGCACACGTTGCTGTACAGGGAGGAATTGGAGGGGGTGTGTCTGAAGGCTTTCTTGCCCGCTGGGGCAGAGGTAGCATCCAAGTTACAGAGGATGTGATCTAATAAATAACTTTTCCTTAAAAGTTTGTTTTAGTGTGGTCCTGGGACTTCAGATTTAAAAAAAACCAAGTGAAGTCATCTGTTTCACTAATTTTGTTTGAGAGGCAGGGAGTGTCCACTGCATGTGTTGGCCTGGCACAAGCCGTGTCCCCTGTAGCAGCAGAGGAAGAGATGAGGTCAGTGTTGAGAGCAGTTAAAAGTCCCTCTTAGGGATGTGTTCATGCAGTCCAGCGTGTGGATGTGAGTGGTGTGTATTTCCCTAGGTTTTTAAATGTCTACTTGAAAATGTTACTTTAAAATGGTCGTGCCTGCTCATCAACCTGCTTAAAGATTCATGGGGTATGTGGGGAAGAAAAAAAAGCAACCACCAAAAAAACCCAACCCCTAAGATTTGGTAGTGGGAGATGAATCTTATCTGGGTGTAGGTGACTGATGAAAGACCTGGATTTCAGTACTGTGAGAGGGTTCATGCAACCTCTGAAGTAAACTATGGGCAAGCACCACAGGCTGAAAAGTGGTGCTTTTGGCATAGTTTCAAATTTGTTTTTCCCTTGATCCAAAGAGTCAGAGTAAAGCTTCTGTTCTCCATGAAGACATCAGTCTTGGTTAGAAATACCAAGCAAAGATGAAAAATCTTCCCCCCAGGTACTTTGCTCCTCTGGTTAATCACCTTGTAGATTATAAATTTGTCTGATTTCACAAATTGATTTTCTTGGCTTGAACCACTGGGTTCTGTGTGTGTTTCTCTGCTGTGTTAAACAGCTCTCTAGGATGCTTTTTGTAAAGAATTTGTATACTGTAATGAAGTAATCTCTTTGTCTTCCTTTTGATGGCCTAAACAGCTAGAGCTCTATAGGGCTCTCCTGCAAAGCATTTGTTATGCTTGCATTTCTTCTTTGTGACTTTCTGCCTCCTCCCCAGTTCTTAATCAAGACCTGAGAAACGAGCTTCACTTCTGCTGCTACTCCCTTCCCCTGCAGCACAGTACAAACACAGGGACTGTATTTGCACACTTTGTGTCCTTAGATGTGTCCGTAATAGCTTAATTTTTTTGCAAACCCAAACTCTTTTCAAGTTCTTTCTATTCTAGAATAACCCTTGTCCTGTGAGGCCCGTGATTGTTATTCTGACATTTATTGCATTGGATTTGCTCAAGTACTAAGTGTTCCTGGGATGAATTTACCTGTGATCAAGTCCTTTTACCCCTCCCAGTCTCAATATGATAGCATACATGTGTATGTATCAAGCATACAGACATATATGTGTGTTATGTACATGTCTGTTTCATAGAAGAGGGAGGAACCTTTATTGGCTAGGTACCCAGAATGAAACACTACAGGACCTCCCCCCCAACCCCCTTAGACATTTCCTCAACTGATTATGTTTCCCCAGTCTTGTGAGTTTGGTATTTAGCTGATTTTTAATCCATTTATTGTGCTTTCAATAGCACATATGGGATCATGTGGGATAAGAGCTACCATTTTAAGGAGTGCCCTGCAGCACGATGTCAGGTGCTCCACTAAAGTTGTTACAGTTTCATGATTTCATTGGCTATCAATGCTGCAGTCTCAAAAATGCAATCAGGATTGTCAGTGTGTATTTTCCCTATAATCGGGTAGACCAGCCCTACTTATGTTCCCATCCTTTTGTTCTTTATTGATTGCATTGCATAAGTTCTGCCATTATCTTGCCTTGCACTGAGGGTTGTAATTACTGAGGTCAACCTATTATCTTCTTTAGTGAGTATCAGTACAATTCTGGCATGTTCCCAGTTTTTTCAAGGGGAATCTCTTCCCAGCATAATCAGAAGAGGTATGAAATGAGATACTACTGCAGTTTGATGCCAAAGGCCTGGATAAACAAAAAGTAGTTGTGACACTGATACTGTTCTGTCAAATTTCCTAGGGTTTGTTAATCCTTATGAATGTCTTGTGTCTCTAAACCTCCCTTTGACCTTCTCATTCCTGTAAATTTGATACTCTTTAACTGCAGTCTGGAAGGACCAATACTGTACCCTACAGCATTCTGTTTTGCACAATACCTAGCATGTATTGAAACTCCATTTTCATTCTTATGAATGTATTTTAGTCTCTTCATGGAGCGTGAAGAGTAACGGAAGGACTGTCTAAATCACTTTACCAGGCTGTAATCTTTAACTGGGTTATAAGCAATTAATCTGACTAGGAGCAGACAGTTATCAGGACAAACAGGCATCTGTTCATATCCTCTCTTTCAGCCCCTGTACAAAGTCATCTGAAAGATGCAGAGCAGGAGAGAGAATGGGAGGATAAACTGGCTTCCAGAATGATCCTCCAAAGTACCTTATCTTTCTTTTCAGTGAGAAAGGGATATGGATTGAATCCTTAAATCACATTTGTAAGAGAAGTTTCATAATTAATTTCTTTTGGCTTTGCCTGATTCTGTGCAGTCAGTTTTCAACTGGGAAGCCTACAGTTTGATATGCACTGTTTTCCACTCCTAAACCCTACAGACAGGAGCAGGCAGGCATCTTGGGTTCCAAGATATGGTTAAACCTTATCTGTTAATAGCTGTAAAAATAATTGGAGAGTTTTGGAAGGCTGATGATTCCCACATGCAAAAGTTTATTTAAAAATGAGATTTTTTTTTTTAATTGGTTTGATTGTGTTCCTAAAGTTGAGAGATGCCATTGGTCCTCTGCACTTGCCAGAATGGATGTGCCATCCCAGACAGAGCTCCAGAGCTCCTGTGAGAACATGCGGCTACCCAGGTCTCTGGCAGCAGGGAGTGCCAGAGCTGTTGCTGGGAACCAATGGCAGTAGTGAGAAAAAGGAAGGGGGGGACATTTGGAGTGATGGGGTTTATCCATTACACCTGATGGAGCCCAACTTTCCTGGAGATGGCTGAACACTGGCCCATCAGTGAGAAGTTAATGAATTCCTTGTTTTGCTTTGCCTGTACGGCTTTTGCTTTACTTACTAAGCTGTCTTTATCTCAACCTGTCACTTTCACACTTGATTCTGATTCCTGTCCCACTGCAGGGGAGTGAGCAAGTGGCTGCATAGTGATTAGTTGGTGGCTGGGTTAAACCATGACAACTTCCCAGCCTGGTATGGCCCTCTGACTATTATCTGTTACTGCTCTTTCTTGTGGGTGGTGAAGCCACAACATGTAGCCCAAAGGTGATCTAAAGAGACCACAGGGCCTTGGGACAGTTGGTATGGGAATCTGGTGCACAGGGGTTTTCTTCCCCCTTCTGTCCTTCCAGTTGTGTGCAGCTCCATGGTTGGTGTCACTGCTACAATTTTGGGGTTTTTTTGATAGTGGCATGGCCTACACAGTACCAGGGCTCCTGCCATTGGATGGGATTTACTTTCTCAAAGGGGGAAGAGGGTCTTATAAGCTAGTGGGGTTTATTGACCTAGTGTTAAACTAGGCTTGAATGTGACAAGTGTGTGGAATGACACACCAAGTTTATGGGAATGGGTGAGCAAGGCTCCTCAGCCTGTAACTCTGAGACATGCTGGGTGCACTTTAAGTGCAGCCTGCTTGAAGTCTTACAGAGATGAGCCAGGAGCTAAGAGTGAAACACTAGTGAAATACCTCAAAGGAATTAAAGTGTCTTCCTCTAAGAAGGTGACATGGCCAACAGCCCAGCTGAAGTGTTTCTATACTAATGCATGCAACACTGGTAACAAACTGGAGGAATTGGAAGCGACTGTGCTGCTAGCAAGCTCTGACCTAGTTGCTATTACTGAAACTTGGTGAGACAAATCCCGTGCTGGAGTGTGGCTATCAACACCTACAAGCTGTTTGGAAGAGATAGGTGAGGAAGGAAGGGCTGCCCCCTGCATCAAGAAACAGATAGCATGAAGAGCTGTCTCTGAACAATAGCCATGAGCAGGTTGAAAGCTTATGGGTAATAATTAGGGACTAAGACAACAAAGGGAACCTTGTGCTTGGTGTTTACTGCAGACCTCCTGATAAGGAGAGCTTACTGATGAAACCTTCTTATTCCAGCTACAGGAGGCATCACACTTGCAGGCTGTCATTCTGCTTGGCCAACTTCAACCACCTTGACATCCACTGGAAGTGTAGTGGAGAGCTGTAGGCAATCCTGGAGAGTCTAGGGATACTGCAATATTGTGTATGCATGGGGTAAGGAAGACCAAGGCATGGCTGGGGCTGAACTTGACAAAGAATGGAAGGAATAATAAGAGCTTCTACAGATAATGCCAGCCAGAAAAGGAAGGTCAAAGCATGCCCTCCCTGATGAGCAAGACTGACAAACTGGTAACAACACACAAGGAGAAGGCTGAGGTACTCCACAATTCTTTTGCCGTAGTCTTCTCTGGCAACCTCTCTTCCCACACTTCTCAAGTGGATGGATTGCAAGACAGGGACTAGGAGGAGCAAAGTCCCTCCCACTGTAAGAGACAATCAAGTTTGTCAATCAAGTAACCACTTGAGGAACCTGAGCATACATAAATCTATGGGACCTGATGAGATGCATGCCAGAGTTCTGAAAGAATTGCCTGACATAGTTGCCAAGCCACTTTCCATAATATTTGAAAAGTCATGGCAGTCAAGTGTAGTCCCTGGTGTCTGGAAAAAGAGAAACATCACACCCATTTTTCAAAAGTATAGAAAGTAGGACCCTGGGAACTGCTGACCTGTCAGCTTCACCTCTGTGCCCAGGGAAGACTGTGGGACAGATCCTCTTAGAAGCTATGCTAAGACACATGGAGGGTGGGGAGGTGATTTGAGACAGCCAGCATGGGTTGACCATGGGCAAGTCTTATCTGAGCAATGTTTTTGCTTTCTGTGATGGAGTGGCTACATCAGTGGACGAGGAAGGAGCTACAGATGTTGTCTATCTGGATTTCTGCTAAGGCCTTTGACATGGTCCCCCACAACGTCCTTTTCTCTAAATTGGGGAGATACAGATTTAATGGGTAGACTGTTCAGTGAATGATGAATTGGTTGGATGGTCATATCCAGAGAGTAGTGGTCAACAGCTTAATGTCCAGGTAGAGATTGGTGACAAGTGGTGTCCCTCTGGGGTTTGTACTGGGACCAGTATTGTTTAATATCTTCACCAGTGACATAGGCAGTGGGGTGGAGTGCACCATCAACAATTTTGCAGATGACACCAAGCTGACTGGTGTGATTGACATGGCTGAAGGACGAGATGCCATCCAGAGGTACCTGAATGAGCTCGAGAAGTGGGCCCTTGGGAACCTCATAAGGTTCAAGAAGCCCAAGTGAAAGGTCCTGCACATAGGGTGGGGCAACCCCTTTTATCAATACAGGCTGGATGAATGGATTGAGCAGCCCTGTGGCGAAGGACTTGGAAGTACTTGCAGATGAAAATCTGGATGGCAGCTGACAATGTGTGCTTGCACCCCAGAAGGCCAAACATATCCTGGGCTGTATCAGAAGAAGTGTGACCAGAAGTTCAGGGCAGGTGACTCTCCACCTCTACCTCACTCTTTTGAGATGCCATCTGCAGTATTGTATTCAGATCTGGAGCCTTCACCACAGTAGGACCTGTTGGGATGCATCTGGAGGAGAGCCACAAAAATGGTCTGGAGCACCTCTGATATGAGGAAAGGCTGGGGGAGTTGAGGCTTTTTGGCCTGGAGATGACAAGGCTGTGGGGGGACCTCATCCTCATTGCAGTCTTCCAGTACTTAAAAAGGGCTTATAAGATGGAGATAAACTTTTTAGTAGGGTCTAATGTGATATGACATGGGGCAATGGTTTTAAACTAAAAGAGGGTAAATTGAGACTAAATATAAGGGAAAAATGTTTTACGAGGCTGGTGAAACACTGGAACATGCTGCCTGGAGGTGATAGATGCCCCATGCCCGGAAACATTCAGGCTCAGGTTGGACAGGGCTCTGA